>JAVLUX010000018.1:5257500-5857500 GCA_032164185.1 Moxostoma hubbsi
GACAGACAGACAGACAGACAGATAGATAGATAGATAGATAGATGGACATACAGACGGATAGATCGATAGATAGATAGATAGATAGAGAGACAGACAGACGGATAGATAGATAGATAGACAGACAGACAGACAGACGGATAGATAGATAGATAGATAGATAGACAGACAGACAGACAGACAGATAGATAGATAGATAGATAGATGGACATACAGACGGATAGATCGATAGATAGATAGATAGATAGATAGACAGACAGACAGACAGACAGATAGATAGATAGATAGATAGATGGACATACAGACGGATAGATCGATAGATAGATAGATAGATAGAGAGACAGACAGACGGATAGATAGATAGATAGACAGACAGACGGATAGATAGATAGATGGACATACAGACAGACAGACGGATAGATAGATAGAGAGACAGACAGACGGATAGATAGATAGATGGACATACAGACAGACAGACGGATAGATAGATAGATAGATAGATAGACAGACAGACAGACAGACAGATAGATAGATAGATAGATAGATGGACATACAGACGGATAGATCGATAGATAGATAGATAGATAGATAGACAGACAGACAGACAGACAGATAGATAGATAGATAGATAGATGGACATACAGACGGATAGATCGATAGATAGATAGATAGATAGAGAGACAGACAGACGGATAGATAGATAGATAGACAGACAGACAGACAGACAGATAGATAGACAGACAGACAGACAGACAGACAGACAGACTGACAGACAGTAGACAGACAGATAGATAGATAGATAGATAGAGAGACAGACAGACGGATAGATAGATAGATAGATAGATAGATAGATAGATAGATAGATAGATAGATAGATAGATAGATAGATAGATATACAGATAGATAGAGAGACAGACAGACGGATAGATAGATAGATAGATAGAGAGACAGACAGACGGATAGATAGATAGATAGATAGATAGATAGATAGATAGATAGATAGATAGATAGATAGATAGAGAGACAGACAGACGGATAGATAGATAGATAGATAGAGAGACAGACAGACGGATAGATAGATAGATAGATAGATAGATAGATAGATAGATAGATAGATAGATAGATAGATAGATAGATAGATAGATGGACATACAGACAGACAGATAGAGAGACAGACAGACAGACAGACAGATCGATCTATCTATCTGGTCTTCCAGGTAAACACATTCTGGTCAGTTGGGAAAGCACAAACATACTTCTCCAAGTGATGCTCGTCTTACCAAGTGCCAGTAATGAACATCTCAATATAATAACCCCTTTCCAGGCTTGATGGGGGTATTGACCATGCATATCTGATCAGTTTGCTGGTGGGGGGTGGGGGGGTCCAGAGGGGGGACTTTGAATAGAGGGGAACAGATGTCCTTTAATGACACAATAGCCCTGCTTACCCCTCCCTAAAATGAAAACAACACACTCTCACTGCCCAGCTGCCAGGCCTGTGTGCCACCTGGAATAATCCACACCCATATACTCCACCACACACACTTCAATATCGGTATCATTTTTAATCTGATTTTTGGAGTACCTCTAATATTATCAATGTATAAATTGGCTCTAAAGTAAAAAAAAAAATGGAGAAAATAGCCAAGAGGAACACATTACTGCTCAGAAGTTGCTCTTTCAAAGCACAGGAGACATAATGGAGATTATCAGTTAAGTTTGGTTAAAATATCAGCTGTTCCTCTTAAAATAATCAACTGTTGACACATTAAGAGTATCAAGCTATAAAATGAATGTCATTCTACCCAACGTCTCCTTTTGTGTTCCACCGAGCACAGAAAGATTTGTAACAACTTGATGGTAAATGATGACAGATTTTACATTTCATCCCATTAAATGTGTTGGGACAAGATTGATGTCATCCTTTAATGTCTTTAACAGAGATACACGCCCTGCCTTACACTGAGTGATTGTGGGTTTGAAACAAATGCAATGACATCATAATGAAGAAAAGGGTGAAGAGAAGTCTTGCATATTGAGAGGACCAATTCAGGCTCAAATCTGCTGCGGTCATGACCCATGAAGCTGACTAAACATATCCTGAGTGTTGCAGAAATTGGACCGAAAAAGGCAGATGGAACAGCAGTCCCAAAGGAGAGCTGGTTTCCTCTTGGATTCAGTGCGAGCATGTCAGTTTTAATGATGGATATTTATTTACGTTTCAATGCAGTTCCATCGACCGAATGTCTCACCTTGCACAACATAAAGTCATTAAGCAGATACATCTATCTAAAGTAACTTAAAGTGCTTTTATTTGGGTCAGCTTCCGAATGTGTTATCTGAGGTTTTGTGATTCGCTCAAGCACACAATTGTGCTCGCTCATGGACTGAGACTGATCTCATGAATGTAATGTGATTGTGTCGCTATAACGAGTTTAAGTTTCTCACAAACCGATGAGGGTTTTAAGGTTAATGCTCTTATTGAGTTTTTAATCAACCACGAAGCAACCACGGCATTTTGTGATGACACTACGGGTGCGACATCATCACGCGCAAAACCGGCACGTTGTTTCCGAGAGTTTCAGCATCCCCGGATGGCCACGGTGGTTGGTAGATGAAAAAACAACAACCAGCCAGTCAGATTTCTTGCAGGCTTTTTTTTTTTATTTTGGGCATTTTAAAAATGTATTTAGTTTTAGTTCTTATGACTATTGTTGTTGTTTTGTTGTAGCTGGTTGATGATTGAGATTTTTGTTAAGTCACCATCAGGGTTGTTAAGTTTAAGCCATTCTCCTTTACTGAATTGAACTTTACAAAAGTGCAGATTAATGTGCACCAAGAAGTACTGAGTAGAGTCCAGTGTGCCATATGGCTAACTTAGAGTCTAGTCATAATTCCCATTATACTGTAAAACCCAATTTAATACATTTACATTTATGCATTTGACAGATGCTTTTATCCAAAGTGACTTACAGAGCACTTATTACAGGGACAATCCCCCCGGAGCAACCTGGAGTTAAGTGCCTTACTCAGGGACACAATGGTGGTGACTGTGGTGATCGAACCAGCAACCTTCTGATTACCAGTTATGTGCTTTAGCCCACTAAGCCACCACCACTCCATTTAATAATGAAATCAATCAAAGCTTTAAACATAGACGAGTTAAGCTTACTTGTAACGAGTTAACGCTATTTAAAAAATTAAGTTCAGTTTACTTGAGCCGAATAAGTGTTTACTTAGGAAAAGCATGCAAACCAATAGCCTTGAAAAATGTAAGTAAGGTCAACTGATTAAATTTTACAGTGCATGAACAGATATTGGATTATTTCAAGAGAGTCAGTTAATTCAGTCAGATATTTATCCAGTCAGCTCCAACTGATTCACAAGGCTTGTTAAGAGCCAGCTCGTAAGAGTCATTTGTGCACTTCATGACTCACAGTGTGGATTCAGTAGCAGTGTTGCAGAGCTGGAACAGTCTGCTTGTTGTAGGTTTCACCGGAAGGATGCATGCTTAAGAACCGTTAATGGAACTCAACGTCATGAAATGCGGGGCGGCTGTGGCTCAGGTGGTAGAGCGGGTCGGCTGCCAATTGCACAGTTGGCGGTTCGATTCCCACACGACTCCACGTGCTGAAGTGTCCTTGGGAAAGACACTGAACCCCAAGTTGCTCCCAATGGCAGACTAGCGCCTTGCATGGCAGCTCTGCCACCATTGGTGTGTAAATGGGCGAAAATCAAAAATATGCAGCTTTATTAAGAAGAGAGTCAATTAATGAAGAGAGTCTAGCAATGCCGATGCCAAGAAAGTTGTTTCTTGTGCTTAAATGGTGCTTTAATTATTCTTCCACCATTATTCTACATGGAGAGGGTCCGCACATGGGGGCGGCCATATTAGACTCACATGACCAGCCGAATACTACTCGCTTAATCTCAGTAACCGTCCTGTTATGTGACACTTTCACACATTGATTAAAGTAATCATGGCTGACTGTTAATACACTTCTACAATGGCATCTGAAACAAACTATTGAAAACTATTGATTTTAAATGATGCAGCATCCAAGCCACTAGGTGTCAGTGTGAGTCGACTCAAAGACAAACGTTCCCACATCCCCAGATTAAGTACATCAGAAATATATCCATACTACTTTTGCATGCATACTTAAAAGAACGTACTGTTTTACTGGCTGAAAAGGGTGTCCTTCATCAACTACAGGACATACTGTGAAGCAGGGCAGGATGCATGAACTGTTCCTTGGAAGACTCAAACTGACAACCTCCTGATTTCCAGGCCAAACCTTTAACCACTACCCTCTACAATCTGTCAATCAAATGCCTTAAATGTAACATCGGTAACTGACTTAATCATCAGCATCATAAATATGAAGACAAACGCCACAGTAAAACTGCCATGTTGAGCTACAGTACATGGAAACGATACCTTACTGTCCTCAGTCATACTGAGATGGAAGTTCCTTGCCGTGGCATTTGAGCAGCTGCACAGGCCATCTGACTTTATGATCAAAAGCATCTTTAATGATGCCATCTGTCACAGCTTATGCAGCTGTGCAATTCTCTGGACGGACTGCATGAGCTAGAGCGACACTTAGAGATAAATAAAGACGTGAGAAATGGCAGCCATGCAACCTTCCGCACCATTAAGCTATTAAACCTCAATGCAAAGAAAACGACAAGAGGTGAAGCAAAGAAAAGGGTTTGGAGAGTTACAGTGAGAGACTGACAGAACATTTGTGTGTGGGTGTTAACTGTTGCATATCTGCTCTTGTGTAGGATGGACTCCCTAGTGACTGCATATGTGTGTGTGTGTGTGTGTGTGTGTGTGTGTGTGTGTGTGTGTGTTCATGGATCAAGTGCTGGTAGCTCAATAAAATCCCAAACATTCTTGATGGTGAAAGAACAAGCTTATTGCACAAAAGGGATTAGTGCACAACTATTTATTTGAACTTGTTAGCAAATATGATTTCACTCTCATATATTAACACCCACAATCAAGCAACTCTGATGCAGTATGCATGCAATAAAATTGTAATATATTTTCATGATTTATACTGTAGGTGCACAGGGTGTCTGACTTTGAAAGCGCAGGTAAAAACACTCACCTAATTTGTCATGTCTTTCTTTTTAACAGCTGTAATAGTAACGAACACAAAAGATTGTATAGCTACATCAGACATCTTTTTCTAAAACGACTTTTATTGCATCTGAGAAATACAGATTATCTGTAAGTGTGTTCCCTGGGTATCGAACACATGACCTTTGCATTGCTGGAGCACAGAAACTTGAAAGTTTGCCATCAGTTGGCATGAAGTAATGCTGCAATGGTGCATAAACCTCACATACACTCTTGCTTGTGTAACCATGACAACACCTACAGAGAGCGATACAGCACTATCCAAGCTCAAAGTGACAGAGCACACACATTTTACTGCATATTTCTTTTAAGGGGATCAGAAAAGGTATGCATGACAAAGCTAAGATGAACGCATGGCAATGAAAAAAAAAGACCTTCTGACCAGAATGATGCATGATAACAATCTTATGAGAAGCAAAGTGCGTCAGCCGAGGGTGGGTGACAGACCGTCAGCACAATCTGCTGTATCGCCTTTAAACCTCAAGAAACAGGAGTATGCACACACAAGAATGCCTTCAAAACAGAGTTTAAAACAGAGGACAAAATCAGCTCTCGCGCAGTCAGATTGCTCATATGCGCTTGTTGCATGCTTATTAAATGCATTTTAACAGAGTGGAAATTGTGCATGGTTTGTGAATGTCATTTTTAAACTGTAAACCCTTGTGCAACCTTCGAGATATTTTTGTCTTTTTTATTTTTGTTTTTTCGATGATTTTGGTTGTGTTAATGCCAATGGCATACATTTTACTAAAGGTGTGTATTTTTGGGGTAATTTTGAGATTTCAACCTCAGTTCCGATAATACATCTATATAATACACTGTGTACACAAAATAGTCACACTCACGACACTCAGATACAAAAATGCCCCCATTGAAACTCATTAAAACGGCAATATTTGATCCCAGTGCAAATAAAGCATAAAATCATGAATTATGTGATATTATGCTTCATTCTGGAGCCTGGCTTATAAATTAACATTTTAAATATTTTCCACCAGATGGCGCCATTTTGCTCATGTTTAGCCTATGGAGCAAATATAAGCTTTTTTCCTATTTTCTGTTTGCTGTATTATAGAGAACTGCAGGCCAATTGAATAAATGATGCAGCTAAAATTGTGTGGGGTGTGTTGATATCAGAGTGTGTTTTGTTTAGGTATTGAGAAATGTGTGTGTGTGTGTGTAAAAAAACAACAGCCGTATTATGTAAACAAACTGGCATTTAAACGGTTAAAATCTGGACAATTAATGAATATTTGGTAGTTATGATCAGGACCGATGTTGGATAAACAATAAAAGTCAGTGAAAGTGGAAAATAATATTAATATATATTTTTATGGCAGTTTTCTGACATGGTCTTTATTATCTAAGGTCCAGAGTGTGAGTTTTTTTTTCTTTTCTTATATATGACTGCACAAAAAATTATAATGCATCAAAATCAATGTTGTTGCTAATCATTGACATATCCCAGACTATGATCACCCCCCAAAAAAAAGCATTTAGTATATGGAAAATATGATTTTTTTTTTTTTTCCCCATGAAATCCTGAATGTATATTTGGTAGTTATGATCAGGACTGATGTTGATAAAATTTAAAAAAAAAAAACTAATTGAAAGTGGAAAATATTATTAATATATAATATTATTATGGCAGTTTGGCAAAATTGTGCATTGCGGTGCAGGTGGACGGTTTCTTACCTCGCTGTCCTCTGAGCGCGCGCAGCATCAGCAGCAGGTCGGATGAGGGAAGCAGGTGGCGCGCGGAGACGGAGGGATGAAGATGGCCATAAAGAGAGACATAATCAGGATTAAATCCACTCAAACACACTCAAGCAGAGTAAAAACTGTCACCGTTTCTCTCACATTACCGGATTTGACCATCCTGTTCTTGTACCGGATGTTCGTGATCATGTTTCGGGGTGTCTTATCTGCACTGTTCCGCCTGCAGCTTCGGGTTCCGTCAGTCTCATCCTCAGTGTCGCAGGGAACTCCAGTCGAAGAGGAGGCGTGGCCACGGCTAATGAAACTCCGCCCATGTACACGTCAATCATGACTTACAGAATATTATATTAGTACTAGATTTCTTAATTGAAGTATATCCCCTGCTTCTGTAAAATTTATTAAATTTAAAAATTATATATTTATAACTTTTTTATTATTATTATTGGAAAGCCCCTTATTTTATGTCTTGTTTTAATGTTCTGTACCTCTTTACATTGTAGCCCTATAATTAGCAGTTATTTAAATTTTTCCAATTTATTTCAGATATTTGTTACTTTGTGTTATAAACACAAAGTACATATAACATGCATAAGGGCACACATAATCATAAATATTTTATTTAATTTAGTATATTTTCTTATGTTTTAATTTTTAAACATTTTATACCATTTATACTTATAAATTATATGTACAATTTTACTAAATAATTCTCTTAAATTGACCTCAGTTTAAAATTTACCTAAAAAAAAAAATTTGACTAGTGTAAAATATTATAAAGGTGTATTTGGTGGCAAACTAAATCTTACATTTGTTTAGTATTTTTATATTTAATTATATTTTCTTATTATATTTAAACGTTATATAATATTTATACTTATAAATGATATGTATATTTCACTTAATTTACCTCTTTAAAATGTATCTAAAAATAAAAGTTAAAAAGTTGAATTTGGTGGCAAACATAATCTAAAATTAGTGTTATGTTTTTATATTTAATTTAGTATATTTTCTTATTATATTTCACTTTTAAATCTTATATAATATTCATAATTATAAAATAAATTAGTAACTTTTACTTATAAATTCACTTTCCCTTATTTCAAAATGACCTAAAAATAAAGTTTGTCTAGTGTAAAATATTATCAAGTTGTGTTCTTGTGCTTTTACATTTTTAAAAAGTACAAAATAAATAAACAAACAACTGTATCAAGTAATTTACATTAAATCTATAAAACAGGCATGCAATTCACAAGTCAATGAAACTGCTCAAAAATGGATGAGACATTTAACTAGTTATAAGAGCAACAAAAAAATCATTTATAATATAATAAGGGGATATGGAAGATAAAAATGCGTCTATTCGCCTAATCAAACACATTCAAGTTCAAAGGAAATTGCAGCATTTCACCACAGATGAATCAGAAAGTTACTTTATTTCTCAACATGAGCAAATATAAAAATGAAGCAAGCATTAATGTTACTGTACCACAAAATGAAAACGGCTAATCTTTTAAAAAAGGCCAAAACAGGAAATAACCAAGTCAAAATAACTGGGCTGAACCACAAATTAAACAAAATCAGTGTGTTTACAGTAGACCATAATAACTCAGTTCAATGATGGTTTTTTAGTCCTTTTTTAAAGCTAGTACCGTTCATCAATTAAAACGCATAAAAGTTAAACGGTCCAGCTGTTAAACAAGAAATATAAAGATCAACTTTATTTTTAACACTGTAGATTTTATCATGTTTAGAAGGAGCAGGGGCGGAGCCAGGAGGTTTCCAAAGGGGTGGCCGGACAGAGAGGTTTGGCGATCTTGGTGTGAACACGTTAAGTTTGTACATTTGTACAGAGATGATTTCACCTCTAAAAGAACTAAATTGTGCCAAAAAATGACTAAAACAGAAATTGCGATTGGGGAGGCCTGGCTTCGGTCCATCTGAGTAGTAGATTAATTAAAAGCAATAAAACGATATATAAAACCACAGAAAACCCTAAAAATGTGTGCAGAATGATTCTAGGAAAGGTGGCGTTAAAGGCATTTCTGTGAATGATTTCAAAAATCAAAATACGACATAAAGCAGCTGACCGAGTGCTTCCATGATAAACACTTTCACATCATTTTAGCACCATCACTCCATTCACACTCTCAAAATAAGAAAGGTGAACTCTCAAACATTAACCAATCAAAATGGTGCTAATCAGACATTACATCATCAACAAAACAATGCAAACAAAATGTGGAAATAGCTGCGATTTGAATCATTTAGCTTTTATCTCCTTTCTATTATTCAGCATTGTCCACTAGAGGGAAACGCTGCCCTACAAAAGACTTTGTACCCTATAGATTCGTTTTAAAACATTTGAGATTGAACATATTTAGACCAGATGATTTGTGAGCGTTTAACTCTTTCATTTAAATTTGCATTGGCTACTTTCATCTCAGCAGGTATTTCTAAAAACACCCTCAGAAAACAGCCAAACTTTGATATTAATTCATGTGCACGAATGATTCACGGTTATGAACTTGTAGTAAGACTCTAAACTTGACTAGACTCATCTACAAATAAACAAATGCTAATTTTATTCAATTTCCCCACTATAAAAGCACCGTATCTGTGTTAGACAGTGTTAATGGATCAGCTGGTTAACATATGCGATGCAGATACGTGAAAATGTCTATATAAGCAGCAAAAAAATGGAGTTTGGCACAGAAAAAGATTCAGACTGGCTTTGAAATCTCCAGATTTACCACATTACATTTGACTATAAATGACTGAGGGCGTTTTCCCTGATTGGACAGAGACCGTTGACAAAATGACATCATAATGGACCGTTTTGAAGAGTGTACAGGTTATTAACATGGGCTGTAAAGTAGTAAAAGTCATATGATCTAGATTGCGTTAAAATGAGGGATTTAACGGTAAATATGGTTTAAAAATGGGGAAGATTTCCCCAAAAATGGGGTGGAGGGCCCTCCATTAAGATGGCAATTCCTGTTCCCACAACACACTCGTAGACACGTTCTTAGTCGTCTCCTGGTTTCATTCTCATCTGCGCCTGCATCTGAGCGATCATCTGCTGCATGCGCATCAGCTGCAAGAGAAATAAAGATGCAGATAATGCGACAATCACATTCATTTACTGCTGAAATGAATCAAAAAGACTAAAATGATGTTATTGCATGACCCCGAAACACCTCACAAAGACTGACACGTACACAGAGCAAAACAAACAATTATCCAGTCATCTCTAATTAAGGCCTAATCACAACAATCATGATAATTAGAGAACATACTGTACACAACTGCCCTTCTGTTGATAGTGTTGCTCAATACTAATCTAAACACATTCTATACATCCCTCACGGCACAAGCTACATTGTGACAAAAAAATGGAATGGTTCAAACGTCTCCGAGTGTTCCGTACGGCAGGAAGCTAATGTCATTTCCCGTGTAGACGTGCATGTTTACAAATTGTTCTGATGGTGTCCACGCCCGACCGGGACATACGTTCCCATTGGCCAAAGTACTGCACAAAAATTACAAACGGAACACCAGAGTCATTAATGCACAGGATGATGTCTCCAAAACCACAGCACGTCCATAACAAGAGACTGAACAAATGCTAGAGGAGGGGGTCACAATGGCCAACTTGTTGACTCGTCATCCAACAACCAACTAGTCGATTAGTGAGGTGACTGACTAGCACATAGGGGTGTTTCTTCAATTTCGGGCACTTTTATTTCCCAGGGGTTGATTTGGATTAAAACAAACAGATTTTTCCTTTTTGTTATATGAAAATCTCATTCAAACGGACTTGGAACATTTTTTACCAGGCCTTTGCCATTCATTTTTGGTACTTTTCAAATGCATTTTATTTATAGATTTTTATTGTTTTAGGCTTGTCCCAGATTTTCAATATTAAACTATGAAACTCAACAATAAATGTACTAATTATTACATGTTTAAAACTATGATAATCTAAACAGAGAGTGAAATGAACAAACTTTTCAACGTTCATTGAGTGAAAATGATTTATCACAATTTTTATAAAATTACGACTGTCCCATAGTCGTTCCACCACACCAACCAATGTTGCCCCATTAACGTTTTTTCAATAGTTAGTGTACTTGATAACCAATGTGTCAGTGAAGAGCTTGTGATGAAATATGAGCTGAAGTAAAAATCAAGGTAAATATCACCTGTGAGCAGAATATTTTTATTCTGCATCATTTCCAATGAAGCTGTAATATTGTCAAAAGATGCCAAAAAGTGTGAAAATATGATTTAACCCTTTAAGCTCTGAAGGGGTTTTTAAAGATTTCCTGTTTCAGTGACATAACCAAAATTAAAGGTGTATAACTATAAAAAACTAAGCAAGGAGGGTCCAGTGTTTGGTATCATTGTAAAGACAACTTTTCAAATATTTTAATGATATAAATTATGATCAATTCAGAGACTCTCAGCCTAAAAAAAATCGGCAGAAAAACAAAAAAAATGTTGCCAAAAATCTACCTTTTTCTTCTTATTTTCACATTAGACATTATATATTTCTGGGTGTAAATAAAGTGGCTCTGAAAAACTAACATTGTGGTTCGTGTGGATTATCTAATGATCTATGCATCCGATTACCTGATGCGTGGGATAGTTCGAAACATAATCGCCTCCTCTAAATAATGGTATGTGATTATTTTATGTTCCGTTTATATTTTAAGTTATTTGCATGTAAGCAACACCACATAAATGAGTAAAACAAATAGGCTGGTTGTATTTGAGAGATTTCCAACAACCTATGACACATGTCTATTTGATGAGATGGATGCTTTTACTAATTATCAAAACCGAACACTTCTGATATGTCCGCAAATTTAAAAGCACCTGTTCAGTTTTGGTCACAATGCCAACATGCACGCGTTGGACAGTAAAGATTTTAAGCTTTCAAACGACACCTATTTTGTGTCGGTCAAGACAGAAGATATTCATATTATGAAGAGCTTTTTTTTTTCCTCACGAGCCCATCCGAGCTTAAAGGGTTAATTTTGTGTTTTTAGGACGCATCAAATGTTAGAAATGAAATTAGCAAGACAAAACGGTCTGCAATTTTATTTCAAAAACATTAAAAATGTCATTTCCACCATAGATTTCTATTAAACACAACACAGAATTTAAGATGTGCAGGAAATGACGCTGTGGTGGGAATTTTCATGACTTTCAGGAAAACAAAATTTGACAGAAATCTCCTATGATGTATGTACATCCACGGCTGGACATTGTAAGTAGACAAATAAACTAGTGAGAGTGTGTTTAAACAAGACTTTACTTTCTAGAAACTGAGTGCTAAAAGCACCTGAAGTGGAAGAACCATCCTTAAATATATATTTTGTAATATAAATGATTCTTAAATCGTAAAGTAGCATTTTTAAATGACCCCCTTTAAAATACCACTGCAACCGTTGAGCCGAATTAAAATAGTCCAACTTTACAAAATGTGTCTCGCGACTCCTGGATTCTGTTCTATACTATTGCACGTCCATAACGTGGCTTGTGAAATCAGCCCCGTTATACAAGCCATTCTTAAGACTAATTAGTCGACTAATCATTCAAATGCTTAATCAACAAGTAGATTTTGAAAATATGTTGTTTAGCACATCCCTAATGTGAGTGTGGGACCCACCTCGGCTTCCTTCTGCAAGAGGATCTGATCTTTGTCCAGCACGTCCTCCTCAACCGCTCTGTAAGACACACGCTTTATTAGTCCCAAATGTTCACACAGTTATTCAACGGGCTGAAACGGTGATTGTGTGTTTGTTGATTTGCCATACCTGCCGGCTATCTTTAGTCTCTCCGAACGGAAGTTCTCATAATGGAGGTCTTGAGTGACCTCCTGTAGGTCCTGCATGTGAGTTCTACATACACAGAAACAACATTTTAAAGGCACAATTCACCTAAAAATTACAATTGTGTTATCATTTACTCACCCTCATTTCATCAGAAATCGTGTTTAAGCATCAAAGCTTTTTTTCCATTCAACAAAAAAGCCCCTCAAAAAAAGGACAAACCTTAAAACTCATTTGAACGTTTAAGTTGACAATTGCTTAAATTTACCCCACAGAAAAAGCTTTAAAACAACATGAGGGTTGATGTCAATGACGAGAATATTTTTGGGCATACTATCTCTTGTCCAAAGCAGATTTCTGCCAGCAGAGGGAACTACAGAACAAAAATACAGAAATGCTGCTTTAGTAACAGCTTCACCAAACGACAGATGCAATATCTGCCATCAGGATCGAGTTTTTTGACTTCTATTAGGGCATAACGGGTTTCTAGCAACACATCGTGTCATACATTTACGTCAAAGCCTTAGAATAGAATATTCTGAAATGCGTGTCAAATTTAGATTTTACTGATTTAACATTTCTGGGGCATTTGTGTCACTTTTAGTGGCATTTCTGCCCCAAGCCCTGTTTCAACTTCATATCTTGTTTCACAACCTGTCATATAATTTTATCATCTAATGAAACTCTAACTGTCATTAGTTTCTCGTATTTAACCCTTTTAATGCATACTTTGGGTCTTTAGTGACCCAGGACCTCAATCCAACCCCTGTACCTCATCCATTTTTTTAGAGTTGTGCCCAGACATCTTTAGTATTCCACAACCTTTCTCTTCTGTATAGTGGAAAAAAGAAGGGAAAATTTTAAAGTAAATAAATAAATGTATTTGCACATATTATAACCAAAAGTTAAGACTACCATAAATCCTATTTTAATAATGATCTCATATCTATACGAGTTTACAAATTAGTATAAAATTCATACAAATGACTGCTACATCATATTGATTTTCTGTGTGACCATGTCAAATTATCAGATTTCCATATACGTTTACACACATATTATACAGTGGTGACCAAAAATATTGGCACTCTTGGTAAATATGAGCAAAGGCGGCTGTGAAAAATGTCTTTATTGTTTATCTTTTGATCTTTAATTTAAAATATTCACAAAAATCGAACCTTTAATTGAAATAAACTAATATTTTTCTCCAATACACATCTGCAACAATTATTGGCACCCTTAGAAGTTCCCATTCATATTTTACATTGTTTAGTGCACCTGCGTGTCTAGGAACATGAACCTGTTCAGCCATGACTTCCTGTTTCACAAGGGTATAATATGAGGTAACACACAAGCCAAATTACCTTAGTCATCCATCACAATGGGTTCTAATGTGCGACATAAAGGTTGTTGGGCTTCATAAAATGGGAGGTGGCTATAAGAAAATAGCTTAAGCATTGAAAATACACATTTCCACCATCAGGGCAATAATTAAGACGTTCCAACCAACTGGAGATGTTAAGTATCGGCCTGGAAGAGGACGTGTGTCTATGTTGTCCCCACGCACACTGAGGAGGGTGGTTCAAGAGGCCAAAAAAATGTCCAAGTATCACAGCTGGAGAGTTGCAGAAATGAGTTGTGTCTTGGGGTCAGAAAGTCTCCATAACTACAATCACACGTCACCTATTTTACCACAAGTTGGGAGAGATTCAAGAAAAAAGCCTCTGCTCTCATCCAACAACAATTTCAAGCATCATCAGTTTGCCAGACATTACTGGACCTTCAAATGCGACGGGTTCTATGGTCAGATGAAATATAAAGAGCTTTTTGGCAGTAAACACCAGAGATGGGTTTGGCACACACAGAGAGGTATATGGAAAAGTACCTCATGGCAACGGTTAAATATGGTGGTGGATTTTTAATTTTTTTTATGCCACAGGTTCTGGACATCTTGTTTGGATGCATGGCATCATGGACTCTATCATATACCAACAGATACAAAAAATCAAAACCAGACAGCCTCTACCAGAAAGCTTAAAATGGGCCCTGGTTGGATCTTCCAGCAGGACAATGATCCAAAACACACACCAATATCAACAAAAAAATGGTTCACTAACCACAAAATCAAGGTTCTGCCATGGCCATCCCAGGCCCCTGACCTGAACCCCATAGAACATCAGTGGGGTGAACTGAAGAGGAGAGTCCACCAACATGGACCTCTGAATCTGAAGGATCTGGAGAGATTCTGTATGGGGGAATGATCTCAGATCCCTTCCCATGTGTTCTCCAACCTCATTAAGGCATTATAGGAGAAGACTCAGAGCTGTTAAAGTATTGAATAAAAGGGTGCCAATAATTGTACCACACATATATTTGACAAATATATTAATTTTTTGATTAAACTTGTGTTGTGTTTGCAATTGTTTGATATCTATTGGAGGATAGCTTTTTTTGTGAATATTTTAAATGAAAGATCAAAAAGGATAAACAATAAAAAATATTTTCACAGCCTTCTTTTCTCATATTTACCAAGGGTGCAAATATTTTTGGCCACAACTCTACATGCTATTTCTTATTCAAGGTGGCGCTGATGTGACAGTGATTTACATTTGACATTCCTATTTGATGAAGAAGCAAAATGGAAGTAAACTATAGCTTTATAAAGTTTAACACGTGAAAAATATGGTTTGACTTTAATCATTTGAGTGTACAACTGAAATTATGCAAATTGTGCACCTATTAATACTCAAAAAGTGCCTGAGAAAATACACGTTTAACTTATATAGCTTAATAAAATGTGTTTGACAGCCAGTTGCATCCCATGAAATTTCAGTGTGGAAGTAATGAATCCTGTTCTGTATTTGTTGCATCATCTCTTTGCAATATGAAAAATCAAATATAAAAATATATCAGAATATATTCTATCCTATTATTTGCAAATTTTCTTGAAAATGTTTTGAAAATTTGACACAACCTGGACATTTTGTAGGTCCATTAGTGACAGATATATGTGCCCGGTCGCTAAAGACCCGAGATATTTCATAATGTTCGGCAAAACACACACACACGCATTTAAGGTTTATAAATGATCATTAACTCACCCGTATGCCGTTCTAAACACAAAAGGAGATATTCTACAAAATTTTAGCCTCAGTCACCATTCACTTCCATTTTAATTTTTGGGTGAACTGTCCCTTTAAGAGATCTCAGCTCGCATGTCTACTCACACTAGCATTGTGCGTAGTTTGAGGAAGTCATTGTGTTCAGGGTTCTCCACCTCCACCACACCCCAAGGGTACAAACGTCCACGGATCTTCTTGCCCTTCACCTCGATCAGCTGGTTTGAGCCGATCACGGCAAACGGGATGCTGGCCTGCACACAAACATTCCCGTTTAGCTTTGATCAGAGTCGTTGGAGGTCGGGCAGTTAGTCGATTATGAACCTAAATCTATTTGACCTCTGACCTTGAGGACACGCGTCTGTTCCTTGAATTCTTCGTCTTCGTCCGAATCGGCGTCAGGAAGCTGGTAGATCCGGATGCCTTGCTCACTGATCTCATCCAAAATCTGCATGAAAGAAAACGCAGATTTCAGATATTTTAAGTAGTCATAAAAGTTATAAAATCATAAACCGTTGGGTGCAGATTTTCTGTGAAGACAGTGTGATCAAACCAGCCGATTGTTTTTAAATGGCACTTTTAAGATTAAAATGCACATTGCAAGAAATCTTAAATATAATCGGGACACATGAGCATGCATTTTCCACTAGGCCACAGCTCCTACATGGCAACCAACCCGAAATGTAATTACAAAACTGAAATGTTTGTGCACCTCTAACTGCAAATTTACTAGATGGATTAAAAGATAAAATTGCAAGTCATCTACAGTAAAATTACTTGGTTTCTCTGCATCTTCTGCACATTTGAGATCTTCCCAACCTTGGCTTTATATGAGGTCCAGATTTTGAAGATTGAGGGACAAATACACAAACTATTACAAAAGGTGCAAACAGTTATTGATGCTCAAGAATGCAACATAAGAACCAAGGGGTGCAAACTTTTGAACAGTATGATTTGTGTATATAAGAGTACATTTAGTGTTATGTAGCTTTTGAAGGGCAGAACAAGATAAAAAAATATATATATAAATCTCTTACAGAATATTTGTATACATTCAAAAAGGGGTGTGCAAACTTATAAAAACAAAAGGGTTATGCAAATGTCTGCACTTTACTGTATAGGTTATATAGTTATGTAGCCTATCCTATCCATATGATGTCATATTGCATGTGTAAATATTCAATTACTTCACAAAAATTCAAAGTATCCACGCTTCAAGCGCATGATGTCCTCGCCATGGTATCCACTCGCCATGGTATCCACGTGCCAAGCGCATGACGTCCTCGCCATGGTATCCACGCGCCAAGCGCATGACGTCCTCGCCATGGTATCCACGCGCCAAGCGCATGACGCCCTCGCCATGGTATCCACGCGCCAAGCGCATGACGCCCTCGCCATGGTATCCACGTGCCAAGCGCATAATGTCCTCGCCATGGTATACATGCGCCACGACGTCCTCGCTATGGTATCCACGTGCCACAACGTCCTCGCCATGGTATCCACGCGCCAAGCGCATGACGTCCTCGCCATGGTATCCACGCGCCACGATGTCCTCGCCATGGTATCCACGCCCCAGCGCATGACGTCCTCGCCAAGGTATCCACGCGCCGAGCGCATGACGTCCTCGCCAAGATATCCACGCGCCGAGCGCATGACGTCCTCCCCAAGGTATCCACGCGCCAAGCGCTTGACGTCCTCGCCAAGGTACCACGCGCCAAACGCTTGACGTCCTCGCCAAGGTATCCACGCGCAAAGCGCTTGACGTCCTCGCCAAGGTATCCACGCGCCACGACGTCCTCGCCATGGTATCCACGCACCAAGCGCTTGACGTCCTCGCCATGGTATCCACGCGCCAAGTGCTTGACGTCCTCGCCATGGTACCACGCGCCAAACGCTTGACGTCCTCGCCATGGTACCACGCTCCAAACGCTTGACGTCCTCGCCAAGATATCCACGCGCCAAGCGCATGACGTCCTCGTCATGGTATCCACGCGCCAAGCATATGCCGTCCTCGCCAAGGTATCCACACGCCAAGCGCATGACGTCCTCGCCATTGTTTCCACGTGCATGACGTCCTCGCCAAGGTATCCACGCGCCAAGCGCATGACGTCCTCGCCAAGGTATCCACGCGCATGACGTCCTCGCCAAGGTTTCAATGCGCCAAGCGCATGACGTCCTCGCCATGGTATCCACGCGCCACGACGTCCTCGCCATGGTATCCACGCGCCACGACGTCCTCGCCATGGTATCCACGCGCCAAGCGCATGACGTCCTCGCCATTGTATCCACGTGCCAAGCGCGTGACGTCCTCGCCATTGTATCCACGCGCCAAGAGCATGACGTCCTCGCCATGGTATTCATGCGCCAAACGCATGACGTCCTCGCCATGGTATTCATGCGCCAAACGCATGACGTCCTCGCCATTGGTATCCAGATACATTTCAGCAGATTTGCAGAAAAACTAGAAAGTATCAAATCAACGTGCAACGCTTCAAAATTGCTTCTCTTCTCTCCAAACGATACCAAAGACAATAGCGAGAAGGAAAATTAGTGTATCAAACTGAAGTAGAAAAAATATCTAAGAGCCTACCAGCTGAAACCAGGACATTATTACAATGTTTAGAGAATTTTCGAGACACACCTCTTCAAAACGGGACGTCTGGTCACCCTACTTGAACGCAACGAGAATACAATCCCTCATTTAATGCCATGACATTATGAATTAAAGACTTGTTCCGATTTAAGACCTTTTTAAAGGCTTATTTTGCAGAAGGGTGAATTAAGAATTAAATCACTATATGTTATTTTAACTCGCTGTGTACTAGGCGGGACCAACTGACCATAGATTATCCCTGACTTATTGATGCCATGGGAAGCAGAGTGAAATGCAAGTGAATGGTGACCAAAAATTGTAACTTCCAAAAAGCACATTAAAGGCAGCATAAAAGTAACCCACACGACTCCTGTGGTTTAATCCATGTCTTCTGAACGATCCAACCCAGTATTAGGTGAGAACAGATCAAAATATAACTCCTTTTTCACTAAAAGTCTCCTTGGCGATCATGATTTCAAGTTTGATTACACGTCACAGCGCCATCTATAGCTCTGAGCATTCAGTCAAGAGCTAGGAAATGTAATCAAGTTTGAAATCATGATCGTGTCTAAAGACCGCAATGGCAAGATGTAACGTGAAAAATGTGTTAAATTTTGGTCTATTCTCACCCAATATCAACCGGATTGCTTCAGAATACATTGACTAAACAACTGGAGTCGTATGGATTACTTTTATACTGCCCTTATGTGCTTTTTGGGGCTTCAAGCCAGCTTCTGGCTACCATTCACTTGCATTGTAAGGACCTACAGAGCTGAGATATTCTTCTAAAAATCATGGCAGGATTTTCTTCCAAAACACTGGAAACTAAACTGGTCTATTTCTTGCACTTATAACGGAGTCAATCCAAAGCTCTCTCAGCATGTTGTCAAACTGGAACGCTCTCACAGGATTCTAAGGAAGCTGAGAAGTCTTTGATGCTGAAAACAGGAATTGTATGAATCACGCTAGGTAAATGAACACAGAACGACTTGGTCCACACATACAGCACAGTAGCACAGTGAATTTGGTGCTAATCAGTAGCAGAAGCAGCCCGATGACAGATATGGTCGGCAGACACTTGGGAGATGTAAACAGATCTCGGGCAGACAGCTGCAAACATTAACCTAATTACCCCATGACCTGAAGATCAGCTCCTAGATTTTTGAAAAATCCCCTAAGAAACAAAACTGAAACTGTGCAGACTACACTAAATGGCCACAATTATGTGTACACATGAACATCACACCCAAATGTGCTTTTTGAACATTTAATCCCCTGATCATCGGAATTAAAATGGCCATGAAACACCAAAACATCTTTTCTAGATTTTAAAACAGATTTGATAAAAAGCATAAACTTTCATTGAGGGATTTTTTTTACCATTTTTTTCCTGGTTTGAAATCAACATTGAGAGGACGTGATATATTTGTTTAAAACGTACATTACTTTTTGAGCACATACTCGTCATTGGTTTCTCTCTATGTACATTTCACTACGTTTACGCCTCTCAACCACACTAGAACGGCACTTTCCACCGGCAAACGGGGCGTTTCGAAAAGCTCTCCTTTAACGCATCCTTTTGAAAACTAAAATGTTAAGAGACAGAAAACAGAAACGGCTGAGTGTGAATGTGCCCTTAAGCCTAATCGACAACATTTGTGCAATCTTCATTACCAACAAAAAAATCAGCGAGGATTGATGCTGACTACCACCCCTAGTCACGAGTTTGAATCCAGGATGTGCTGAGTGACTCCAGCCAGGTCTCCTAAGCAACCAAATTGGCCCAGTTGCTAGGGAGGGTAGAGTCACATGGGGTAACCTCCTCGTTGTCACATTTAGTGGTTCTCGCTCTCAATGGGGCATGTGGTAAGTTGTGTGTGGATCGCTGAGTGTAGCATGAGCCTCCACATGCTGTGGGTCTCCGTGACATCATGCACAATGAGTCACGTGATAAGATGCGCGGACTGACGGTCTCAGAAGCGGAGGCAACTCAGACTTGTCCTCCACCACCCCGATTGAGGTAACCACGCCACAACGAGGACCTACTAAGTAGTGGGAATTGGGCATTCCAAATTGGGAGAAAAAGGATTAAAAAAATAAATAAATATATCTATATATATATATATATATATATATATATATATTGATTTTTCCCTCCTTTATTTAAAAAGAAGCAAAAATGACAGTTACACACACACACACACACAAAAAAAAAATTTCAAAAATTGTAATTTCATATAATTTTAGACAATTGAATTGAGTAATCATTAATAAAATAAATATTTTAAATAAATATAATACATTTTATTAATTTTTTTTAAACAATTCTATTAGATGGAATTTTGTTATGAAATTAAAGATCGTAAATCTTAAAAATAGGGTAAAATATTTTTTGGGGGTGTACAATAAGGGACAAACAATGTAAGTGAATGGGGCCAGTACATAAACATTCAAATGCACACCGTTTCAAAAGTATAGCCACAAGATGTAAACGTCCAACGTGCAAATATGATTTCAGCGTGTTTAAATGAACCTGGCTTCACTGCATTTACCAGATTAGGACTTTCTTTGTGCATTACGTCGGCATGACGATATAGTAGTAATATTGGCTATAACTTTACACAGATAAGGTTAGTAAGTGATTTTATCACACTAAAATCATGTTAGCACATGCATATCGTTTACATCTCTTGAAACCGTGTGTATTTTAATGTTTATGTATTGGCCCCATTCACTTCCATTGTAAGTGCCTCACTGGAACCATGATTTTTGCCATCTCTAGGGGTCCAAACGAATTGAGAGAGAGAATATCAGGCACTCAGAAAACTTTGAACACTGTACTACTAAGTCCCATCTTCTAATTTTTAATTGGCCAAGCTTTGTTCTGAGTTATAACTACATAGAAAATAAACTTCAGAAGCACCTGTGGCGGATCAGACATGAGGATTTATTTTTCTTACTTCAAAGCTGTTTTTCTAAGTAGCACATTCACAATGCCATGATGTAATCGCGGCCAGAAACGCCACCAACAGCCTCTTCCTGACATTCCAAGTGCTTTCATGTAATCTCAGCAGGGACTGTGTTTCAATGGGACAGAAGCTCCTGCTTGGCTGGTCTTTATAGAAACCCTCTCCTGTTATGATTAGTCATGTTTTGATAGTGCAGAACAGCAGCAAAACGGCAGTAAGAAAGGGCCGCGCAGGACCGTGTGTGTGTTATTGTTTGTGTGGGGGTCATTGTTGCATGTTCTAAGTCCAAATAAACACGCCACAGCCGGCCCAAAGGGGCACGTGAAAGTAGACACGGTTATTGAGATCAAACATAATCGGGAGTTGGGTAACGAAACAAAGAATTGTGTGAAAAAATGTGATCATCATTCCCAATTGCTCCAAGTTTGGGGAGTGGACAGATGAAGATAATAAAAGCTTGGATGACTTGACCTCCAAATTGGAAAATAAACACAATGCGTCACATTGTACGAAGGAAACTGTACAATAAAGATAATTTGATGTACTATATTACGAGCATGAGAACTGAAAAGGGAGCTTAAGAATGCAAGAGATACTTCACCCAAAAATTACTAACCCTCATGTTGTTACAAACACGTATGACTTTCTTTTTTGTCTCAGTTACCATTGCCTTTCATTGACTGAGGCTGTCCTTCTGCCTAACATCAAACGGGCAACAATTAAAGTCTTTAGAACAACATGAGGGTGGGTAAATGATGACAACATTTTCACTTTTGGGTTAACTATCACATTAACGTGCTGAAAAAACATGTAAACGAGGAATATATGGCTCTCAAGGTCAGATTAAACACAAAAATCAGAGCAAAAAATTCCAAAATACATGAAGAATCTCAAGAAATCTAGAATCTAAATATATATATATATATATATATATATATATATATATATATACACACACGTGATTTCTGGATTTTTTTTTTTAGATTATGTCTCTCACAGTGGACATGCACCTACAATGACAATTTCAGACCCCTCCATGATTTCTAAGTGGGAGAACTTGCAAAATAGCAGGGTGTTCAAATACTTATTTTCCTCACTGTATATATATATATATACACACACATACACACACATACACACACATATATATATATATATATATATATATATATATATATATATATATATATATATATATATATATATATATATATATATATATATGCATACACACACACATATACAAATATATACACACACACACACACACACACACACACACACACACACACACACACACACACACACATACAAATATATACACACACACACACACACGCATATACACATACACACATATACACACACACACACACACACACATACATACATACACACCTTAAATTGTGAAATAATTTTAATTACTTATATATTTAAATTGTGAAATATTTATACATTTTGGAAGTACTTTTTTCTCCCCAATTTGGAATGCCCAATTCCCAACACGCTCCAAGTCCTCGTGGTTGGCGTAGTGACTCGCCTCTATCCGGGTGGCCGAGGATGAATCTCAGTTGCCTCCGCGTCTGAGACCGTCAATCCGCGCATCTTATCACGTGGCTTGTTGAGCGTGTTACCGCGGAGACATAGTGCGTGTGGAGGCATCGACGCACAACTCACCATGCGCCCCACTGAGAGCAAGAACCACATTATAGCGACATCCTCATGGTCACCCCATGTGACTCTACCGTCCCTAGCAACCGGGCCAATTTGGTTGCTTAGGAGACCTGGCTGGAGTCACTCAGCACGCCCTGGATTCGAACTTGCGACTCCAGGTGTGATAGTCAGCGTCAATACATGCTGAGCCCCCCAGGCCCCCATTCACGGTAGTATTTATTGTATTTAATAATTTCTAAATAAGTTTTTAATATGCTTAATTGTCACAATGCAACAAATCGTAGTGGTCCTTGAAATAGGCTTCATTTTCTTAAATGTAAAAACAAATAATTTGTATTATTATTATTATTATTTTTGGAGTGTAATATGACCTGGACATGTTTTTGTAAGATTAATTTTAAAAGATCTACACGTTTTACCCATCAAGTAACATACACACAGTCATAGACTGATTACGGTGAGCATTTCCCGGACTACAGAAAAAGTATTAGCGTAGATTTATGTCAGCAACAAGCATTTTGACTTATGGACACATGCCTGAACAAAATCATTAGCTTTCCTTGCCATTCTTCCACCCTGAATGTGCTTGGATTGGCAGCGCATACACATGGTTGGCAGAGGCACCTGGAGTCCGGTCTGAAACAATGGTACAGGACTTTCTCCAAGGGTTCAACTCCAAAGGGAAGTGACTTTCACATTTAAAGCTTGTAATTTGTTTTTCATAGGATGCATTATGAGTCGTGACCATGTGTTTGTGGAGCAAGACCAATTTGTGGATGCAAGTGAGTGGAGCTTGTATGACCTGGATGTTAGAATCAATTAAGTGGCATATACCGCATTCACCAAAGCATAACAAAGTTAAATTTACATTCCTTTTGATTTTTGAGGAATTGATTTTTAATGAGAATTTTTAAACATTTAATAAAAAAAGACCTACTGTGAGCTCTGAGGTTGTTAATAAATGGAATTTGCTTCGTCCAAAGCCGTCAGTCTGCGTCATTTCAAATGCATTTTTATAAAATCATGTTTCAATAGCAAAATTCCTGGTGAAGAATTACACCGTTTAAGCATGAAGGGAAGCGATCCCCATATCAGAGAATTGTAGCAACCAAAGTGCGCCAAAAGTGCTCTGCAGCGACCGCCCACCCGCATGATGGACGGTGAATGATGCAAACGAATCGGTTTCCCTACACGCTCAGATTGCTTCTATATTTGCTAATATCTGAATATTTTGCATGAAAATTGTAATTTTTATTTCTATACTTCTAATAAACAACTTTAGATCAATAGCTTCAGATTTTCCCATCATTTTTAATTCAATGATGTCACTGGGATTGCAAATCATTCCCTCATTAAAGATGAGGCCAGTGGTGGCTCAGCGGTTAAGGCTCTGGGTTACTGAACGAAAGGTTGGGGGTTCAAGCCCCAGCACCATCACATACCACTGTTGGGCCCTTGAGCAAGGCCCTTGACCTTATCTGCTCCTGGGGTGCTGTTTCATGGCTGACCCTGCGCTCTGACCCCAGCTTAGTTGGGATATGCGAAAAAAATGCATTTCATTGGCTCTGTACCTGTACTCTGCACAATGACAATCAAGTAGAATCTTAATCTTATAACCTTTGTCTTTTTGTCCGATTTTCAAACACTTTTAGCTTCAAATCGAAGTCTGAAATATTGTGATGCACCTCGGAGCTGGTTGGATTGGTTCATTTATTAGAACTCTGTAATGACATTAAATGGCCCTATGGGAAAAATGAATGGGAAAAACAATTCCGGACTAATAACAAGCAGTGCATTAGCTGTTCTTCAGAAACAAAATGACCAAATCTGTAAACTATGGTATCTTCACCCATCTTTGAGCACTAAATGCCAAGTAATATCTAAATGACTCACTTTTAATAGCCAGGTTAAAAATTAAAGTTGTGTAATTTTACACTTGTACAACTAAAGAGGTGCACCAAGGCTCTATATTGGGGCCCATTAATGTTTTGTTACTTGCACTAAAATAGGAGCCACAGACTGTTTGGCAGGCACTATATATAAGCACATGACAACAAGTTAAATATAGTTTTCTTCTATAGACCAATTATTATGAGATTACACTTCAGGAGGCAAAACAGTAGTTTCACACAAGTTTCAGCATGAATAAGCGACCATAACCCAACCACTCCCTACAGTCTTGAAATTCTGCTTAAGAAAACACTCTTTTGACACCAAACATTGTTTATCAGGCAGATGATGTGGTTGACCAACTGACCCAGAATACTGTAATTAGGCCTCAAGTTCAGTGGGACCATTTTAATAGCTCGAAAAACACATTTAAAAGGAATATTCCAGGTTCAATACGAGTTAAGGTCAATCGACAGCATTTGTGGCAAAATGTTGACTACCTTAAATGATTTGACTCGTCCCTCCTTTTCTTTACAAAACAGCTAAAACTGGGTTACAGCACGGCTTTCACAATGAAAGTGAATGGGGCTAATCGGTAAACATTAAAGTAAATATGCACGTATAGAACAGATCAAGTTCACAAGACAGGAAGGAGGACACGGGAGCAGGGTTCGACACAAAGGTAAGGCTCTTTAATTCCGGGCTTCAGACAGACGGGGTAGTGCAAAAACGTGCCTGTGCTAAACACACTCTTTCGTTTAACAATTGGTTCAGTCTCCCTTGCCAACACTGGACTGGCAGCATTCAGGCTCTTTTATGCCGGTCTCCCCGTACTCACTGAAGTTAGAGACAGGTGTTAGACATAATTTAGCTTAGGTGCAAGCGCCCTTACAGCTTTCTCCCCCCGGACGGGCGCTTGACCACGCCCCCGCTGCCACATCATGATTTTAGTGTGATAACAATCGCCTAGTAACCAAGTAGCATAAATATTAGGCTACATGAGATTTAATCAGAATAATTTCCTCCTTTATACCCTTCAAAAAGGAGGGACACATTTTTAAAAACATTGTATTGCTTTTTTGTGGTGATCAACATTGTGCCATAAATTCTGTCGATTGTTCTTAACTTTAATTAAACCCGGAATATTCCTTTAAGGAAAGTCATGAAGTATCAAACTGATATTTTTATGTTAAATCTCATTAGAGCTGATTAGAAACACAATTACTTAAAATTTAAATCATCCTCCATGAAAAAATGTTACATTATTTCTGTTTGGAGTCTCAGAAACCCCAGATTTAAAACATGAATAAATGCAATATATTTTTCCACAACCAGATTCTCTGATACAAACAGCCCTAAAAAAAAAAAAAAAAAAATTTAATATTTATGGATAAAAGTTACTTTTCTTGATGCAACAGATTGTTAAGGATTCGATTAAATCGGTCTGTCTCGATTAGGTCAAAGAAACGTCTTAAAAGGAAAATAAGACGTGACATTTGAGATTACTATTACCATCTTAAACATCATGGAGGTCTCTAAAACCCAAAACAAACAGACAGTAAATTCAATCTCAAGAGAACATGATAGTTGAAGTTAATAAAAATGTTTCATAAAAAAAATGTGTTTATGAAATCCTTAGAAGCGAGTTACGAAAATGAGTGCAAAAGCCATCAATGTAGTGTTATAAAACACTGTAAAAGTCACTATTCTGCAGTAAAGTGTGGCAAATTCAAACACTGAAGGTCTTAACTACGATCTCTTGTTTCTGGATTAGACCAGTGGCTACCTGCAGCTCGTGAAGGTCCTACACTCACACAAAAACACCCAGGAGTGTTGTGTAAGTCTAAAAGAATCTCAACAAGACTGACCAATTACTCTGCACTGTGTGTGTGTGTGTGTGTGTGTGTTTGTATTAGGGATAATGTTAATCTGGCGTCTCAGAAACAGCAGGATGCGAGGAGACGCTCACACTAGCAAATTCCAGTCAGGGTTGAGTGTGTGTGTGTGTGTGTGTCGAGGCCTCCAGCAAACGTTAGATGCTACAATTAAAGTATGACAAATTGGATAAGACATAACAGAATTTGATTAATTAAAATGTACTTCCATCATCATTTACTTCCACTCATGTGGTTTAAAACATGTTGGAGAACAAAAATATATAATTAAGACTCCGAGCTGCTCTGTTCTATACAATGCATATTGTGACCGGGTAGGGTTGCATCAGCTGTGCGCAAGGTCTCACTTAAGTTGGGACGTGAAGTTCACATTAAGGGATTAGTAACTACTAGTTAGTTTGTAACAAAGTCAGTCCTTAATTTGGTTGCACCACCTGTTCTTAAGGCAAGTCGTCACATAATTTGACATTTTCCTGAATTGATGCATAAAAAGCCTTCAAATTTGTACACAGAAGTGTTAAAAAGCCGTGAATTTTACTTTGATCTTGTTACGGTTGACGTTCAAACCTTGTTTGTTCACGTAACTGTCAGCTGTAATAAATTATATCCTCATTAATATATTATGCGGCATAAAATAAATTTGATATAGTATATTTGCCCTGTGTAAATAAGACGAACAGTTTAGAATGGTTTCATGCTGGAGAGCCGATTAAAAGTCCTTTTTTTTCCCTCTACCCAGTACCGCCGCTCCCTATAAGCAGACTACACAGTCTGCGTAGGGCACCAACTCCCTAGGGGGGCACCATCTTACCCTAGGAGGGCACTTGAAAGTCCACCGGCTGCCCTTACTCGCACATTATATGTTATTCAAGGACCCGAAAGCGGTTGCGGAACACAGACGATTGCTTTACGGTCATATCACGCGAACGCGAACCCCAACCCCGTCCAACTGGAACTCTGCGTAGGGCATCAATTTGCCCAGCGGCAGTCCTGGTTCTACTTAAGTTTAATGCTGCAACACTCAAATATTTAGTAGTGCATAAATTAGTGCCCATTCATGCCACAACTATGCTAATGCTAACTTATGTATAGCTGGTGCAGCTAATCCCCAAAACGGCACCATAAAAGCATTATAAAAGTAGCCCATATGACTTGTGCACTATATTCCAAGTCTTTTGAAGTCATACGATAGCTTTGTGTGAGGGATAGAACAAAATGCAAGTCGTTACTCGCCGAAAATCTTCCTCTCTGCCATACTGTACCCCTCAAATCTCATTCATCTTGCGCATTTTCAAAAGTTGCATGTCAGGGTCTCAACTGGTTTTCACAAGTTTTCAAATCTGGTTAGGTTTCTCACACAAAGCTATCATATGTAAGGTTGCACCGAAATTTCGGACGCCAAAATTGATATTCTTAGTTTTTGGCTGGAAAAGACAAAAATCTTGGCTGAAAATCTGAACAAAAACAGTTACTTTAAAATAACAGGTATATTGATGGTAAATATATTGAAGGTAACAAGATTGTGCTTATAATTGAGATGTGCTTCTGTATAGTGTGTGTACACGCGTGTCCACACGAACGAGCGCAACAGCACAAAAACACTCAAAGTAGTTTATGAAAGCACACTGTCGTGAAGTTTAAAATGCAAATGCACGTTATGTTGGTATTTGTGTTACTTAGTTGCCTTTTAAAATCTACATCCTCAAAAGCAGCCTAATGAAGCGATCGCGCTCTTGAATATCAGCACATTAATAAAGAAAGTTTTTCCATGTGTATTCAGAGGCGGTGAGGCCTACTAGCTTGAGCCACCATCACATGTTAAAATATCCCCACCTACTGTTCGAGCCGAGCCGCAGTCTAAATCAGCGGTGTCAAACACGAGTCCAATTCAACCCGCTTTGCATCCGCTGGTCACTGTCTCGCACAAACGGGCAAATTCACAATTTTCGTCTGAAAATGGACAAATGAGTGACAGATAATCTGTTTCTATTTACCCACTCGAATGGATGGACGGACAGATGGACGGTCCAAAATCTAATAAAAAAATCTAATATATCTACACTGTATATAAAGCATTTTCGATATCGGTTTCGGCCCGGTGTCATCCGAATTTTCAGTTTTGGTCAAAGATTTTCATACTTATCATATGTCTTTCGAGGACTTGGAATATATTACACAATTCAAATTGAAAAACTACTTTTATGATAATTTTATAATACTTTTTGTCCATTTTAAGAGCTTGACAGTGCCAATCTGTTGACATTGTATGAAAAACAACAGCTCTGAAATTTCTTCAGAGGTTTTTCCTTTTATATTTCCAAGAATGAACGTCATATGAGGTTATTCCATGTCAAATCAACCAAATTTCCAAAACCTCCCCAGCTGAATATTTTTTAATTCTGTTAATACTTGTTCTGATGAAATATAAACATAAATGATAATGAAAGCCAAAATATGAAATGCCATGGATACATATTTACTATGAAATTCGTTATTTTGTCAAAATGACCATTTTTTGGAGCAAAACTATTGGTCAAAAAAAGAACCTTATAAAAGGCGTCAGCATCATTATTTTATTTTGACACAGAGATGGGTAGGTCGATTACTAAAATCAGTTGACTGCAGCACCCCTTGTTGAATTATACGTCAATGGTGTGAGACCAAAAATGAGAAAAAGCACTTTTTTTGTGTTGGAGTGCCTTTAACTGCAGATGTATCAAAGAGAACAAACTTTTATATTGGCAAATCCCAGATATATGGGGCTCTCAATGTGGCTTCATGCATACAGTTTGAAATGTGACATTATCAATGGGTACATTTTTGCTAAAGTTTAATTTGACTTGTGCTTTATTGTGTTTAAAACACCTGGCTGCTGAAGTGTTAAATGAAGGTCCAGCTTGGGTCATAGAAAGCATATGTGACTGGTGCAGGATATTTATTGTTTCATATGACTTTGTGAGCTGCAATTCCAGGATGCAATTATTCTGCCTGAGAACATAAATAAATAACCACACCCTCATTTAAAGCTGGAATGTAGACACGGACATTACTAAAGCCATGAGATATTTGCCCATTTAGCCTCTGTAATTAAAGATAAGATGAAAAACACATTAGATGAATGCAATATGAGGAAAGAAAGTGATCTCACTGGTTTATCACTCCACTCCAACGAATAACACCGAGGCAAATGACACATTTCAACACTAAAGCCACGATCTTAGACACTGACAATGACCACAGGACCATAAACACATTTTTAAAAACAACAAGGTTGGCACCCACATCATCTAACGAGAATACAACCCTCTTTGGAGCTTTCGAACAATTCTCCCATTGAGCCGACTGAAAGGACAAAGAGAGGAAAGCTTTGACAGTTTGGACATTGAAATATGACTGTGATGGGAATCGCAACATGGCAAAATCAACAATAACATTCACCTTCACATAAGCACGACAATACAACCAAGCAAGCACACTGCACTTATCTGGCCTGAGGGAATAAAGTCAAACTATTGCAAGAATAAGTCTCCCGGACTAACGTCAGTTTGGACACAAAGGCTTTTCTTCTCCAAGAGATTTGCTTCACATACAGCAGTTCTCTTCAACACCAAGTCCTGTGGACTCTTAGCAAATAAAGTCTCTTTAGATAGACTTTGCTTTAGTTGTTTATTTAATTTGTCTACGAACAATGATTGGGCCTCATTCACGATACCTTCTTGAATACATGAGCATATTTAAATCATGTGTGCGTAAAATTTACCTTCCCGAAAACGTTCCGCCGGATTCACAAACGCTTCGCATTCCCCAGATTTTAGTAAAATGTTAAGGTGGGTGCACACTGTGCGATTAGCCCAATAATGCACTTCCACAAGCAAATATTCATTGTAGAAATAAAAATACTTAAAAATTACAAACTTCTCCGTTCACATTGGAGAAAACAAAAAAATGTGGGTTATTGTACGTCTTTCTGCTCTTTTAGATTAGTAACCTATAGGCAACGCAAAATTTGGAAAATTCATAAAGGCTGATAATATATCATGCTTAAAAATTCCCAAACATGACAAAGATTTCTATAATTTTATCCAACTGTATTTGCTGATTTGGATTAAAACGTCCCATAAATATTATCGCATGTTTTTGCGGTCATATGATGCTCTTTTGTGGATCAAATTGTTCAAGAGGTCAATAACAAGGGTTTGACATGAGAATTAAAATGTTCAGTTCATGCTGGGAGGAAGATGTCCTCCACCATTAACCTTCTCTGGTTCCGTTCACATCATGTCGGCTGTGGCTCAGTTGGTAGAGCGGGTCGGCTGCCAATCACAGGGTTTGCACTCGCTCTATCGCACCGTTGTCACGAAAAGAGAGCCGAGTCGGAAGGCAAAGCTCTCGATCTACCGGTCAATTTTTGTTCCTACCCTCACCTATGGTCATGAAGGTTGGGTCATGACCAAAAGAAATAGGTCGCGAGTACAAGCGGCCGAAATGGGCTTCCTCAGAAGGGTGGCGGGCATCTCCCTTAAGAGATAGGGTGAGGAGCTCAGTCATCCGTGAGGAGCTCAGAGTAGAGCCGCTGCTCCTTTGCGTCGAAAGGAGCCAGTTGAGGTGGTTTGGGCATCTGGTAAGGATGCCCCCTGGGCGCCTCCCTAGGGAGGGGTTTCAGGCACGTCCAGCTGGGAGGAGGCCTCGGGGAAGACCCAGGACTAGGTGGAGAGATTACGTCTCCACACTGGCCTGGGAACGCCTCTGGGTCCCCCAGTCAGAGCTGGTTTATGTAGCTCGGGATAGGAAAGTTTGGGGCCCCCTGCTGGAGCTGCTGCCCGACTTCGGATAAGCGGTTGAAGATTGATGGATGGATGAAAACTTAAAATAATCAGATTATTCCCAAATTAAATAAACTAGTGAGAGTGTGAAATATGTTGTAACAGGATTTTACTTTCTAGAAGTTCACACAGACTGAAAGTGCCTGAAGGTGAAGAAACACCCATATATCACTCTTAAGACAGGAAGTGGGAGCTACCAAGACGTCCCTTGAGTACTTTATAAGTTCCAGGACATTACGACCTCACTGAGGGAAATGGGCACTCGGGGTCCCCGCTTCTGATAAGGCCGCTGCACACTGCAGACTCGGCTCTCCCAGCCAATCGCTCTGACACATTACAGGAAGAGCATATTGTTCTACACAAGCTGCTTCCCGCTTTCATGATGGTGTTCAGAGTGAGAAAGCTTGCCAAGAGGGCACGTCTTACGAGAGAGAGAGAGAGAGAGAGAGAGAAGCTATCATGGTGAGAAAGTAGAGGGTAAAAAGATACATATCACATAGGCCACAAGGACACAATGGGTAGTTAGTCATTCTTACGACAGGGGAGTCCTGATTTTGGAAACCTTCACCAAATTGCTGACTTGCACTTCTTCGAAATTCAGAATGGATGAGTGGGAGCTTCCTCCATCATGAATAAAGTGCCTCACTGTATCTGTGTCAGGTTAAAATGGAAATAGAGGCAGGGGCCTGGGTAGCTTAATGAGTAAAGACGTTGACTACCACCCTTGGAGTCACAAGTTCGAATCCAGGGCGTGCTGAGTGACTCCAGCCAGGCCTCCTAAGCAACCAAATTGGCCCAGTTGCTAGGGAGGGTAGAGTCACATGGGGTAACCTCCTCGAGATCGCTATAATGTGTTTCTCGCTCTCGGTGGGGCGCGTGGTGAGTTGTATGTGGATGCCGCGGAGAATAGCGTGAAGCCTCCACACGCACTATGTCTCCGCGGTAACGCACTCAACAAGCCACGTGGTAAGATGCACGGACTGACTGTCTCAGACCTGGAGGCAACTGAGATTCGTCCTTGAGACGAGTCACTACGCCACAACGAGGACTTAAAGAGCGCATTGGGGAATTGGGCATGCCAAATTGGGAAGAAAAGTGAAGGGAAAAAAAATGGAGATGGGAGGACAAATCCGAGTGTGTTCATTCTTTTCCTGATCATTCTTGCAAGGATTCAAACACTTAAAGGGATAGTTCACCCAAAAATGAAAACTTCATTATTTACTCGTTCCAAACCCATAAGATGTATTTTCTTCTGTGGAACACAAAAGAAGAATAACGTCGTTTTACACTCTCAATGTCAATCAAACCACTAGTAAAATTCTTAAAATCAAAGATGGCGGCTACGTTGACAAAATCATTGGTTCTCATCGCGTCTTATGATCAAACTTGCGTGATATGACCACAAAGCGATCATCTGTGGTTCGCAACGTTGTACACTTAAAAAGTCTTATGTTTGAATGTTTACCCGGTCCCTGCTTCCTCCTTTCCACATTAAGATCTTGATCTGCCACACTGGTGCTGAAACCTGGGATTTGGAGGAAGATATGCCATCAAAGAGCCCTCGCCACTGAGGATCGCAACGCCGAGTGTATGCTCCATCTGGTGGCGCTGGAGCACTGCGTCAGATGGCAACCAAAAGGGATGGCTGAGGGGTCCATTGCCCAGCGTCGCTGACTGAAGCAGTGCAGTTGGCTGAGGACCATCTGGCTGCGTTTTCGGGGACCGGAAAGTTTATTTTTTCTTCTCGCTCTCTCTCCTCTCGCTGCACTGTCCTTCTCCCTCCCCTCGTCCTGTTTGTGTTCCCAGGAGATGGGGAAGACCCATCTCAGTGAGATGGCCAAAAGGGCATCTCCTCCTCTCCGGATGACTCCCCTGCCTGTGTTGGGCGATGGGGGTATGTGGTGAGCAAGGTGTGGCCAAGCAATAAGGATGGATGGCTGAGAGAGAATTAGTGCAATCACCCGGGAGAGAGATAAAGAGGAGCTGGAGCCGCAGTTCGAGAGAGAGATGCACAAAGCTGTATGTGTGTGTTAATGTGCTTGACACAGCTGGCTGAAAAGCAGTGCATGTGTTTTATGTGGTGCTGGAAAGCACACATTTACGTTATACACTGAAAAGTGTCATTAATAGTTTTAAATATAAAATGTCCACGAATGTGTATGCGGGGGTCAAATGAGGTTAAACACGGCACTGGCTGTCATGTGTCTTGTATCCGTTCATGATGCGACACTTGAGTTTGGAATGACGAGTGATAAATGATATCAGCAGTTCACCCAAAAAAGACAATTTTCTCATGAGCACGCCAAGCAAACTGCAGATCATTTGTAGTCAAAAAGCAGTTCTGTATTGGTCTGTTTCTCACCCCAAACCATTTAGATCACTTCTGAATACAGTTTTAAGGATTACCTTTATGCTACCTATATGTCCTTTTTAGAGATCGAAATTTTGGACCCCATTGACTTGCATTGCATAGACGGACATTATACATCCTTCAAAAAATCTTTGATTCCACATAAAAAAGTAAAACAAGTTTGAGACGGAATAAGGGGAAGTAAATGATGAGAATCATCCCTTTACGGTGAGCTAAAGCTTTAAATGTGAATTGTTTCTGAAGAGAACAAGCCCTCAAGTTTCCTCCAATTCATTCAAATTAACATTGAGGTTTGAAGGGGCGATTTCCTAAAATTAAACTTTAAACAATCGAGGTTTCAAGAAGTTCTGTGTTTCTCAGCAACAGCAACCATTAGTTGGCATGAAGGTTAAAAAACAAAACATGCATTGACAAACATGGCAATGTGGGAACGTGGATAAAAAACATGTTTTAAATTACGTACAGGAAGAGAAAAAACTGCCATCTAAGCAACAGGCGAATAACAGGAACTTCTAAAAATAAAAGCATTCAGTGTCCGAAGTGATGTCTTAATATGGAACGGCATTCGCAATTTATCCCTGTGACTTCCTGTGTGTTGAGCCATCTAGCACACTCAAAGGGATAGTTCACCCAAAAATGAAAAATCTGTCATCATGTATGGAAAAAAAACACTTAATGAAAGTGAATGATGACGGAGATTAACATCCTGCCTAACATCTCTTTTAGTGTTCCAACAAGATGAGGGTTTTCATTTTTGGGTGAACTATCCCTTTAAGAGTAACAGAAACTCAATTGTGTGTGTGTAAAATATTTAAATCTGACATGAATACACCAAACCGAAAAATGCACAATTTATACACCACACAGCATGCGAATGCAGAGTGTCAGAATAGATTAAATTGAAAAGCTATTATAAATGGATATCTAAAACAGTGAATAATCTTTCTGAATTATTGGAAAAAGTTCAAACTTGATTCAATATGCTCGTTTGATGAATACATATCTTCACACACATAACGCACTTCTAAAGCCTGAGAAATGGGGCATGTGAAAATGAAAACTATAATCAGACATACAGTACAATATGCATCATTACTACTCAAATTTAAAAAAAAATATTTGACAATAATATTCAATACCATCATATTCCATGTTCAGATTAACCCTTATGTTGTCATCATTTTAACCAGGATGACTTTAAAAAAAAAAAAAAAAAATTATATATATATATATATATATATATATATATATATATATATATATATATATATATATATATATATATATATATTTTTTTTTTTTTTTTTTTACTTAGTATTTTATTGGTTTTATTTCACTGTATTACACTTGTGTTCCTGGTCAAACATGAACAGCCATTGGAAATGAATGGATTATACTACAAAATACAGAATGTTTTCAGGAGCATCCCAATCCTTTAGATGAGTACATATGTGGATGTGTGTTTGCACACAAAGTCCTTGGACATATGCACACACACACACACACACACACACACAGTGTGTGTGGACCACCCTTTTGTGAATCGTCTTTCCATGTACACTCTTTGTAGAATAATTCAAGATCTACAAATCATTTTATGTTGCATTTGGGCTTCTTTGAATCATGATAGTGTGCTGGAAGTTACAATAAGCCATTGTCCATGTTATATGTATGTTTCGGGAAGTAATAAGGAAAAACAAGACAAACACCACCCATGACTGTTAAAGGACACAGATGACAGACATGTTTGTTTGTGTGCGTTCTTTCGTTATAGCGCAAAGCGAACGTTGTAACAGTATGTGTGTGTGTGTGTGTGTGTGTTGCTCATCCATTGTTCCAAAACTGCTGAAAAAAACTCTACAACAAATAAATAAATGTATCAAATAACCATTCGGATACTTCCTGGTTCATTCTCAAAGTTGTTACTTCTGACGGAGTCTCTCCCTCATCAGCGTCTGACTCTGGTTTAAACATATCGGGCTGAACATCACTATTTTCACTGTCAGTCATATTGCTTATGATGTCTAGTTATCCGAAGCAGAGATGTCAAAACTCCGCCCTATTCTGGATATGGGCAGGGAGCACCAGCTCATTTGCATTTAAAGACACACACACATAAAAACAGCCAATTTCAACATGGTATAATAAATGATCTGTGGGGTATTTTAAGCTGAAACTTCACAAACACATTCTGGAGACACCAAAGATTTAAATGACATCTTGTGAAAAGGGGCAGAATAGGTGCCCTTTAAAAGAGTAATAATGGGCAAAATACAGACAAAAGAATGATGATAGGACAGCAGCTATGGGACAATTGGGTCTAATAGAGCAGATGCGATAACAATGATGGTGATCTATGCAAAATCATGATGGAAATTTAAAGAAACCCAAATCTCGAAATAACCTTTCGGAAACTTGCCGTTTCCACCCCACAAACAACACTTTTGGTGCATTTATAGCTCAATTTGTGCGAAGCGCCCTCAAAGATCTGGAAGATACTAATTGGAGCATTTGTTTATAAACGGTAACTTCATCTATTAAAAGGAGATCTAACATCTTGTTTGGGTCATTTAGTTTGAAATGGAGATGAGTTTGGCTTATCGGTCACAGCGACTGTGGGACGGAAGTCAGAATATGTTGTGATTGCAGGAAGAAATGTCATCAGTCTTATCTCTAAACTGTCCTCTAACGGGTCCATTTTCAGTAATGAGGCTGCGTTTACCAGGGGTGTAATAAGTACTCAGAAGTTATACTTAAAAGTGAAAGTATGGATACTGAGTGTACATTTTACTCAAAAGTACCAAGTATCTAGTCAAAAATATACTTGAGTGAAAGTAAAAATCACAATTTAATGTGAAAAATATATTTCAAGTATTAAAAAGTTAAAATAGCTAGCTAGAATGAAATCAAGAGAGGAGATCGTGGGAGTGAAGATGTTAAATTAAACTGGTTAAAGTCACCTTTTTACCGTTTCTGACGACTGTCATATTTCTCCCACAATGGCATTCGCAACGTGATCAAAGAATCACGTTGCAATCAGGGCCGGATTGATAATCTGGCATCCCGGGCATTTTCCCGGTGGGCCGATGCATTTTGGGGCCGATCAGGGAGCACTGGCCATAGGGAGAACCGAGCCGGCCGTGAAATGGGCCACGATAAGCTGAAATAAGCCGCCGCGTTATGCAGAACGGGCCACAAAACGGTGCCGCGATATCCGCTCAACAATTAAAAGGACCGCGACCCCGTGCTCAAAAACTTTTGGGCCAGTTTCTATGTAAAATCCAGGGCTGATTTCTCTTCCCAGTCCACGCCTGGTTGCAATAACTACATGTTTGCAAAATTATTTTATGTGGCCTGTTGTACATAACACGGCAATTTCCTGGTGGAATGAACACTAGAGGCGCTAAAACAACAATGACTTTTCCCCCTTTTCACTCAAATCACGAGTAAAACTGCAGATTATCAGTTCATAAACACTTAATTTTCACTCCGTTCCTCACACAATGTTATCTTATGACATATAAACACTTTTACTATAGCGCATGACTCCATTTAGCATTTAGCATTACATAACCAACTACTTTCACAAGCTTGTTTAAGTGATCAAATTACACTGTAGCTCAACTGAGAGTGTTACAAGTGATACAAAGGACAGGCGGTGCGAATTAAGCGAATGGCGCGAAATGAAAATGCGAAATCGCTTCATTCGCATGTCAGCATTGAGACTGTCCCGATGTAACTGACGTAGCAGCAGAAGAAATCAGGAAAAATGGATGTGAAAATGGTTGTAGCAGTGTGTTGGCACCCAGAACTGTATGACACAACGTCAACGTATCTGGGACTTCCACAACAGATACAGAGCAGCAATCGTTGTGATATCGGCCGTGGTTGATGGCGGAAAGAGAAGTTGTTGTAGAAGCCCCTCCTCCTGCCCTTTTCCGGAAGAGAAGGGGGAATACTCGCGGGTTCGAGTTACTCGCGCAAATGCACATTTAAACACAAATTTAATCCAGCGGTCAAACTCGTGAGAGCAATGAGGCAAAAAAAAATGTCCACGTTGTATGTGAACGCACCATTAAAAACCTCATCTGTTCAGGAGGACATTTCACTCGCTTTTAGCGCCACACAGTGGACATTTCACCTTGGAGACGTGGAATGAACCACATAACTGTATTTTGCAGAAATGTTGCCACAGTCACGCAATGTTCGTTGCATGGGAGACGGCACTTGAGGATTGCAATGTCAGACTACGCAGACCCTTGAGACATAGATTTAAAAGAAGAAAGTTAGTAATGATGTTTGATTTGGGAGATGTTTTCTGAGGTTTGCTACCAAACCTTGCTGTTGGACAGATGGATGATTTCAATAGCGATTTTTGTAGCCTAACAACAACATTTCAGCAAATAGGGAGTAGAAATATGATTTGATTTAAATGTCAAGGCGAGTGTAGAAATAAATTACATGTACTAATTTAATTACAAAAGCCTTGTGTGTTAATATATATGTATATATGTGTGTTTAATATATATATATATATATATATATATATACACACACACACACACACACACACACACACACACACATTTATAAATACATATATATATTGCAACAAGAATGATACATTTTGACTTCATAACTGTCCAATCTGTAGAAGTTGCAGGCGTTTAAAAAAAACCATCAGTGTTTCTCACTTTGTGCTCAAAGTTTTGAATTAATAAATCACATTTCACTCTAGTTACACAATTATTTCAACGTGTCCAAAGCTCAAATAAGATCCAAAATTTGACCTCTGCAGATGGTCGGAATGAGACACAGCCGCCGTGCGACACTCAAAACGACCGACCTCTGGACTGTAAAACTATTGTTTGGCAGCTTCAGTCCAGTAAGACGAAAGAAACTTATCTGCAAAACATTTTACAAGTGCTTTTCAAGTTTAACTAAAATTGTAAGGAGTAAAAAGTACTATACTTAAGAAATGTAATTAAGTCAAAGTACAAGTATTCCATTTAAACTGCACTCGAGTAAAGTACAAATCCATAAAAATAATACTTAAGTATTTTTACTCAATTACTTTACACCCTGGTGTTTACATGCACAAACACACAAAGGAGACCGATAGAGGTCAGTCGGGACATCTCATCAGGACGGTTTGAATTCAAGACTCAAACGAGGGGAGGTTGACGATTGTTTTGTTCATACAAATGAAAGTCACAGTGCAGCAGGTGTCTTAGTGTCTGAAACAGTTAGTCGTCTCGTTTAGTGTGTGTGTGTGGTTGGGATTACGAGGGTTAGGGGACAATTCTTTAAGTCTCGTTACATCCCTTTGTCATGTAAAATCTAACGACAACATACAGAGCTACAGAACAATGCAGAAGACTACACTAATATAAAAAACAATGACTAGATTAGCACATTTTCTTTCCACACACACACACACACACACACACACACACACACACACACACACACACACACACACAAACTGAGGCTAAGAAAGTTAGTATTTCACACTAGTAAGGGAAAGATATAAGTGTTCAATCTGTAAATTTGCTGACACTTTTGTACGTGTAACGCCGGATTCACACATAATCCGCGAGCGGGGTGTGAGCAACGCATCATGTTTGGGCTTTCACATTGGCCGCTTCACTTTTCTAGGTTCCTACGGCAACGGCGGGCAGTCACTTGCACTTGTTTATCAGTGTACTTGGTCGTGATTGGTTAATATATCAAAGCCCCTTTCGAGGCAAGTCAGTCCATTCTGCGGTCATCTTTGGAAGCTCTTGGGCAGCTATTTTCATAAGCATACAAGCACAGCTCCTATCTAATTGGATGTGGAAAGCATTAGTCAATTAGTCATGACTATGATCAAAGAACATATTTAAAATCAGCAGTAAAATCTGACAACAATGGAATCATAAATTGTGCTGCTTTACATCAGATAACGCTAATATACGCTTTTTTCAGGCTGGATCAGCTAATGCAGATGCACGTTCTTGAGTTGATTGACAGGTGATGTCTTTATCTAAAAGGTGATTGGCTCTTTTACATGTAAAGTGGGTGTTCCAATTGCTCCCATTCATTTTAATACCAGAGGTCCGTCTCCTTTAAACTGTCTCTGTATATATATATATATATATATATATATATATATATATATATATATATATATATATATATATATATATATATATATATACACACACAACATGGGCATACGTCCAGCAGTTTATTTATTTATTCTTTCCTTCACTTGGTTATTCTGTGCTTGCATGCATGCAGACTATATACATTGTAGTGTAGGTTATTTAAAGGGAAACATACTTTCAAGATGGCTGAAAATGTGGGCAGCCACTGTTTCTAATTAGGATGTTTTCACTACATATTACAGACATGTGTTTTTAAGCGTTGCCAACCTAAACGTTTGGTTTTCTGTGATCATGCCAATATTCACCGGTTGCATTTTTATGCGCTCTCATGAGGTTATTGGATGCCACTGGTTTAATTGCATCTCAGTGGTATCGATATCTAGCTAATTTACATAGCCTGACAAAGTAAATGGTGAGAGATTTGAACAATAAAAATAAAAGAAAAATGACTGTTCCAAGAATCATGGAAGTACAAATTTGAAAGATCAAAAATGCTCGCCAACAGAGAATGAGATCCTCACCCGTCTCTTGAGTCTGTCTCTCTCTTTCAGTGTGAGAGTATCGGCCTTCGCGATCACAGGGACGATGTTGACTTTACTGTGGATCGCCTTCATAAACTCGACATCCAGAGGCTTCAGACTGGGAACGAATCAAATGCAGAGACACAAGGGAATCATTCACCAATTCATGAACACAGGAGAAACAATCAGAGCAGACGGCCCATTCACACCAAATGCAGATTGCTTCACCAATGCAAGACGTTAAAATGAAACATGTAACCCTAAAGAGTTCCTCACATCAAAGGTCTTATTCATGAAACACACTGAAAAAGTTTCATTTGTTTGTGAAACCATTCTTAGACACATTGTTGCATTGAACTGAATGGTTTTATGGACAATTGACACAGGAATGAGTCCCTGAGTGTGTCATTTTTTGAGTAATATTCGAAGAGAGTAGCTTTGATGCAAATTCTAGGCTGTGATTTTTGATGCACATCGCCAATGAAATCTTCTCTTGGGCTGCCAAAACGTTCAGTGAATAGCTTTGACGCTAATGATTTTCATTTTGCGATTCATACCGTCTTTGAACTTCTCTCGGAAGCGAAAAAGACACGCTCGGCGTGAATTGATTTGTTGCATTGCTTATGGTGTGAATAGGCTATAATTGAAAGAATGAGTGTGCGTGTGTTACCCGTGTCCAAATGGCGAGATGAAGTAGAAGCAGCAGTGTACTCTGTTGTCGACGATGTGTCTACGGTTCAGTCCACTCTCGTCATGCAGGTATCGCTCGAACTGATTATCAATATACTGGATGATTGTTTTAAAGCTGTCGGGAGAGAATAATGCACATATCAGGGAAAGGGAAAAAGAGTTCACTGCCATTAAAGATTGTGACCGCAGGCCTTAAATAAAGCCATATAATTTCCGTAATGCAGAAAACAAAGAAATTGCAGAATGCAGTCATAAAAATGAGATTAACAATAAAATGCAGAATGACTCAGAGTGAGACATATCTGGGATAAAATGAATGTATGAAGTGTGAATGCGTCATAGTGTGATGATTAAACCACAAAAGACTGAGATTTATTTTAATAAACAGACTGCATGTGCTGCACGCTTCAAAGTGAAACACACTCATACACCGCATCATGAGTGTCACGCTCGCTCTGTGTGTAGCAGATGCGACAGCAGAGTGCTCATTCACTGTAAAGCGCACAGCACATTGTAAAGACTTGACGTAGGGAGGGAAAGGAGGACACAGGGAACTGGGTTCAACTCAAAAGGGCTTTTCAGAAGTACACAATTGTGCTTAAACACAACAGTCTCTTTCAGATGGGTCTCGCTCACTCTCTCGTGGTCCCTTTATACCGCTCTCCCCAATGCTTACTGCAGTTAGAAACAGGTGTTAGACATAAGGCTCAGGTGGGTGCACCCTTTCCGAGCCGGTCAGTTTTGTTGCCAGCAGCGCAGGCAATAACGTCACAGCCGCATGGAAACATGACATTGGCGTGGAAGATCTTCACTGTGAGTGAAAAATACATAAAGTTCGCAATGTGTAATAATTGTAAGGCTAAAGTAAACCGTGGGATGGCAGAGGCTAAATACATATAAATTGTGCCGTTGTGATTTAATGTGTCCGATATTAAAATCAGTGCAACACACTTTGCAAAAGGCGTGGGCATTGTTGATATGGCTTCGGGATATGAAATTGAATGCTTTCGTCCAGCTGTTGTTAAATTTACATATATTTTTTTTCCGTCTGAGCACCAGCTGAGTCTCCGCCCATCTACCGGTGACGCTTGATTCAACTTCTCGCGTCTACTACCTGCGCAGATATCAACAGCGCAACTGGGTTGTAGGTTGCCAGGTTGAGGTCACAAATGGGTTTAAATGTGTGTGATGTGTCGATTGTGTGAGTAGGATGCGTTTCATACAAGGTCTAGCAACTGGACAACCTTGGAATAATATATTGATGTGATTATTCATATAACGAGGTTTGGGCCATACAAATTACGGGAGTTTCCCGGGAGAAATAACAAAACGGGAGGGGGGCGGGAGATGGGTGTGAAATACGGGAGACTCCCGGGAAAAACGGGGGTGAGTGACGACAGGTGTGGTTACAAGCCGATCCCGAAGCAGCAATCAGTTTTACCTCTGATATTTGGTATCTAACGTAAGCTTAATGTCAATGTTGAGTGTATTGGACACTTCAGTTTTGTTCATAGGCTTGTAATCTTTGGAATTGTTTTGTTAGACGAGTAAAAAAATAGAAAAAAGTTTCATTTATAAAAATATTGGAAAATGACATCTGTTTTGTTATATAAAGCAACTAATTTGCAGTTAATTGTTATTTCTACCTCTTTCCAGTCACAGAGCACTTTATATATCAGAAGTCAGAGAAGATCCTGTAACTTTGTTTGGGGGAAATTGTAATGTTTAATAATTTATTTTATTATGAAAATTACATTTTGCATTGAAGAAAGGTAGATTATGTCTGTATACACGGTCAATAATAGTTCTTAGAAAGAAAATCGGAAAAATCGGTTTCGGCAGGTCACACTTGGAAAAAAAAAAATCGGAATCGGCCAAGAAAATTGCAGTCGGTGCATCTCTACTATATATTTATAAAATTATACCAGTTTTGTGCTGGAATTTAATTAAACTTTAAAACACTGAATTCAGAATAAAACGAAATTTGGAAAAAAAAAAAACTTAAAAGGACTTTAAAGTGCCCTACTCAAAGCATCATGAACCCCCATGTTTCCACACACATCAGTTTTCACCACTGCTTTGAAAAATGTGATAAAAGTGGGCATTAAAAAAAATGCTTAAAAGGGACCCAAAAGTTCCAGAAAAGTAGCCCATGTGACTCGTGCATCATGTTCCAAGTCTTCTGATTCTGAAGACTTACGATCACTTGGTATGAAAAATATTATACCTTAATATTATAATATTTTTCCACTATAAAATCAAATCATGAATAATAACCTCAATAACACTTTTGGGTCTACCACCCCTGGAGTCGCGAGTTTGAATCCAGGGCGTGCTGAGTGACTCCAGCCAGGTCTCCTAAGCAACCAAATTGGCCCGGTTGCTAGGGAGGGTAGAGTCACATGGGGTAACCTCCTCGCGGTCGCTATAATGTGGTTCTCGCTCTCATTGGAGTGTGTGGCGAGTTGTGCATGGATGCCGTGGAGAATGGCGTAGGCTCCACACGCGGTAACGCACTCAACAAGCCACGTTATAAGATGCGCGGAGTGACGTTCTCAGACGAGGCGGCAACTGAGAATCGTCCTACGCCACCACGAGGACTCAGCATTCCAAATTGGGGAGAAAAAATAAAAAAACCTTTGGGTGCTTTAAGCTTTAAAGCAAGTTGCTATCAACTGCTATTTCATGGAAATCTTTAAAACCTCTCATTTTGTGTTCTTCAGAAGACATAAGGATTTGGAATGACATTATGGTGAGTAAATGATGACAGAACTTTCATTTTGTTTGAACTATACAATTAAAGAGAGTTTAATTTTCAGTTCAATTCAATCACTGGGGAAGTGGGCACATTTTTAGGAATGACAAGCAACCACTTTGTCTAAAGAAAGGATATCAAAATGATCCACATCATCATATCTACAGGTTCCCATCCAGTCACAAAACCACACGTCCTTCAGTGCGGCCATATCTTGGACTGTCACAGACTCCTTTGTATCCAGACCAGACCACATGCACCAGTTTAACTCACGCTTCTCTAAAGTCTCGCCGCCAGCTTCCCTTTGTTCAAAGGTATGCGAGCTTATCTACTCAACACACACTACATAACTGACTCAGACACAGATATGATCGTGCCACTGTATTCTAAAGTGAGTCGCTTTCTAGATCTGATGCATGGATTGTCCGGCCTTGAGACCGCAGTCTTATCGAGGGAGTTGAAGCAGAAATAATATGACTGTAGGTAGGTACGTGGATGGCACATTTTTCATTAACGGCCCGTGGAGCCTGTGGGTGCAAGACGGGAGGATATTGTTCTTTCAAATAGGACGTTCCCAACATTCCAAAGCAATGCTCCAAGACCAACAGAACAACAGCTCTTTAAAGTCTACAAAACAGGCCAATAACACTCCGCTATGCAGATACACAAACACAAAATATACAGTATAGAGTGCAAGTGTCCACCCACTTTTACAGTATTACTTTTAAAATACTTTTAAAGTATTTTTCCCATTGGGATTTAATCAAATCCTTCATAAAAGTGTTCTAAGCCCAGCCAACCAGCTCCGAGGTGAATCACAACATTACAAACTTTGATTTGAAACAAAATTATTTGAAAATTGGACAAAAACTTAAAAGGAACAAGACTGTGCACATATCGTCTTTATTGAGGGAATGAACTATAAGTCCCATGAAGTATTATGAATCACGTAATTAACTTTAAAATAATGCAAAACTATTGATTTAAAGTACATTGCAAATTATTCCAATATACGCAAAAATAAGTAATTTGGGAGTGTAATGAGAGGTACCTGATTGTGTCACAGTGTGTCATGGTAGTGGGCGGTGCAAAGCACTGCAAAGCTCTTTTGCTGCACTTTGTTGGACACAATTCTCTGATTGGTGGATTTTCCCCTTCAGATTCATGGGTAGTGTAGTTCTCTACCACAAATTTCCATTATTAACCACGATTTTTTTATTAAATAAGCTTAGGAAAATGTGGACTAATGGCTTTAACAGAAGTATATAACATCGATTAACAACATCAGAGCTCATGGATGTCTGTCTTTAAAGGTTTAGAAGTTATCATTAAGAATAAATCCTCCTATAGAAAAATGAATGGTATTTTTTTCACTTCCAGAACAAAAATCATCTCATTCTGTAATCATTTACTCATCTTCACGTAGTTCCAAACAAACCCATATGACTTTCTTTCATCAGTGGAACACGAATGGAAATGTTAGCCTCAGTCACCATTCACTTTCATGCATTTCATTTTCATAAAATGAAATGGTGACTCAGGCCTTTTTTGCACCATAAAGAACATGTCAATCAGTCACTTATGAGGTTCTGCCTATGTAGAATGTAGGCAGCTCGGTTTTGGAACAGTCTTAGGGGCCGTTCAGACTGAACACGTTCCTGCACAAAAAAAAATAATTAAATAGTCGCACCGTAATGAACAAAACAGAATGCAGTTTTTTTTTTTAGGTGCATTTTTAACAGATACTCAAGTTCATTTTTAAAAATGCAGCGTTCCTGCACGAGACGCTGGAAATAAAAAAACAAAGCATTGCACAACGGTCAGTAATGTCTGTCTAGCACATGTTTACATAGAAAGTAAAATGAAAAACAGTGCAAACGGCACATTGCACTAAAAAAAACTAGATGCGGCGGCACTTTAGAACAAAACACAGGGGTTTTAAAAGTTGAAGAACTTGATACGGCTTCTTAAAAATATAGCACCCCTATAAGAGTCACTGAAAAATACAGGGATGCAGCACAACGGTCAGCAAAAGTTAGTTCACAACAGAGTGGTCGCAAAAATATGTTCATACGGGACAACTCGGAGCATGGCATCTTTGGCAACAAATATCTGGCAGAGAAGTACAGAATTAAACCAACCGACCACCCAAACATACAGACACTGACCAGTCCTGGCTGTTGATGGCGTCTCCGTATCCTGGCGTGTCCACCACGGTGAGGCGGAGCTTCACTCCCCTCTCCTCGATCTCCACGGTGGACGCTTCGATCTGAACGGTGCGTTCAATTTTCTCTGGAAACACAACATGACTCCCGTCAGAACAAGGACCTTGAATGTGCAGAAACACTGGAGGGTGCACAGAAAGGCCGTAAAGACATATCACCTTAAAAATAGTCATGACTTGTTGATGTAACATAAAAGAGATTGAGGAGATGTTTCTCAGAAGTTTCACTGAGCTGGTGGGAGGACGCCCTGGGCTGCTGACGGGACTATTTTCTTGAAAATATCCTTGTCTCCAGTGCTCAACGAAGGGATTTTAAATACATTAAGCATCTAAATATCTTGCCTTCCTCTGTGAGTAACATCATACATACGGCAGAAACACAACAACTCAGATTTATTTCACTTGTTTAGTTTACACCAAAATTATTTGGACGCTTAAGACACACTTGAAAATGTCTTAATTAGTTATTAGTAAATGAGTTACTCCCTTTGAAACTAAAGAAAGCAGCTCACATTTTTTTAAAGATAGAAGAAAACGTTTCAAGCAAAATGTCTCACAAAAATAGGTTTGAAATAATAAAACAATTATACACACACTGTTCAAAATGAAGACAAAAGTATTAAAACATTAGAGGATCCATAGTTAAAATGCTAAAACTTCATTGGACAAAAATACAAATAAAAAATGACCAAGACTCCAGTTAAAAGTCATTGCAAAAATGGCTCAAAAACTGTGAAAAAGTTAGTTTGGAAAAAGATTCTAGCATCATTATTTGTAGATGATTCTTTGCATAATGCGAAGACATTTTTAAGTGTGCTGCACATGTCCAAATACTCTTCATTAGAAAAAAAATAGACTGTATTTATTTATTTTATTATTTCAAACCCAACAAACTTCTTTTCATGAAATGGTTTGCTTGCAAAGTGTGTTTTTGCTATATTCCTTTAACCGCCTGAGACCCGAGCGTGACTGCTCTGTGCATTTTTTGTAAAACGTTGCACCTAATAAACATTCTAGAGCAAATAGTTTTTCTTAAAATCTATGTCCATATATCGGGTCTAAGTTGTGAAATGTTTTTAATACCAAGCTATATAAATTGTTTATTACGTTTACAGGAGTGCTGGTTATTCATGTTTTTACAGCTGATTTTCTGTAAAGCTGTTAAAAAAACTACAATTATTTGACTTGAGTTGAATTCAGACATGGGCAACTTACGGCTCGCGGGCCGGATCAGGCCCTCCACATGGTTTAACGTGGCCCGCGGCTCATTTATCGTAAAAGCGTTTTTTTTTTCTCCATTGGATATTTCAGTTAACTTGCATTGGGACCTAACGCGTCTCCACTTTATATTAGGAATATTAGGGGGGGAAATATTCTGCCTACTGTTATACTTATTTTGTGCAATCTGGCAACCATGCACATGCGTGTGCGCTTTTTCTGTCTCTCGCTTTCCTCTTTGAACAAACTTGGCGATCTGTAGTGCAATATTCTGCTCAAGGAAAAGTGATACACGGCTATATGTATTTTTTATTTGTGCAATTTAGAAATGTTGAAGTCCATTTGCGTTTGTATGTTAATGTAACTCTTGCAGTAACTCATTTATCATGTTCATGCAGCCGGTGTTATTCAGTCATGTGCTGAAAGTCAAACCATCGAGTAGACCCGAATCATGACACTTTTAGCATGTAAACAGGTAAAGTAACCTCGCCCGCTTTGCGCCAAACATTAAAAGTTTTATAAATTTATTTGCATTTTTTATTATTAAAACAGACCCCTGATGAAAACAGTGTTATATTTAATAATAAATTAACAGGGAAAAATAAATGTATAAGCTCAGCCTTTATTCAGATGTTTAATGCCTGATAGAAAAGTATCTCCCTTTGTAGAGCAACACAATACTTCAGGCAATTGCAGAATAGTCCCATTAGTCACAGATACACTTCAGAAAATGGAGTACACAATCATTTCTGGGCTTAAAAGATACAAAAACCAAATCAATGCAGATCATTGTATCTCAAAAGGAATACTTAAATCCCGATGTGGGCCATTTACCAAAATAGTTGCCCACCCCTGCTTTAATTCTATATTACAATGTTTTTTCTACTTTGGCAACACAACGTCAATGTTCTCTCTTTGCACTAATCAAGCAAACACGTGATAGCCAGTGCCGAAGCATTTCACCAAATAGAAATGATCACAATTCATTCTGATACAACTAATGTCCAGCATCATCCAATCACTGCCAACCATGTTAAAATAACTGTATACATTATAAATGGTGAATCTATGTACTGATAATCATCGTCCCATGTCTGCCAACCACGTTGAGTGATCCAAACATCATCTACAGCCTGAAACTGAACTTATGACTTGGGCTTATGACACATGGCTTCATAGGAAAGCTGGAATTCTAGGATGCTCCCTTGCTCCCCATTTAGTGAATGACTTCACCTCCAGTGTGCTGTCGGTCTGCACTGGGAACAGTTTGAAATGCACCTTATTTTCATCCTAACTGCATATAAACCATGTGAAAGCAATATTTTTATGCCAATGTGAAAATGCACAGTAAATACAGGATTTCTATTGAAAACCTAGAACTGTTGTACACATTAGCATACATTGTGTTTAGCAGAGTGGCATTTCGGGATAAATCGCTCAAATTTAAAAAAAAAAAAAAAAAAAAAAGGCAAATCAGATGAAACTAGAGACTACTTATATGACTTGAACAGGTTTCAGTGTAAAGACTCAATCTGTTTTCTAACCAGATGTAGTTTTGCCTCCGCTGTGATCGACGGCATGTTGTTTTGTCACATGACTGCATGTGACGTGCATCTAACGTTTAACCCTTTACTGACAGCACGGAGTCTCCTAAGGTTTAAATGAACTTAATGTGTTGCGTATAACAGTTTGCACGATGTTAAAACAAATGGCACTTAATTTGATATTTTGTTATTTAATCATATGCACCCCATTTAGAGGTGTGATTCAAGAGTCCAAATACTTTTTGGGGTCACTGTAAACACTGGGAGACAAAATTAAGTTAATCTAAAAAGGATTTTCTCATGACTACTGGGGATCATTTTGGTCTTGCACACAATATCCTGTAGAGTTAATAAAGACCTGACGGGAGCCATCTGTGTTCATATGCATGTGTGTGTGTGTGTGTGTGTGTGTGTGTTACCTGCTGCTCCAGGTATGTAGCGTTCTGGGTAGAGGTCGGTCAGAAAGAGGCTGTTAATAAGGGTCGATTTCCCAAGACCAGATTCTCCTGTGAAGATAAATGAAAAAAACTGTCAAAAGCGAAATGAATGTTTGTGTATGTGTTTGTGTTTATATGTTACTCACCTACGACCATCAGTGTAAACTCAAATCCCTTCTTGACAGACTTCCTGTGCACCTGATTGGGCAGATTGGCAAAGCCGACGTATCCTGTAGCATCAGGGAACTTATAAACACATCAGAACTGTTATACACTCACGTCTGCTTGAAAGGCAATTCAATATCAGCATGTTTAATACTTAAGTTCAAGAATTTACACCCAATTTACCTTTCCTTTTTCTCCAGACTGAGTCATGGTGCTCTTTCTTGGCTAAAACGCATAAAAGAAAAACAATTATGTCTTCTGGTGGCCTCTCCTGATTTCTCTCATAGGCACCATTTTGGAAGGTCAAGTATGGTGCTTTTCACAATACATATAGTTTCACAGCAGCAGAAAATCATGCCTTAATGTCTATAAGCCCCCACTCAACAAGACAAAGGTGACTGGTTAAAAAAAAAATCAACAAAAAAAACACACCAATAGATCGATTAGGTTGTGGAAGGTACCAGATGCAACAGGGGGAGCTCAACCCCCTCTGGCAAAACACATAATTGGGTCATTCCGAGTCAAATCAACCAAAAGTCCCTGATTTATTATTTACTTTTTAAGCATTTTTTACTAGTGAAAGATAAACATAAACAATGACGGAAGCCAAACTATTAAACGCTATGGGTCGATATTTACTGAGCAATTATTTATTTTGTAGAGGTGGGTCAAGATGACAATTTTCACCAATGATTTGAGCAAAACTACACGCCAAAAAAAATGACCTCAGAAAGGTGGCAGCAACATTATTTTACTTTTACACAGAGATGCCAACGGTGTCCAAAAAATGGGAAAAAGCACTTTTTTTGTGTTTCCAAAGCTGTAGTTAGTGCCTATAACTCCAGAAGTGTTAAAGATATCTTAGATAATATCCTTTTAGATTCTGGTTCACAACACAATTAATGAAAAAATAAAGCAGAATTTATAGGGCTCTAAAAAGGGAAAGACCGAGAAGTTTTCAGATGTCCAAAAATTATACAGTAAATAGGTATTGCAGTAACTGAAGTTGCTTCTACTTAATAATAGTGTTGTAATAATAGTGGATGCTTGAAAATCGAGATTTTGTCCTTATTGTTGTTTTTATGTAAAAGGTACATGTCTAGTTTCAACACTATTTGTACTTCAGACCATTGTTTTGTTGGACAAGAAAATATGGCATCATACCATGTGACACATTTGGTTTTCAGCCATTGAAAATAGAGCTGCATATCTCTGGCATTTACCAATATAGGACCATAAAAACAAAGATACAAAAAGGAAAGTTTGATTTTAATCAGAATTTAAAAGGATATTAAGATATCTTTAATACATCTGGAATTATAGACACTCAATCTTTGGAAAAACAAACCGAAAAAGTGCTTTTTGCCATTTTTGGACCCTCACCGTTGCATATAATGCAACAAGGGGTGCTGAAGTCAACTGATTTTTGTAATACGCCTACCTACCTATCTCTCTTCAAAATAAATGATTCAGTAAAAATGTATCTATGGCATTTAATATTTTGGCTTTAACCATCACTTTTGTTTATCGCATAATAATAACTATACCTCAAACTTAAATTAGTGATTTAAACAAACCCCTAACCTTAAGCTTTTGACAAATACTTCACTTTATAGTCAAATTAAACATTTAATTTACATCTGATGAGTTTCTTGTTTCTTATGGCTATCCATCATCATCTTCCTTCACACACACATTGCAGAGAATGAGAGAGAGAGAGAGAGAGAGAGAGAGAGAGAGAGAGAGATTACAGGGAGGGAACAATGCTGTCCATCTTCCTGGAAACGCTTTCAAACATTTACAGACCCTCCCCATAAATGAGAGCGAGCGCACACACATATCACACAACAGTGTCTTATCACACACTAAACCACCCAGAAACACTCAGTGCGTGTGTGTGTGTGTTTTATGGGGTTTGGGTGGAAGTGTGTTCATTAGAGACAGCCAGGCTGGGAGTCGTCATTGTGAAGGCCGAATCAGCTGCAATATTGAAGGATTAAAGTTTTACATTTCTGTGATCCTGAACTCGAGTGTTTCGACTCCACAGCCAGAGAGAATCAAGAGTCAAAGTGTTTCTCTACACACCACAGGAACTCATTTAGAGCAAATGTCAGATTTTGGGTGTAGCAGAGCCATTTCTATAATGAAGGACACAGTCAGCAATCCCTAACTTATCACACACACACACACACACACGCACACACATGCGCTGGGAGGTCTTGTTATTGCTGGCTGGGAATTATAGGAAGGATAAACATGCAGTAGATTAATAAAGTGGCCTCATTATCGCTGCAGCGATTATACAAAGCTGCTCCACGGGCACTTTTTGCATTAACACAAATGATACGCTAAAACAATTGTGATATTACAAACACAAGCTTTCAACTGCGCCTTGCCCCAAAATACTAGCACAGGTGCTGAGCTGACTTAAAATATTTGCCGTTTTTACGCTAAACTGAAAAATTGTGCTTTTGAGGTTCTTAACGGAATTCCTGACAGAGTTAATCGGATCGTAAGCTTGTGAGACATGTGACTGGAATGCCACATATACAGTCAGATCATCCACGCAGGAAGAAAGCTGAGTTTCATTATGGCTTCTGTTCATGAAAACAGCATTGTGTGTCACAAGTGAACTAACCAAGCTACAGTCTAAAGTACCACTTGAGTTTATGAGTGAAACGTGCTGCCTCATGACCCCGGGTGCAATTCACTTCACTGAAGAGCAGCTCTCCTCTGACCTTCTGATGAATGATTTTAAAGACATTAAGACAAAGGACGGAATCACTTTCAAACCAAGATGGAAATAACACATCTACAGCAAAGCAGTTTAGAACAAGAGATGAGATGTGAGAAAGTGAGCAAGAGAGGGAGGGATTGGAGTTCAAAAGAAAGAACAGGAAAGAAAAATAAATACAAAGTTTGAATGTTCAAAAGAAAGTTTAGAAGAGCTCAAAAGAAAGTTAATGGAAAAAAAATAAGGAAAAATTAAGAATTTTTTTCGAAGTTTGAAAGCTAGAAACAAATTTGAAAGTTCTAAAGAAAGAAGAGTTCTTAAGTTCAAAAAAGTTCTAAATAAATTTTGAAAGTTTGAAAGTAAGAAGTTCTAAAGTTTGAAGTTAAAAAGAAAATTCTAATAAAATTAGGAAAAGAATTTAAATAAAAAAGTTCAAAAGACTCAAAGTTCGAAAGAAACAAATTTCAAAATAAAGTTCAACCGAAAGAGTTCAAAGGAAGTTTGAATTAAAGTTAAACTAAAAGAGTTCAAAAGAAGTTTGAATTAAAATTAAACCGAAAGAGTTCAAATAAGTTTGAATTAAAGTTAAACTGAAAGATTTCAAAAGAAGTTTGAATTAAAATTAAACCGAAAGAGTTCAAATAAGTTTGAATTAAAGTTAAACTGAAAGATTTCAAAGGAAGTTTGAATTAAAGTTAAACTAAAAGAGTTCAAAAGAAGTTTGAATTAAAATTAAACCGAAAGAGTTCAAATAAGTTTGAATTAAAGTTAAACTGAAAGATTTCAAAGGAAGTTTGAATTAAAGTTAAACTAAGAGTTCAAAAGAAGTTTGAATTAAAGTTAAACTAAAAGAGTTCAAAAGAAGTTTGAATTAAAGTTAAACCGAAAGATTTCAAAGGAAGTTTGAAAGAAACAAAGATCGAAAGAAACAAAGTTCAAAATTAAAGTTGTTAAAAAAGGAAAGCAATTCTAAATAAAAAAAGAGAGTTCTAAAGTTCTAAAGAATTTCAAAGTCTGCAAGAAAGTGTTTTGAAAAGTTTGAAAAAGTTCAAAAGATGGAATTTTGAAAAAGTTTGAAAAAGAAACGAATAATTATAGAAAGAAAAAAGAGGGACAACATAGCACAAAGATTTCTCTTGTTTATAAAAAGGAAATGTAAGCAATAAAAATGAAAGCAAACTCTTAATATGTCACAGCTAACAGAACTTTAATTATATAGGAGGTCATTTTAAAATGTGCTTCTTGTTTACACATCATGCCAAGATTCGCTCATCCTGAATCTAGAATTCCCTATTGGAACACTTCCATTTAAGCTCAGGATAATTTTAATTTAAAGAGCCAAAAGATATAACTTTGATGAATGCAAGCTGTTGAATAACCTGACATTTGTTGTTCTACATGAAAACATTTTTCCTAGAAATAAATAATGAATAAATCTTGTTTTCTGCTGGAATTTCAGGCAAAGAACTTGCTACTAAAACATTTAAATGTGCTGTCAGACATGGGCATCTCACCTAAACTCCCCCAAACCTCTCTCCAGCAACAGGTCTCTAAATTCACTTGATGCCAAATTCCTGAGTACATTACGAATGTTTGAAATATGTAATGTAAGATAACCTCAATATACATTTTAATAGCACCTCATCCGAAGAGAGCCATGCGTCCTCATGTCACACCCTGTTTCATATCTGAAACTGTTACATGTACAGTGAAACTAAAATAAGAGCGTTATCTAACAACTTCCAAAGAGTTTGCAACAAAATATCGAGTGATATGACCTGTTATTTCATGAAATTACAATTCCACGCAACTTTCTATCAACTCTGACATGCAACAATTTCAAAAGCTTCACTGATTCATCACTTCCGGATACACACGCGGGGCAAGTTCGACTAACTTTCACGCACCATAAGACCTTACCTATAATAGACTCGTGATAAAACGCAAAAACGATGATTTTTTTCCCCACCTTCCTTGTTTTCTTTCTTCCCAACAGGCCAATTCAGGGAATACGGAAACCACTACAATTACGCCTTTATCCCACAATGCCTGTTTTGAGACGCCGATGCAACAGACGCCATTACGGCTCAAACCAGTGACGTAGTTGACGGAGGGTTTAGCTGCGGTTTAGAGCCAAAATGGCAAAGATGGGACACAGTTGCAAGATGATGTCAAACGTTCAGAAGCGCCGTCAACATGTCTAAACAAGCAGGATTTGTTGTGTTAAACTGTTATAAACAGCTGTCCAGCGTGTAGTCTAAAATCCCGTTAGAGAAATCGCCATGGGTTCCCTGTGGATTTGTTTTTTTTTATAAGGGGGGGGGGGGGGGGGAACTTATGAGTAAAATAAGGTCTGTGGGAAGCATTGCTTGACTAAACGTGGACGTTTTGTTCTACAACATAAATTACACACTTTCATTCCTCAAATGGGAATTTTGAAGATTTTATGCGTTAATTATAAAAAGTATATAATTCAATACGGCTTTAAAATTTACATTTGAGGTAACAAATTTTACCTTTTTACTCATAAGTTCAAAAAACCCATAGGAAAATCTCATGAGAACCCATGGCGAATTAGACTTCTGGGTTCGCCTACAAACTGACATCACAGCTACATTATGGTGCGTTCCATTTGTACTGGGAAGTCGGAAATTCTGAGTTCCCAGTAGGAACTTTTAACTGGAATGCCCCTCAAGTCGGAGTTCCGACTCAGAAACTCAGAGGAACCGCAACATCCCCGACTACAGAATCCAAAATGGCTGCTCAGTGCATCAACAGTAAGTGAAACCGTAGTAATACATTGTTCATTAGCACTTCTGTTTGTCTGTGTCTCAATAAACTATGTGGTGCACACAGTACTATTCAACCTCTATCTGTGGACATGATTATCTGTGCAAAATACCACTTTTTATGTGTTTTATCGACGCACACCATGAAATACACTGAAAAATCTTCTGCGTCTCCTTTCTTCTTCCATGATGTTTTTGAGGTGGACTTCATATTTGTTTTGTAGTTGTTTGTATTCTGAAAGAGCAAGCACAACAAAGGTTTGCCTGGATGCGTCCATCTTGGTTTTCTGACTTGTGTATTGGAACGTGGTCAACTCGGGTGTGACGTCATTCCCGCTCCAACATCCGACTTCCGAGGTAAATGGAACGCACCATTAGTTTATTCTGCGTTACATCCAACTCGGAAAGTCGGATTTTCCGACTTCCTACAAGGAAAAGTGCAATGGAACACCACTTGAAGTCGGAATTCTAACTGGGCAACTCAGAGAAACAAACAAAGTAATTGATAAACATTCACTTTTTTAAAAGTTGTCTGTCAAAGTTCCTACATTAAATTATATTAAAGCTTGTTTAACAAACACCTGCAACAGGTGTATAAAACATAGTATATTATACTTCATTTTTATAATCGTAAACCTGTAGCACAAACGCTAGTGTTCCAGCTCTGTTTATAAGTGGGGTTGCTAGGATACGTCTCTGGTAAAAAAGCTCTTTTTGTTTCATCAGACCATAGAACCCGTCGCATTTGAAGGTCCAGTAATGTCTGGCAAACTGATGATGCTTGAAATTGTTGTTGGATGAGAGCAGAGGCTTTTTTCTTGAATCTCTCCCAACTTGTGGTAAAATAGGTGACGTGTGATTGTAGTTATGGAGACTTTCTGACCCCAAGACACAACTCATTTCTGCAACTCTCCAGCTGTGATACTTGGACATTTTTTTGGCCTCTTGAACCACCCTCCTCAGTGTGCGTGGGGACAACATAGACACACGTCCTCTTCCAGGCCGATACTTAACATCTCCAGTTGTGTTGGAACGTCTTAATTATTGCCCTGATGGTGGAAATGTGTATTTTCAATGCTTAAGCTATTTTCTTATAGCCACCTCCCATTTTATGAAGCCCAACAACCTTTATGTTGCACATTAGAACCCATTGTGATGGATGACTAAGGTAATTTGGCCTGTGTGTTATCTCACGTCACGGCTGAACAGTTCCATGTTCCTAGACAACCAGATGCACAAAAAAAAAATAAAAAATGCATTTGGGAATATACTTATATTTTACTCATAAGGACTTCTAGAGGGTGCCAATAATTGTGGCATATGTAGTTGTATGTAAACAGTTGAAAGCAAAACAGTTTACTCCCCCAACCCCACCTTACACACACACACACACACACACACGCACACACACACACACACACACACAGCTTCCCTGCGTCCTTATTGGCGAGCGACAGATGCTCTGTGGTGCGATTGGACAAAAGTTTCACTCCAGTCTTAAACATGTGCACAACACACCCCCTCCCACACCCCCACACACACACACACCCCTCCTCTTGGCGTACCGCTATTATTTCACTCCACTTATTCCCAGTCCAGGAAAAGTCCGTTAGTCGAAGCGCAGAAGAGACGCAGCGAGGTGATGCTGTCCATTTGACCAATACAATTAACTTTTACTTGATTGATCTTAGAAGAACTTGAGAGAAGAGAACTTTGTATAAGGAGACTTTTGAGTGGAAACGTTTGGAAAGGAACTATTCGGAGAGGAAAACTGTGAATAAAGGACTTTGGAGAGAAGAAGTTGGATTGAAAACTGGATCCAGCGTTTCCAAACATTCCAAAAGTCTTGGATTTGGCTGCACAGATATATTTGAGCATTATAAGAGAGAAAAGAACATAGAAATAAGAAGATATGGCCTCTGCGGCTCTTGAGATCCTCGGTCTGGCCCTGTGCGTCCTCGGAACGCTTTTGGAGATGACCGCTTGCGGATTGCCCACCTGGAAGGTGACCGCTTACATCGAGGCTAACATCGTGGTGGCGCAGACCATCTGGGACGGCTTGTGGATGTCGTGCGCCGTGCAGAGCACGGGGCAGATGCAGTGCAAGACTCACGACTCCATGCTCTCCCTCAGTCACGATCACCAAGCCGCGCGCGCGCTCACGGTCATCTCCTCCGTGCTGTGCGTCTTCGCGCTGATGGTGGTGATCGCCGGCGCGCAATGCACCAACTGCATCAAGACGGAGAGCGTCAAGGCGCGCGTGGTGAACGTCGGAGGGGTCCTCTACATCATCAGTGCCATCTTCATGCTGGTGCCCCTGTGCTGGATGGCCAACAGCATCATCTCCGACTTCTACAATCCGCAGGTGGCGGCGTCCCAAAAGCGGGAGATCGGCGCGGCGCTCTACATCGGCTGGGCGGCCACCGCGATGCTTCTGCTCGGGGGCAGCATGCTTTGCTGCTCATGTCCGGCGTCGGGAAGCTCCGGTTACTCGGTCAAATACGCGCCCACCAAAAGAGCAACACCTAACGGGGAATACGACAAGCGGAATTATGTTTAAAAGCTGCGGGGTGATGATATGCTTTGGACTCGTTTTTATCACAGAAAACGTCCTGTTTGAAGTTCTTACAAAAACTTGTACCACTGACTGATTTTCAATTTTAAATGTTTTTTTTTTGTTTGTTTGTTTGTTTGTTTTTTTAAGCGTCTTGGACCACTGATTGTCCCAAATTTGTTTTATTGAACACGCTGAATCAGGCTGAAAACTATTGCGGATATGCATTTTTGAAAGGTGAAAGCATATATATAAAGCTTTAACATAAATGTTATAATGCTTAACAGACCATTACTTTATGTACTATCATTAAGTTACATGTGTTGAGCATTTTTTTTTAATTTTTTACTGACTTAATGAAAGTTTTTCTTACAAAGTGTTTCCCTTTTGCATCTTGGGCTACTGCTGATTGGCTCACGTGGACAAAAACTATTAAGGACATGAGTTTTGAAAGGTGCATCCGTTTTATAACAACTCGTTTTTTCTGAATGGCCTAAACAAGCTTTATAATGATGGAAAGATGTACGTCTGAACTGATGCATTAGGCACTATATAAGGTTTGTTAATGACTTCATGAAAGTTATTATCAAGTTTTACCCTTTATTTTATTAGATGTGCTGTTTCAAAAGGGCTGAAAGAGAAAAATGTATCCGACAAAACATATATATTTTAGGTACCTCCGAAAGTTTATACGAATTTGTAAAAGTCTAAAAGCATAAGGATTAAGTAGCCCTAGCTGTTATGATCAAAGATGTTTACCAATGTGTTAATTGTCCTGGACATGGCAGTGATGTTTAAGTGTGTACATCTGGATCTCTGCTTTGGCACATTCACAGAGAATCTCAGCGTTCGGATGGTCATCGAAGACAACAGCTGGAAAACTAAAGACAGCAAATCTTGTCATGCAGAACTCACCCGTCCACAATGATGCTCAAAGTACCATGAGCACAAGGCGACATGAGAAGTAAAGCCGAGCAGGATCTATGCCAATTCCACAATGGAAAAAAGAATTTTGCTTGTTTGTTTTTTGGGAATATCCTGCTGGTAGTGCCTTGCAAAACTTCATGGATGGGTATCTTAATTTTGTTCAAAACCCAAGACCTCTACATTCAGTGTATCCAGCTCGACTGAAACATTGTAACTTTTTAAACTGTCTTTACATGTTGTTATGAATGTTGTTTGGAATAAACATTTACAGTTCTGACATGAATGTGAACGTTTATTTTATTGTTGTTGAATACATTACAATCTCTTTAAAGGGACAGTGCACCCAAAAATGAACATTCTCTCATCATTTACTCACCCTCATGCCATCCCAGATATGTATGACTTACTTTCTTCTGCAGAGCACAAATGAAGATTTTTAGAAGAATATTTCAGCTGAGATATTTTTCTAAGAATCATAATTTGTGTTCTGCAGAAGAAAGTAAGTCATACATATCTGGGATGGCACAAGGGTGAGTAAATGATGAGAGAATTTCAATTTTTGGGTGAACTGTCCCTTTAAGACACCTGTATGTTTAAAGCATCATTTAAGCTACATTTTCAAAATGCAAAGAGCTGAAAAACTTCTACATGGTTTAAAAGTGAATCCTTTTCTTTTAAAGTTATTTCTAACTAATATAAGCCTTAATAAATCATTTTGTTGGTGTAACCTAATCTAGTCAGGTTGATTTAGTTGTTTTAAATCATATTTTCAGCATCCAAATATTAATTTAGCTCAATAAAACCAGTTCAGACGTTACGACATGAAGCACACTTCACAAAACATTTTTTAACAGTGAGGGGAGACTTATTTAAAAATACAGAACAAATGTTAAACCAATTGCTATGTCCAAAGTAAGTACACTTATTGTGATATATATGATATATATGATTAGTCTTATCTGTAAAATAAGCAAAATTCTCCTGTGCACATTTAATAGGAGAGCATTGTCCTTTAATATGTAACATTTTAACGATTCTAGGTTAAAAAAGCCAATTAAAATGCCGTTATAATTCCAAACAACCATAATAATCTACATTTTCCTCTTTGTTCATGACGTACCTGTTAGCTCCTCCTCCAAATGTTCTGTGATTTGTGGTTCGTTTTAATTAGTTATGGTGGTAAACAAAGTCTAACGTGAAAACGTATAAACACGGTATTTAGCATTAAAAAGAATAAGGAAGGAGCTTATGTGTAAGACAGGAGCAAACAACAGGTCTCAAATTCATAAAAAATGACATTGCAAATAGCTTATTGCCATGCTTTCACAACTTATTCAAAGAAAAACTGCGTACAGTCAGATGGAAAGTGGGGTCTGTTCACGGTATTATTGTTGTCTGGCTCTCCAAAACTTGCCTGCAGCTTAGTCGGTCATATGGCTCGTCATAGCAGGAAAAAAATAAAATGTCAGTCCCACTTAGTGTATTGGAGAACTCTATGACCGGATTTTACTGGTCAGAACTAGTACCAGACGTGTAACTGGTCACACGGACTCAAAAATGTCCAGAACAATTGTGTTTTGGATTTAGAAGCTGTTCAGAATTGCGCAATGCAACTTTTTTAGACACCTGAGTGCCACTTGTTTACTATATCTTTTCTATATATATATATATTAATCTTTGCTATAAACAGTAAAGTTTCCAACCTTGCCTTTAGAAACGTAGCTAAACATACAACTTGCCTTTAACAATAGTTCACCAGAATAAATAAATACATTCTGTCATCAATTACTCACCCTCATGTTGTTCCAAACCCATATATTCTTTCTTCATCTATGGCTAACTTACTACTTATCATCTCTTTTTTGTGTTCCACAGAGGAAAGAAAGTCATACGGGTTTGGAACAAAATCAGGGTGAGTAAATGATGACAGAATCTTCATTTTGGGAGAACTAGTAGTTTAAATGCACCATCTGGAGAATAAAAACAACAAATACAGGCAGTTGTTACCTTATAGAGCTATTTCAATAACACTTTAAAATAAACTTCCATTAGTTAACATTCACTAACAATGAACAATACTTATGAAGCGTTTATTAATCTTGGTTTATGTTCATTTCAACACTTTAAAATCAAACTCGTATATGTTAGCATTAGTTAATGCACTATTAACAATGAACTGATGAAAGATTAACTAAGATGAATAAATACTGTAAAACTTTTATGGTCCCACTTTATATAAGGTGTCTTTAACTACTATGTACTAACTTTATAATACAGTTAATATAATGTATTTATTGTGTAACTGTCGAGTTTCACACTTGGTGCTACTGAGGTTGAAGTACGGGTGGGTTTAGGAGTAGGGTTTGGGCTAGGGCTTAAATCTAATTACAGATTTAATTGAATGCAGGTACTTTAAATGTAAGTACTTTGCAATAACGCATATACACATAATAAGTACGTTGTATCAAATGCTTATGTACTGTATAATAATTTAAGACTCCTAATATGAAGTGGGTCCAGCTATATTGTTCATTATTAGTTCATGAGACCTAATGCATTTACTAATGTAAACAAATGTAACTCTATTATAAAGATTTAACTCTATCAAGTGTGTAATTTCAGCTCCAGCTGCATCACCAAAGCAAATTGCCAAAATAAGGCAAAGTTCCCTAAACACTCCCCCCGACTGCTATTGGTCGCATAAACCGATAGTCCCGCCCCAAACTCGCACCACTGTTTGAGTCAGTGTTGCTTTTGATAGCGCAACTTTTCACCCCCAAAAAACTCCGGGAATATTCCGGGTTCAATACAAGTTATGCTCCATCGATAGCATTTGTGGCATAATGTTGGTTTCGAATCGTCCCTCCTTTTCATATAAAAAAGCAAAAATCGAGGTCACAGTGAGGCATTTACAATGGAAGTCAATGGGGCCAATCCGTAAACGCTAAAATACTCACTTTTTCAAACGTATAGACACAAGATGTAAACAAAATGTGTGTTAAAATGATAAACTCGCTTACTGTCATTTTCTGTGTCAAGTTATATCCAATTTTAACACTTCGTTGCCATGATGATGATATCAACAAACCCTAAAACGACTGTAAAAATTACGATTTAAAGAACTTTATGGCTCTAATAAAACATCCCGATGTTTTTACAAGAAAAAAAAAACAACTGGCAGCTGTGGTTGCCAGAATAATTATGTAGAAAATACAGTAAAAATGTAAACCACTTTACAGAACAACCTGTACATTTAACAGTTTAAAATGTTTGTAATTTACACGCTGGCACTGTAAAAAAATAAAAAAATAAAATTCGATTAAATTTACAGTAAAAAAAAAAAATTCGTAAACATGCCTTCTGAAACTGTAATAATCCATTGTTTAATTTAGAATGTATTTTGTTAATCACCATAGTAACTACAGAAGGGCACATGGCGACATGAAGTTCATCAATAGCGGCTCTTCCTGGAGCAAGTGTCACTCACACAAACACCATCAGGGGAACACATGTGACATTTAAATAATGCAGTACACATTAACTAAATTACATCAAATATAACACAGAACACCCCAAAGTAAATAAGAAGAAACAAAACTATTCCCATAAAATATAATGAAATGTAATGGGTCACGCAGGGAATTGTGGGAACGCCCGATTACTGTTTTTTTTTACTGTAATTTTAACAATAATTTACTGTAAAAAGTACATGTATTCTCTTCTTAAACATAATATGCATTTTTACGGGATCATAAATCACACTTTTACTAAAAAATTTAATTTTTACAACATTTTACCTTAAAACTACATTTTTACAAAGATTTTACCTTATTTTACGGTAACTACTCTTTGCTGTAGCCTTTTTACAGTCATTTACTGTTAAAATTATGGACATAATTTACAGTGTGAATTTAATCAGAATAATTAGTGCTTTAAGCTTCACATAACCCTTTAAACCATCTAAGAATTGGCCCCATTGACTTTCATTGTAAGTGCCTCACAGTAACCTCGATTTTTGCTTTTTTAAAGAAAAGGAGGAACGATTCAAAATACATTTTTGTGTTAATCAACATTATGCCAAATGCGGTCGATTGAGCTGAACTTGCTTTCAACCCTTTAAGTATAGTATTAAGCTGAATAGTAGAGTATTTTAACCTCTAAAAATGATTCCCTTCATCTTTAAATAATATATTTAACTTGAATAAAACCAGTTTGCACATTTAGTCACTTTTAGGTTATTTATAAAAAAAAAGAAAAAAAAAAAAGGGTACAGTGCAAAAGTTACTTTTAGTTTCGGGTTTGTGTAGTTTATGTTTTTGATAACAGTACACGGCATCCCCCGACCCTCGTCTCTCAGTCTCTAACACAATAGAGGCTGTATGAATATCCACACCAGTGCTTTCAGCTGCCATTGTGGGATTGTTAGTTCCAGTCACCCTTTGGAAGCAAAGGAGGTTACGAGGCCGAGTAACGACTCTCTCTGTGTGTGTTTTGGGTGGGCAGTTGAGAAGGATATTTGGGGGAGGTGCCCAGACTTTTTAAAAGCACCCTCCATCTATAAAGAAGAGAGGGGGCATGGGGGCAGCCACGACGTCATTGAAGAAACTTCGTCATGGCAACGGCAAAAGAACCTGCAGTTGCCTGGTGACAGGACTCCATAATGTGGCCATATGGATGAGGACAATGGACGACCCGTCGGCAGACATTCCAAGACACGGATGGGGGAGAGAAAGAGAGAGAGAGAGAGACACAAACGAGAAACAAGTGTGAAGAATAATTTCTCACTCTACTCACGATAAACCAATATGTTCAAATAAATCACACGTGTGAAAATGTAGATGTTAGAAGTTATTTTTGATGGTAAATATCATGCATACTCACTATAGACCATTCATATATTTATTTTTAAATGTATGTGTGTAGGGACAGTACAAAAACAATCCTAGCTAAAAAGATGCATTGCACATAGAGATTAAAGCACAAGCTAATTTGCATCTCAGGTCCCCAGAAAGGGTTTAAAAATAAACATTCACAACATATACATTAAATAAAACCAAGTATTAATCCAGACAAAAGTGGGGCCAGAATTCCTTGTTTGTGTGTGTTTTTATGTTAATTTTTAGTGTCATGCATTATTTATATATATATATACACACACACACACACATAATTTTACAGTAAAACATTGTAAACATTTTTATTTATTTTTTTAGATAAAAAATTATGGTTAAATATAGTTAAAATTATGGTGAAAAACAATAATTGGGCAATTCAATCTCTGAGTGACCCATCACATTTCGTCTTATTTTTAATATCTGTTATGTACATTGTGATGTTCTTTGTTACAGTATATTTTATATATATATATAAATGTATAATATAATATTTATATAAAAATGTTTGTGTGTGTTTTTATGTTCATTTTAGTGTCATGCATTATTTTAGTGTTACCCTGGTGTTTATATATATATATAAAAAAAATTACAAAAATAATTACTTTAATTGAAAGTCAATAACTGTAATCTGATTACAAGAATTTAAAATGTAATGATTAACATTTTTTTTGGACTAAAAAGTAATTTGATTACAGTAACTAATTACTTTATAATCAGATACACACAACACTGATCATAAGGTTGCGAACCCAGAAACACACACACACACACACACAGACACACACACAAACACACACAAAATCTTCTTAATATCTCATGAAATGGAGACCAAGTGGCGAGTCTTGCGTAAACCTCCAGATTCTCAGGTGTTTCTCCACCAGTCATCTCACATATGTCGTCTCTAGAGTTTCAGGAGAGATCTTCAAAATGATTCAAACTGTGAGATTTGCCCATTTCCTGGGGCGTAGTTTCTGGGGATAATGGATAACCCCCACAATAATCAAAACAAGCAAGTACAACCCTCTCATTATTTATACCATGATCAATGGAAACCTGTAAATACTTCACGCCGCAATACTCCCAATGTTCTTGCCGAATCTACGTCCTTGCCAAGATCCCAAAGTCTTCAATCAAAAGTCAAATGTCTCATTGAATTCTCCACAAGACCAAACGATCTGAGCTATGCTATTCACATTCATTTTATATCTCTACACTGAAGAGCCAAAATATTATGACCACTCTCAGGTGAAGCAAATAACGTTGATCATCTCCTAACAAGGCCACATGTCGAGGTCTGGGTAGATTAGATGGGAAGCGAACAATCAGTTTTTGTAGTCAATATGGTGAATGCAGGAGAAATGGGCAGGAGTAAAGACCGGAGCAACTTTGACAAGTGCCAAATTGTTTTAGCCAGAGCATCTCTGAAACAGCAAGGCTTGCGGGGTGCTCCCGGTCAGTAGTGGTGAGTACCTACAGACAGTGGTCCGAGGAGGGACAAACCACAAACCGGCGACAGGGTGTTGGGCGCCAAAGGCTCATCGATGCACGAGGGCATGAAGGCTATCCCATCTGGACCGGACCGACAGAAGGTCTACTGTGGTACAAGTCACAGAAAATTTTAATGATGGTTACAGGAGGAATGTGTCACAACACACAGTGCATCGCACCCTACTGTGACACCAGGATGCACTGTGGGAAGCGACTTGAAGGAGCTGTTGCTAATCTCTTGGTGCCAGATACCACAGAACACCTTCAGGGGTCTTGTAGAGTTCGTGCCATGGCGGATCGGCTGTGTTTTTTGTGGCACGCGGAGGACCAACAGCATATTAGGCAGGTGGTCATAATGTTTTGCCGCATTGGTGTATACTCTAACTGAATGTCAAAAATGTATTTATTTGAGTCTATTTTTAAGTGAGTCCTCTGAGCAAAACAATTGTGCTTTAGGTTAATTCATTTGCAAATGTGACTACAGTTTAAACACACATTTTTACTTACTTGCATTCTCTCCATGCCACTTACACACACTGGCATGGCAGGTTCTCATGACGCCGGGCTGACCTCTGCTCCCCAAAGGTCAGGTGTCACTTCCCCCTTCCCATGAATGACCAGTTGTGATCGCATCACACACACACCATTGTCACGGCGACCATTCAGTGTTAACCACCTCTCACTCCTTTAAGACGGATTAGTCAGCATCCACACTCCCCCCGTCAATCAAACAGAAAATATCATCCTCATCATGTGCGTGGTGAATGGTGACTGAGGTTAACATTCTGCCTAACATATCCCTGTGTATTCCACAGAAGAAAGAAAGTCATACGGGTTTGGAACAAAAAAGAGGTTGAGTAAATGATGACAGAATATTCATTTTGGGTGAAGTATTTCTTTAAAAGATTGTGTTTCTGCAAACACAAAACAAAATGTGCTCAATTGTGTTGGAATGTGTTTATGTGAGGTTGATTATGATGCAGAAATGTTATAGACCAACATAATGATCAGACTTCCTGTTCAGGGGTCAACAGGACAGGAAACAGGAAGGAAGTTGACGAGGAGGGGCAATGAGTGTGTGTGTGTGTTATTATGCATTAAACATGGGAGTATCATCATAATCAAGAAAGATGACGCATTGAGATCCCAAAACGTGCACAGTGGGTGCTCGTTAAAAACTCAGGAGACTTTAAGTGATAATTCTGTCATCATTTACTCACCATCATGTTGTTCCATGAATGTATGAATTTCTTTCTTTTGTGAAATATCGAAGAATGCTCATGCTGCTCTTTTCCATGCAATAACAGTTATAGTGACATCATCGGTCAAGCTCCAAAAACAGACTAAAAACACCATAAATGTATCATTTTTATGAATGGCTTGTTCCATGTCTATGGCCCCATTTCCACCTGGCAGGGCTGGATTGGTAATCTGGTATACCGGGCATTTTCCCGGTGGGCCGACGCACTTTGGGGCCGATCAGGGGTGGACTGGCCATCGGGAGAACCGAGCGAATGGGCCGCGTTATGCATAACTGACACCAAAATGCCGCCGCGATGTGCAGAAAAGGACAGCATTTAGGCAGCATTTCGCTGTTCTTTTCTGCACATCGTGGTGCCATTTTTTTGTCAATTATGCATAATGCGGTGGTTCATTTTAGCTTATCGCGGCCCATTTGGCACATTTCGCTGCCGACCCACCGGCCTGCTCGGTTCTCGATGGCCAGTCCGCCCCTGATAACAGGGCCTAAACCATTTTATGAAACACATATGAAGGTGGTCAATAACGCATGCAACCAGATCGCATTTGAGGTGTAAACGCTAATCCGTCCTGCATGCATCCCGGCAGGCGTGAAGCACCACCCTTGATCTGTCAATCAACCAATTCGCTAAAACAAGAGTAGAAACTTTGCTGTTTTCGAGCGGCTTTAAAGGATAATAACAGTCCGATCTGAAAATGTCAAAAAGCGGACACATACACAATCACGAGAGCTTCACGGATCTTCTTCAGTGTGTCTGATATCAACACAGATGACAAGCACGGACACCTGAAGCTCCTTTAATACTGTTAATCCACTAAAATAACAGATAATTCTGCTTGACATGTTGCATTTGTGCTTCGATTCAATTTCAACCACGTCTGGGATAAACAGTGCCTCATTTTTTCACGCTTTTTGTCGTTTCTGACTTAATTGTGCTTTAATATCATGCAGTAACACACCGACATAGTGATTGATGCATGTCGTCATAAAACAGAGACCCTCCCCTCCAAATCCGAACACAAGTGGTCACAGGAGACGCATTTAAAGGACCAGGTGTAAACAGTGATGTGACTCGGCTCACCACAAGTGATCAGATCACCTGAAACCCAACTTTAATCGGTGGAAATGGGGCCTATATTCCATGTCTTCTGGAGTCATACGATAGCTTTGCATGAGGATCACCATAATGTAAGTTGTTTTCATGGAGCATTCTGCGTATCATTTCCTTTTGTGTTTCACGGAAGAAAGTGAGTCAAACTACCGCAAGCCCTTTCAACCTTTAATCGTGCACAGCAGATAAATTATAGACAGCTATAATTACATTTTCTCTACGCTAGTTAAAATGCTAATTCTTGATGTCAGCAACAGAATTATTACTAGTGAAAAAGCACTTTTTTTAATATCAGTAAATAGGTTTGCACTATTAAAACCATTAAATCTTGATATAAAAATTACTATTTACTCATTACTCTCAGAAATACCCATTCTTGATTTAAATAATGAAATTTCATCTAGTAAAAAAACAAATCTTGATATTTGTAACTGCATTTTCACTAGAATAATTTCAGAATGATCTGTGTAATTAGTCTACAATTATTTTTTATTAGTTAAAATTCCAAATCCATATTTCAGATATGCACTACTTACTAGTAAAAATGTACAATTTTAATATATATATAATGAATTTTTACTAGTGCAAATGTCCATGCCTGATATCAACAAGTAAAAATACACGTTTTTGATATCCGTAAGATAATTTTACGTTAAATTCAGTATTCGAGATATATGGAAATGTATTATCATTAAAGTTGTAATTTAGTGGTTGATATCAGAAATGGACATTTATACTTGAAACAATCTAATTTTTTATTTTAAAAAAAATAATTATGAAGTACATTACTGATATGTGCAACTTGAATCACTATCAAGATATTAATAAAATTAATTCATGCAAAATTTTGATATCATCAATTGAATTACAACTAGTAAAAATGCATGTTTTTGATATCTGTAAGTCAATTTTTTACATGTTAAATTTCATGTTTAAGATATCTGGAAATGGATTAAAATCAAATAATTAATGACATATTTAACAATATCTTAAAAGGCTTTCTTATATATATCTGAAACTAACATTAACACCAGTAAAAACCAAAATACAGATATCAAAAAGTAGAATTTTCACTAGTTATAAATCAATTATTGATATCAAAAATGGACATCTGCACTAGTAACAATGTCATTTGTAACTATTAAGTACATTGCTGATATGTGTATTTTAAATTTTAAGTAGCAAGAAATGAATTATGGATATCTGTAATTGTTTATTGAACAGGAGTGAATGACAGCTCATGGTCAAATTGTAGTGAAAATGCAGTTACAGATATCAAGATTTTTTTTTACTAGTTGAAATCCCATTTTTTATATTAAGAATAATTTTCTTTCCACAAGTAATAACGTCTATTTTTATCATTATCATTTTTTTTCACCGATAAACACTTTTTTTATTGATTCCAACAAATGAAACAGAAAAACAAAAACAAAAATATATGTACAGAATAAGCTTTTAACCCCCATTATTTACTTTACTTCCAAAAGTCTGATATCAAGAATGAGCATTTTTACTAATAAAAATGTAATTGTATATATCTATAATTAATATCCTGCACATGATTAAATATCGAAATGGCTTGTGATAGTCATACAGGTTTGGAACAAAATGAGGATGAGTAAATGATGACAGAATCTTCATTTTGGGGTGTACTGTCTCTTTAAGGGAGTTCTAGTTATAGTTCATCTAATTATCAACATTGCATCAGATGCTTCGTCTTAAATTGTAGAAAAAGGAGAACTAAAGTAGACACAAATGAGACAGTTGTTGGCATACAATAAGAGTAGAGAGATATAAAACAAATGTAGCTTGCATATCTTAAATAATCTGGTCTTGGAAGAAATGTTTGAGTTCATATACAGATCTTGTGATGGACAGTTTGAGACATCGTTGAGATCTCTTCTGACACTCTAGAGACGACGCATGTGAGATTAATGGGGTCTTCTTCTCAGGAGAAACATCTGAGAAGCAGGAGACTTCAGACACACAACTGAGATGTTAAAGAGATCTCACTTCTGATTGGTCTTTCATATGGGGACATTGATTGGCAGTGGAGACTGAACCCTACCGACTGTGGAATGTCCGAGTGTGATTCTGGAATGTTCTTAATGAAAAATGGAATGTGTGCAGGTCGAGAGTAAATCGGACTGGACGTGGGTTTAACCTCCTGCAGAGTTACCAGCTTGCGGAGACAGGCACGGTTATGAGACGGTCTTATGCAGCTTTAGATGTCTGCTCTCTGTCCCTGCTTTTCTTCTTCAGCAGAGTTCAGAGGCTTCCAGCTTTTCATTATAACAAAAGCAACAACATTCCCTTAATTTAAGAGAGCATAGAAGCAAGACGTGTGTTTTAGTGTGCACGCTCATAGCGTTAACTTCTCTGTTGGACAGAGATTTAATTGGCTGCCCTGCAGGATTGTGCATGAATGTTTGACTTTCCTGTCTTATTTGTTTAAAGGGACAGTTCACCCAGATATGAACATTCTCTCATCATTTACTCACTCTCATGCCATCCCGGATGTGTATGACTTACATTCTTCTGCTGAACACGAATGAAGATTTTTGGAGGAATTTCTCAGCTCTGTAGGTCCATACAATGCCAGTGAATGGTGACCAGAACTTTGAAGCTCTAAAAAGAACATAAAGGCAGCATAAAAGTAATCCATAGATTAACTGGAGATAAAATGGGATCCGTTTTTATTAGTCTCTTGCTTTCCAGATGTTTCTTCTGAGAAAAAGACTCCAATAATCTCACGTGTGTCGTCTCTAGCGTTTCAAAAGAGATCTCAATCATGTCTCAAACTGTGCTCAGATTTGCCAACATCTGCAAGTCAATAATTGTCTTTATTTAGGAGAAACAAAAGTTTACAAAAGTGCAAGTGAAAAGCATACTTGAGAAAGTGATTTAGAAGAAAAAAAGAAAAGAAAATTCAAGGTAAATATAACATAGTACAACAATAATACCAAGCTATAGAAAGTCAGATTTTCTTTAAATCATATTGTTTTTAATGTTTATGTTTTTTATGTTTCCAGGAGTGTTGGTTATTCATGTTTTTAGGACGTCACAGACATTGCATTAGAAATTTGCATAATTTATTCTGATTCAAAGTAATGGCCAGCGTCATCCAATCACTGCTAACCATTTTAAAATAAGCAAAAAGTGATCCAAACATCATCTGCAGCCTGAAAATGAACTTTTGACTGGATTTTAGGAGTGAACGCACTTAACTGCATAGAGAGCTATAGGATGCTCCCTTGCTCCCTAATTAGGGAATGACTTAACCTCCAGTGTACCATGTCTGCACTGGTCTCAGAACAGTTTGAAATGCTAATTGTTTTTCATCTTTACTCCATATAAAGCCTCTGAAAGTAACATTTGTCAGCTTTTGGACAAACCCATGTAGTCTCGATGTGACAATGTAGGATGATTTAAGGAAAATGAGCCTATAGTCCACATATGTGGGCATTGTGTTTAGCAGCGTGCCGTTTTGCGATAAATCAATGAAATGTTTTAAATGGCATATCTAATGAAAATTAAGATTACTCTTTTGACTCAGACAGGTTTCAATGTATAAACGTAATGAGGTTTCTTACAAGATGTAGATTTGTTGGCGTTTCTCCCAAAGACAAACTCCGCTGAGATCGGCACCATGTTGTTTTTGTCACATGACTTATGAGGTTAACCCATTAATGACAGCCTAGAGACTCCTGAACTGAGATCAGTTGGTTTAAATGAATTTTAATTATGCAAAGCCTATAGCGAAGCCAAAACGGCACGTCCACACATCTGGACACGGGATCTCAGGAGGTCAAACACAACACAGAATTTGACATGTGCTGGAAATGACACTGTGGTGGGAATTTTCGTGACTTTCAGAAAGAAAAATGACACAAGTGTCATAAATCGCCTGTGATGCATGTACACTGGTTGGACATTGTTAATAGTGACGTCATTGTAAATAAAAAATACCTGTCAAAAAAACGACTGGTTGAAGAAACATCCAGTGTACATGAACTTTTGATCTATTATGAGGTCAGCGATTATAAACCCACTCTGCTAATTCACATGAGATGAAGCAAAAGCCTTGCTGTTCTGTTTTCAACCTCGAAAATCTGCAAAACCTCTTCTTTTAAGAACTTTCTGGACTCTGATTGCATGAAACCCACCCTGAAAAACTGATGAACACACACACACACACACACACACCCCTCAGTGTGATACTGCCATGCAGAGATGACTTCTATTGTTCCTGGTTATCCAGAGCAGCTAATCCTCACGGGATCAAACCATTCAAGAACAGCGAGCGAGAAAACAAGTGCGCAGCTACACACCAGAACATGAAAGAAAGTGCTCGGCTATCGGCTTTTACGTCACTACAAGTCACTGTTATAACCATAATAACAGATGTGTCTTGCATACAATTATGTTTTTCTTTCTAACACACACTAGAGTTGTCTTAAATCAAAACAGACATGTATTCCCACAGGATACTAGTCAACTAGAGCGTAGATGTGCACCTAACCAGTGCATTATTACATTCCAGAAAAGCAGCTTAGTGGAAAGAACAGCAAACACAGCGTTATTAGTAAAGAGAGTCTGGCCGGGACAGGGGCTGAGAAAGACAATGGATAAGTTTGGAATGGAACACTAGTGTACGGCAGAGTATGTAGGGGAGATGGGGGTAAGCTGTGCCACTTTTTACTAAAGGTTTAGTTAATGGCACTGGGACAGGAGTTTATCCACTTGCATGTACTCGCACACAGTTGTGGAAAAGCCCTCTTCCCTAATGACTGGGTGGATGTGTTTATGTGAGTTAAGTTATTATCAAAGCCTGAGTCAGCTGCTTATTTTTTTAGTGTTTACTTTTTCTCACGTTCTCAAATGTAGCCCTTAGTGTAGTTCTGAATACTAGGTTGTCTGTAAATGTGCACAATGACTAAAATGGATATTTTGACTTTAATAATAGGCTGTACCTAAAGTTTTTGCTTACAACGCCATTGTACAATTCTGCTCAACTTAACACTTAAAGGGACAGTTCACCCAAAAATTAAAAATCTCATCATTTACTCACCCTCATGCCATCCCAGTATGACTTTCTTTCTTTTCTGCTGAACACACAGATTTTTAGAAGAATCTCTCAACTCAATAATCTCTCAATAAAGGTAGCATAAAAGTAGTCCATACAACTCCTATGGATTAATCCATGTCTTCTGCAGCGATTCCAATCGGTTTTGGGTTGGAACAGAACAAAATATAACTAATTGTTCAGTGTATACATTGCCATTGCAGTCTCTAGGCACGATCTTGATTTTAAGATTGATTACACTTGCTAGTACTTGACGTGTACAGTGCGCTAGATGGCCAAGGAGACAGCAGATGTCAAGATTTATAGAGAAAAAGGAGTTATATTTTGGTCTGTTTTCACCCAAACCTGATTATATTGCTTCAGAAGATATGGCTTACACCACCGGTGCCTAATGCTGCATTTATGTGTTTTTTGGAGCTTCGAAGTGTTGGACCCAATTGCATTGCATTGAAACTACAGAGCTGAGATATTTATATATTTAAAAAAAAAAAAAAAAAAAAAAAAAACAACAACTTCTGTAATCAACAGCATTTGTTTAATAGTGCTGATTACCAGAAAAACATGTGACTGATCCCTTGCAAAAATCACGTTACAGTAAGACACTATACAGCTTAAATAAACACGGTTATGTGAACATTATTTTAGAGCGATTGCTTACAGGAATTACCGGTGTTTGGTTAGTTACTCAAAAAGTAATTAACTACAAATTACTAATCTAAAATTGTAATTAGCCGACTTACTTAGAAAGTAACTTAAAGTAATTTGTAATGTGATTACGTTTGTTTTTCAACAAATTCAAAATACTTCTTGTTCATTGACTTGTTATGGGGTGCACAACGTTCAGTTGCCACAAACGGATGCTTAATGCCGTTTACGCTTTATATGTATTCTACATATATAATATTTGTAATATGTATAACCCAAAAACGTCAAAGTAATTAACTGAATTGAAAGCCAGTAACTAGTCTTGTAATCAGATTACTTTTTATACAAAAAGTTACAGTAATGAATTACATTGCAGTTAGATTACACCCAACACTGGTCACCGGTATAATGCAAGATATCACTTTATACAATACAGATAAGGCTAATAAACTGCTTTCATGTTGAAGTCTTGCGACAACTTTTTACAGAGTGTATAACACTGTAACCACGATTTTTGCACGTTTTTATTTGATTTGTTTGTAGCAATATTGTCACATATGCTATCGATTGTGCTTAACCTGTATTGAATTTGGACCATTCCTTTAAGACGATGTTCTTGAATGATAAACTTAAGCAATAGTTGTAAGCATTTCTTTTAGTTTATAAATTGATATGGACAGTTATAAACACACCAAGTTAAAAAACTTTGCATAAGTTACTCCATTAATAAAGAAAAACATTGTTGATTTGCTAATTATTAAATGTGAAAAGTATTCAAAAGATCATAAACTGCATTTATTTAAAATTCTTAAATACACACACATGCATACTAAATTACACAACACAAAAACACTACAAAACACTAACATCAGGCTTGTACAGACACAAATGCAGTTCAGTACAGTTCCAGAATGTCTGGCACCACATGACCAAAACATCAACTGATCCCGGAGGAAGATGTTTGATGTCTTCAGGAAGCACTGTAGACGGCATAAAAGACGAACTTCTGTGGAGGCATTTGGCACCAAACTGCCTGAGAACACGGCAAATCTCACGTTTACACAAGGGGTGTAAAATTCCATGCATGGAGAAACAGTGTGTGTGCGCGCGCATGAACAGGACTCAAACCAGTTGATGAGAAATCCTACACACATGCGCACACACACAGTTCATGTCCAGAGTTTGTGTGGGTAATTTGACGATCATTACGAGGATGCACTGGGGCTTTATGATAGCAGGGTGATGAGCGCATCCAGAAACTTCCCCCGATCCTCCATCTTTAGCTCAATTACTGCAGAGAGACAGAGAGAAGCTTTAAATGCAGCACATCTTCACTTGACCTATATCGATATGTTGACTGAGGTACACGCATGCATGTGTGTGTGTGTGTGTGCGCGTGTGTTTGTTTTGGGGTCTGGTAGTGCTGAAGATATTTGACACCAAACTGATAAAATTCAAGGGAAAACTGCCACAGATCCTAAAATAAATGAGTATATGAAGATTGATGCATGTGTCAGTTAGGCAGGAGTGTTGTGCAAGTGTGCATGTTGAACAAATGCTAACGGTGTTAATATTGCACTATTAATAGAACACCAAAACTGCTCCATTTGTTAAAACTAATTATTCAATTATTCAATAACAAAAGTTAAGATTTTGTTTTATGGCTCTCTAGAATACGGGCTGATATTTTCAGAATACCTGCGATATCTATAAGTGATATAATAATATAATCCCAAATCAATATTGTGTGTTCATTTTTTCTTTTGGCAAGTAGTCGTGTAATAAGCGGGATAATGAGCAGTCAGACGGTCATTTTGACAAAATAAACACCAACAAAATTACGGCGCAAACCCGGAGCTGGAATTCAGCCATTTCTGGAGACTCCACGGCCTCTTCTCACATAATAATGTAATTTCAGCATCAGTCAATATATTTAAGTCTACTGGTTTATTTATTTGGTAGGTAGCCATGTAATAAGATGGATAATGTACAGTCAGAAGGTCTTTAGTGCAAAATAAACCACTTTTAGGGTGGTCAGGACCCAAACGTGGAGATCATCCCTTACTTATATACAACAAACCATTCGTATGCAGTGCTTCAATGAATAAGACAGCGAGGACTACAAACAGGAAATGAGCTTTATTTTGCCAAAACGTTGGTGTATCATCACAAACAAATATCCCAGTACTCCTATGAAGTTTGAACAAGTTTCATCAAAATTGGCTCAAATCATCTTCAATCCAGTCACCGAAAGTACTGAACTTTTATTGTTCAATTCCATTCTCTAAAATAAAATATAGATTCTCTAGTAATGAACAAATAAAACGGATTAAAAACCATATTAGTTAGATAATCTAAAAAAACAAAAAAAAATACAAAATAATAAAAAAAATCGAGTTATATGCACTATAGTAAGCTTTTTTTCTTAGTCAGATTATAGTTTAATATAATTGTTTTGTTTCAGACTAATTTGCTAATGAATCATTCAGCTTGATTTGTGAACCATTTAGACAAATTCAGTGAGAATGAACGGATTTAAAAAAAAAAAAAAAAAAAGAACGATTCATAGACAAATGGTCCATCACTATGGCTAAAAAGAAAATGTACTCAAGAATAAATCTAGCTCATGCTAATTTTAGAGCATTTTTCATGATGGCGTAAACCTGGTTTATAGTATATTATACAGTTCGCAAGCTTGCTATAAACCATTTATATTTCTACTCCTAATCATTGTCTACAGGGCTGGACTGGGAAGAGAAATCGGCCCGGGATTTTACATAGCAACTGGCCCAAATAATAAGCGGGGCAGGTGTTCACTGTTCTTTTTTTGTATATTGCGGCACGGTTTTGTGGTCCGGTCTGCATAACGTGGCGGCTCGTTTTAGCTTATCGCGGACCATTCCGCGGCTGACCCACCAGCCCGCTCTGTTCTCCGCCGGCCCACCGGGAAAATGCCTGGTATGCCAGATTACCAGTCCAGCCCTGATTGTCTAGACGTAATCATTTAAATGTTGGCTGATAGCATCCCTTCAATACTTTCCTTTTTACTTTAGTGCATTTAGAACTCTAAATATTCCTCTGGGCCAAAGAAAATCTAAATGATGGAGCAGGTCACATTATTTACCTAAAAATGACAACTTAAACCTAAAAGTTTAAATGCACTATTTCTATGTTACTAGTCATCTACCAATGCACATGAAGTCATCAAAAATGTTTAGCCAACTACTTTTATGATCATTGAAAATTCAAATCAAAACCAGGACAGGGTAAAAATATTGATTTTCCAATGCAATCTTGATATTGATTTTTAAATCCCAATACAGATTTTTTTTTACTAGTGTGCGCTAGTCTCGGTCTGTGATTACATTCATATTTCACTAAACAGTGACTGAGTAGCATTTAAAAGTTCTGCATCTTTTCATTGCGTTGAGAATTAATGTTGAATTTGACTCGTTCCGTCTAACGTATGTCCAAAGATCCAAGCAGTCCATTTGTCATTGACAGGGTTCGTACAGAAGCTTCAAAGTTACACTCAAGGACTTTAAGGACTGTGCTGGAGATGTCATTAAAACTAATTATTTTTGTTAATTTTAAATAAAAATATTTTAACCATTCAGTTAATATATTTTTATAAAGCAGCACTTATTACAAGCACAACAATGAGCATCTTTAACTACACACTCACAGAAACAATTCTTGGTTCATTCATGATGAAATTGATGTGCAATTCTAGTGTGCTCCCTTAAAACGCACTTCCCTTCCCAACAAAAGTGCATAACTGTGTCCGTAGCAGAAGTCCACATGACTCGTGATGTGTAACAGGTTTTCTGAAGTCACAACAGATTTATGTGAGGAACAAACAAATTGCAAATGGATCACTCTCAAAAACTGTGACTTTACAACTTACAAAATATAGAGATTTTCAGTTCAGTTCAGTTATTGTCTATAAATGCTGAGGATCAATATTTTGACATTATTTATGTTCAGAAAGGTCAACTTCTTTGTTCTTTCATTTATTATTTAATTTTGTTTCACGAATGAAGCAAGTTAACACAAACGATGGTTAAATGGGTTACACCGCCACATTTTGAGGGTTCAATGGGGTACAACAACAAATATGTTTGTGTGAAAATATTAGTTAAAATATGAATTCATAACTTAACATGCTGGAAAAAATCCCTACATGCATATTTAAGCCGCCTCTGAACTTTGACCTTATTTTCTACAACTTTTGTATTTGAAAAGAATGGAAAAAAAACAAAAAAAAAAACATTGAGAACACCAATGCTGTGAAATCAAGGGACAAACATCATTTTTAAATAATTAAAATGATTAATAATACATTTGTTGTGCTTTTTTGCACACTTCTTCGGCCTTGCACTAATGCTTGTATTAAAACAAGTACAAAATACATAAATAGTTTTACGTCTCATAGAAGTGGTGTACCAGATGAATGGGACAAGGATTTCTTTCAGGCAATTAACAATTTCAAATATATTTTCTTAAGAATTTGCAAAACAGAGTCAATCCATTTCAATGATTTTTTTTTTTGCTATTTGAAAGCTTTTTCATGACTAAGAAATTCAAGGGACAGGTTTGTCAAGATATTTTGGTATTGACCCAAATGTTGTCAGAAATAAACTATCTTGTGAGACACAAAGCTTTCTTTACACAATTGGGTGCTAGACGGCTCACAAAACTGAATCCTCCATTGATCTGCATTCAAATTTAAAACATTTTACATCTCATTTCATTTCACAAATAAAAGTAACAGATGTCACATGACAGCGCCGTCTATGCGCTTCCTGCCTCACTAGCGGTCTAGTAGTCTGTAGTCGCGTTTTTCCGAAAATAAATGAATACTTTCCATTTATTGAATGATTTAAGCAATGTTTTTTAAGATTTCCTTTTTTTAGCACTTCTTGGTAAAAATGGCTATTTTTAAGGTTTTTCCAGGAAAAAGTCAAATTAAAGTACTTAAAGTACCTTGTACGAACCCTGTATGTCTCATATAATACCCTTTCTGTTCTTTTCACTCTTAGAATTAGAATAATAATAATAATAATAATAATTACGAATAGCCAAATGAGGTACAGACGGCATTCAAGTCCTCTTGTTAATACAAGCTCATTTACAGAACTACCGGTTCTCTTAAAGATATATTACCGATTTTTAGCATGACTTCTACAAATAGTTGTAATTATTTATATTATGCATTAAAACAAAAAACATGTAGCAAAATATTAAATCTAAAATACAATATGACATTTATTGAAGGAATACATGGATTTGTAGATTTTTTTAAAAGCTAAAATGGGACTAAAATTAAGAAAAACTAATAAAATATAAATTGTAAAATTAATATTTTCGTAAATGTACCTAGTTAGAAGGTCCCCCTGTATAATGAACAGCATTAGCTGAGAAAGAAGTTTTCACATGCAAGGAATGTGGGCATCTTATCTGAAATATACCCATATCTGTACCAACACCCAACCCTAATCAAAACACTTGGACACACACAAACCACTGGTCGAAACAGCAGACAGATTTCCTTAAAGCTCTGGGTTGTTCTGCCCCCTTGTGGTTCATATAGGTGCTGATTGTGACGTCACAGACAATGACTGTGAAAGTTGTGACTTACTTGATGTGTCAAAATGATCATGAAGAGTTCTGGAGCTGGTGCTCTCAGCAGCCTTTTCAAAAGCCCTGCCAAAGAAACTAGAGGAAGAAGATACATTTAGTGCATTGTAATAAACGCTGTAACTTCGGAGAACAAATGTAGACGGGATAACTGTATCATCTCTGTATCAAAACATTCCACAAACTCACTTTTTCTTGTCGGAAGTGTCTGACTCTGGTGGAATTCCCAAGATGATCACAGTTCCCTTTTCCACATCGAGAGGAGCGGCCATTATCAACGGCAAGATTTTACAACGCTTATTTCTTGTCTGACACAGAAAAACATACATGTGAGAACTGGCATGTCACACCTGTACACGTGCTGACCTTCACGTTCCTTTTGTGACCTGGCAGATTTATCCATCCCAGTTCATCACAAAATCCCAAACAGTTTTTTTCAGTGTTGAGCATTAAACATCTAAACCATTCGGTCAAAATAACGATTGTAAAACACAAAATCTGCTGACTGCATCATAGAAACTCGACATAAAGCTTGAGAGGCACACAAGTCATTTTGCGGTCTACTTACAGAGCAGACGAAAGCTTTGAGCAGATATTTACAAAGCAGAGTCAGTGCCAGAGGTTTGGAGAACAGCTTCACGTCTGGTGTTCCCTACAGACAGAAAAACATTCTCTGTTTACATTATAACAGTAAGCGAGACATAACACTTTAAGCCCTTAAACTCACTTAAAAAGCATTTTTGGGCTGCTGCCTGCAATTTTTCACGATTAAATTTAAAAGTTCACTTTTTGCAAAAAACTGGTCTCATTTTTAGAAAAATAAAGTAATTTATAAAAAGACTCCAATTATTCATAAATAATAAGAATTGTATGTGTTTACAATCTTATAATGAACAGAAAAGGTAAAAAAAACAATTGCAAACATTTTAGCCCTTGTAGATGCATTCATCCATGGCCATTCAGTCTAAGGCCAGGTTCACACATCCTCCGTGAGTGGGGCGTGAGGGGCGCTTTTTTTGCTTCGCCGCCCATATTAACAGATGACACCTTTTACACTGCAAGCGTGAGTCGCAAGGTGACGCGTCCCAGTAGCGGCAGTGAGCGGATAGTTTCGGCGTTGAGCGCAGTTTTGCCGCACATCTCATGCTGAGCTCTGTAGCTCGTGGTGCAGTACAACACTAAAATAATCAGGAGATTATTGAAAAGACTAAAGCAAATCAAAAATATTCAAACCGAACCTATAGTACACTACAATTGATATGTCTGCATGCAAGTAAACTCAATAAAATAACTTTAACTAAATCACAACCAAGTGTGCTGATAAAGATTTATCCGCTCAGATTAATAACCTCAGATTATTATGATCTTATTAAAGAAAAAATGTGTCATAGGACCCCATAGATATCTTTATTTTCTGCGCAGAGGCGCTGCGGTTTCTCTTTGAAGAGACGCAGCCAACGTGAACGTCCAACACGACCGCCTCGCTCACGGAGGATGTTTGAACCCGGCGTAATTTTCAGTAAATGCACCACACCCATAGTTTAACTGATGAAGATATGGGGGTGGTGCATTTACTGAAAATTAGGGTTAGGGCAAAAATCTCTGGAGTGGAGTAGAAGCTCAATCTAGGGGTCATTACAAAGTGGAGATCGTCCCCGCATTTGATCATCAACAGTCGACAACATTTTTCCAACGATTTGTTTCGATTGCTTTTCCTGCCATAATTTGTTCTGGACATCTAAGATATAACATTGGGATTTTCAGCCAAGCAAGTTCACAGACAATTAAAAAAAAATGGCCCATTTAGTAGAAAACTACCAAAGGTAAAAGCAGATATAAAGTTTGTGGCTACTTGGGGTTTACAGCAGCAGTGATCGGTGCATAAGGGACATTTGTATTTATGTCTTAAGAGAACAATTTGTGATTCTTTTGAAAATCTTTCTAAATTTGATATTAGGGCAATAAAATAAACTGGACAGTTACACTCCTGAGAATGAGAGCTTTCATTTGATATACAACTTAAGTGCAATGTGAAATACTTTTATATTCATATTAATATTTCTACCGCATGACCTCTAGGTGGCGCTTATTTGCGAAACGGAAGTTCTCAGGGTTTATTTTGTTTTTTTATGTAACAAATGCAAAAGTGATGGTGTTCAGATTTTAAGATTTTAAATGATACCTGACAGATCTGACTTACGTAACCGGGGACTTTAACGTTTTAGGCATAAACTTACTTCGCAATATAGAGCCCCCCTCTGGACCCGCCAGAGGGTCCATAAAGTTTAAACGGTGGATTCTGTATAATGTTAAATAAAGATAATCGATTACAAACCTCCATTAAATGACAGTAAAGGAAAGGGCCCTGTGACAATATGAGGTTTGTGCAAATGCAGCTCGCCACCGTCTGCTGAATGGCCTTCAGTTTCTTCTTCGCCATATCGATACCTAAATGCAACCGCTCCAGATTACTCCTGCAGAACAAAGGATGAGAAGAGTAATTGTTTAAAAACCTCTTATTTTCCTGCCCCGTTGTAAAATAATCGGGTCGTAATATAGAAGGTCAGCATTAGCGGAGAGTTCCTATCATAAGCAAAATGGACATTATAACAGAAATGCACACAAATGAATCAGATTCGAATTCAAGCTTGTGAATCGGAATCAAATCAATTCGGGAATTCCATATCAATACCCGGCCTAAAATCTATAAACTACAAATCCATTTAAACTTTCTTTGAAATGCCAGAGATACCATGGCAAACAGTCTCTCTAGATTCTGGGTTCCCACTCTTTTCAAACAATTCATTTCCATGACTTCTGGATAAGAATGTTTTTAAATCATTGTGCTTCAGACCGATGCGCTAATGATTTGTAAACAATTGATTCAATGAAAAGAATCAATTCAATAGACTGACTCGCTCATACGTGGGACAAGACTATCATTGCAGAGCAAAAATGCATATCCATCCATCCATTCATCGTCAACCGCCTATCCCAGCTAACATTGGGCGAAAGGCGGGCTAAACCCTGGACAGGTCCCCAGTACATCGCAGGGCCACACATAGACAGACACTCACACTCACATCCACACCTAGGACAATTTTTGGAGACATCAATTAACCTAGCCTGCATGTGTTTGGATGGTGGGAGGAAGCCGGAGAGAACCCACGCAGACACGGGGAGAACATGCAAACTCCACACAGAAAGGCCGGGGCAACCGGGGTTTGAACCCACGACCTTCTTGCTGTGAGGCGACAGTGCTCAAAAATGCATATTCGCTATAGAATTTGATTCATTTCCACAACCTATTCAACCCTATAAAGTAAATGTCCCTGACATTTCCAGGTTTTCCATGATCGTGGATACTCTGTAGGTTCATTTTCATACCGGGACAGAGAGTCCAGAGCTTTGATGAAGTTGTCTGTTGGCGTTTCGTCCTTCTCCACGTTCTCCAGCAGGGCGGCAGCAGCGTGAACTACATCACTGGCCAGAAATTTGTTCTTAAAGCCAAAGTGTACGCCGAACGTCTGAACACGAATATCTTTCATACTGAGGAAGAAAAAATGTCAAATAAATATTAAACAGAAGTTAAAACCACTAATGAATATTTTCTTACTGACTACAATGTAACAGAAATATTCATTTGACTCCGTCACTCACCCAAATTTATTGGCCGATTCCTCGATGACTTCACGCAGGTTCTCTTTGATCGACATGTCCATGGAGTTAAACTTCTGCCGCACCTGCTTGAGTGGGAGACTAAAGAGGAAAAAGATCAATTGGCTCAAAACAATGATTGAATGAGTCCCGTTTTAAACAGCTCAGATACAAACCGCTACATAAATTTATTGTATTATTGTAAGAATTGATTATTGTAATTATTACTAAAAAAATTCAGATTCTTAGTCCAAAAGCCCCTTAACTGTGGCAAAATAACATCAGCAATATGGTAGAAGACATCAATGTTCAATAAACAGATTTAATACTAATAAGCAACTCTTATGCAGAGTAATATAGTTTATCTATAGTCTAACTATATGCTGAATATGTTTGCCAACAGTAACACTTAAACCGATGCTTTAGTGCACATTAATTCAAACCTGAGTATTAAAAGGAAAGACCCACTCACCCCATGTCTGCCAGGAACTCCTGCAGTTTCTTCTGTCCATTCATAGACCAGATTTTAAAGCTGCAGGAAGTGTAGCAGGAGTTACAGATGCTCTCGTACAGAGACCAGTGCTGATACAACACCAAACGCAGACTGATGCACACGGTCAAGGGTCATAACGCAACTCGATACACACATCAACTCTGAGGCATTTTCAGAACCGCATACTACCTATTATTTATACAGAAAATAGTATGAAAAATGTTTACGGTGTACAGAAATGTTCAAAATGGCATACTACTTATTGCATACTATTAACTAAATGGTAAGTATGCCACTCTGAACGTTTGCATTCTGTAAACTGTAAGCACCCTGGATACTATTTTCTATTTAAAAGTGCATGTTAATAGTGTACAGAATGCAAATGTTCAGAGTGGCATACTACTATTTGCATACTATTTTATTAAAAAGTGCATGTTAACAGTGTACAGAATGCAAATGTTCAGAGTGGCATACTACTATTTGCATACTATTTTTCTTATTTAAAAGTGCATGTTAATAGTGTACAGAATGCAAATGTTCAGAGTGGCATACTACTATTTGCATACTATTTTTCTTATTTAAAAGTGCATGTTAATAGTGTACAGAATGCAAATGTTCAGAGTGGCATACTACTATTTGCATACTATTTTCTTTTTAAAAGGGCATGTTAACAGTGTACAGAATGCAAATGTTCAGAGTGGCATACTACTATTTGCATACTATTTTCTATTTAAAAGGGCATGTTAACAGTGTACAGAATGCAAATGTTCAGAGTGGCATACTACTATTTGCATACTATTTTTCTTATTTAAAAGTGCATGTTAATAGTGTACAGAATGCAAATGTTCAGAGTGGCATACTACTATTTGCATACTATTTTATTAAAAAGTGCATGTTAACAGTGTACAGAATGCAAATGTTCAGAGTGGCATACTACTATTTGCATACTATTTTTCTTATTTAAAAGTGCATGTTAATAGTGTACAGAATGCAAATGTTCAGAGTGGCATACTACTATTTGCATACTATTTTCTTTTTAAAAGGGCATGTTAACATTGTACAGAATGCAAATGTTCAGAGTGGCATACTACTATTTGCATACTATTTTCTTATTAAAAATTGCATGTTAACAGTGTACAGAATGCAAATGTTCAGAGTGGCATACTACTATTTGCATACTATTTTCTTATTAAAAATTGCATGTTAACAGTGTACAGAATGCAAATGTTCAGAGTGGCATACTACTTTTGCATACTATTTTCTATTTAAAAGTGCATGTTAACAGTGTACAGAATGCAAATGTTCAGAGTGGCATACTACTTTTGCATACTATTTTCTTATTAAAAAGGCATGTTAACAGTGTACAGAATGCAAATGTTCAGAGTGGCATACTACTATTTGCATACTATTTTCTTATTAAAAAGGCATGTTAACAGTGTACAGAGTGCAAATGTTCAGAGTGGCATACTACTATTTGCATACTATTTTCTTATTTAAAAGTGCATGTTAACAGTGTACAGAGTGCAAATGTTCAGAGTGGCATACTACTATTTGCATACTATTTTCTATTTAAAAGTGCATGTTAACAGTGTACAGAATGCAAATGTTCAGAGTGGCATACTACTATTTGCATACTATTTTCTATTTAAAAGTGCATGTTAACAGTGTACAGAATGCAAATGTTCAGAGTGGCATACTACTATTTGCATACTATTTTCTATTTAAAAGTGCATGTTAACAGTGTACAGAATGCAAATGTTCAGAGTGGCATACTACTATTTGCATACTATTTTCTTTTTAAAAGGGCATGTTAACAGTGTACAGAATGCAAATGTTCAGAGTGGCATACTACTTTTGCATACTATTTTCTATTTAAAAGTGCATGTTAACAGTGTACAGAATGCAAATGTTCAGAGTGGCATACTACTTTTGCATACTATTTTCTTTTTAAAAGGGCATGTTAACAGTGTACAGAATGCAAATGTTCAGAGTGGCATACTACTATTTGCATACTATTTTCTATTTAAAAGTGCATGTTAACAGTGTACAGAATGCAAATGTTCAGAGTGGCATACTACTATTTGCATACTATTTTCTATTTAAAATTGCATGTTAACAGTGTACAGAATGCAAATGTTCAGAGTGGCATACTACTTTTGCATACTATTTTCTATTTAAAAGTGCATGTTAACAGTGTACAGAATGCAAATGTTCAGAGTGGCATACTACTTTTGCATACTATTTTCTTTTTAAAAGGGCATGTTAACAGTGTACAGAATGCAAATGTTCAGAGTGGCATACTACTATTTGCATACTATTTTCTATTTAAAAGTGCATGTTAACAGTGTACAGAGTGCAAATGTTCAGAGTGGCATACTACTATTTGCATACTATTTTCTTATTTAAAAGTGCATGTTAACAGTGTACAGAGTGCAAATGTTCAGAGTGGCATACTACTATTTGCATACTATTTTCTATTTAAAAGTGCATGTTAACAGTGTACAGAATGCAAATGTTCAGAGTGGCATACTACTATTTGCATACTATTTTCTATTTAAAAGTGCATGTTAACAGTGTACAGAATGCAAATGTTCAGAGTGGCATACTACTATTTGCATACTATTTTCTTTTTAAAAGGGCATGTTAACAGTGTACAGAATGCAAATGTTCAGAGTGGCATACTACTTTTGCATACTATTTTCTTTTTAAAAGGGCATGTTAACAGTGTACAGAATGCAAATGTTCAGAGTGGCATACTACTATTTGCATACTATTTTCTATTTAAAATTGCATGTTAACAGTGTACAGAATGCAAATGTTCAGAGTGGCATACTACTATTTGCATACTATTTTCTTTTTAAAAGGGCATGTTAACAGTGTACAGAATGCAAATGTTCAGAGTGGCATACTACTTTTGCATACTATTTTCTATTTAAAAGTGCATGTTAACAGTGTACAGAATGCAAATGTTCAGAGTGGCATACTACTATTTGCATACTATTTTCTATTTAAAAGTGCATGTTAACAGTGTACAGAGTGCAAATGTTCAGAGTGGCATACTACTATTTGCATACTATTTTCTATTTAAAAGTGCATGTTAACAGTGTACAGAATGCAAATGTTCAGAGTGGCATACTACTATTTGCATACTATTTTCTATTTAAAATTGCATGTTAACAGTGTACAGAATGCAAATGTTCAGAGTGGCATACTACTATTTGCATACTATTTTCTTTTTAAAAGGGCATGTTAACAGTGTACAGAATGCAAATGTTCAGAGTGGCATACTACTTTTGCATACTATTTTCTATTTAAAAGTGCATGTTAACAGTGTACAGAATGCAAATGTTCAGAGTGGCATACTACTATTTGCATACTATTTTCTATTTAAAAGTGCATGTTAACAGTGTACAGAGTGCAAATGTTCAGAGTGGCATACTACTATTTGCATACTATTTTCTATTTAAAAGTGCATGTTAATAGTGTACAGAATGCAAATGTTCAGAGTGGCATACTACTATTTGCATACTATTTTCTATTTAAAAGTGCATGTTAACAGTGTACAGAGTGCAAATGTTCAGAGTGGCATACTACTATTTGCATACTATTTTCTATTTAAAAGGGCATGTTAATAGTGTACAGAATGCAAATGTTCAGAGTGGCATACTACTATTTGCATACTATTTTCTATTTAAAAGTGCATGTTAATAGTGTACAGAATGCAAATGTTCAGAGTGGCATACTACTATTTGCATACTATTTTCTTTTTAAAAGTGCATGTTAATAGTGTACAGAATGCAAATGTTCAGAGTGGCATACTACTTTTGCATACTATTTTCTATTTAAAAGGGCATGTTAATAGTGTACAGAATGCAAATGTTCAGAGTGGCATACTACTATTTGCATACTATTTTCTATTTAAAAGGGCATGTTAATAGTGTACAGAATGCAAATGTTCAGAGTGGCATACTACTATTTGCATACTATTTTCTATTTAAAAGTGCATGTTAACAGTGTACAGAATGCAAATGTTCAGAGTGGCATACTACTATTTGCATACTATCTACTACTTTTTTTAAATAAATATTAAGGAATACATTACAATTAAATGGTTCATACTTTCACGTAATACTAAGCAACCATACAGCGTCCAGAATGCAAGTACTGCCTTTTGAACACACTCACACAGAAAATCAACATGAAGCTGTGCAGGATACTCGTATTCAAATGAGATCCTCATGCAGTCGATGGAGAGCGAGTTCTCTTCATCCTCGTTTCTATGGTTGTGACGGGACACGTGACGTTGCAGAGTGGCGATGTCCGTCACATATTTCATGCTGTACGACACAGACGGACATGCGGATTACTTTGAAATGTATTGGTTCAAACATCATTGAAAAAAATATGAGATGTTCTGAATAAATTGTTGGGAATATCTGCTAAGAGTGGGATTCTTACTGTGGAATTTTGTCGTGAACCCACTGATCAGTCAGTCCAATAACGCTCCACCTGTCAAAGTTTTAAAATGTGCAGAAAGAAAATCATCAACTGTTCATGCAGACTAATAAATAATTAAAGAATCACTGATCAAAGAAGCACCCATAACAGCAAGTACAGTTCTCATAAATTAACTTTCACACCAAAATCCCACAAATATATAAATTTTGATAATGAATGCAAAGCGCTTCGGCTTCACTTTAAATGACCCAGATATGTAAAAAGGGTCCATTAATCATCGTAAATCGCAATTATTTGTTTGACAGTTCATCGTCAGCAAAATATCATAACAATGACAGCCCTATACAAAGTTGTATATTTTTATCTTTTCCAAAAAAACGGATTTTTTTCCCCATTAGGGATGAACAAAAAGCCTTTTGATTTCATATAGTCTATAAGGTAGACCGATATATCGGTTTTACCGATTAATCATGCCAATAACTGCTTATTGGAACAACTGTCAACAAAAATCAATTGTGATAGTTGCCGATAGTTTTTTATACCTCAACAATCTTTCAACATTGACAATATCCATATTTTCATCCTTCAATATGTAGTTATTTTGATTAGATAAATCAAGTGTTATAAATTGAAGCAAGGGCACACAAAGAAAAGCGTGACTAAACATGACGCCCTGGGAGCGCATACAGTACATCGTGTTTCCAAACTCATATCTTGTGAATAATGATATAAAAAAAACAAAAAACAAAAAAAACACACATGTTGTAAAAACGGCATTTTTGTGGGGCGGCAGTGGCTCAGTTGGTAGAGCGGGTCGGCCACCAATTGTAGGGTTCAAATCCCGGCCCACACGACTCCACGTGCCGAAGTGTCATTGGGCAAGACACTGAACCCCAAGTTGCTCCCGATGGCAGGCTAGCACCTTGCATGGCAGCTCTGTCGCCATTGGTGTATGAATGTGTGTGAGAATGGGTGAATGAGTCAGTGTAATGCGCTTTGAATAACATAAAAACATATGTATAATGTGGTAAAGCTTTTGATAAATACTTTAATAAAGAGCATTGAAATAGGGATAAACCTCTCATTTCAAAATAAAAGTCCTGAAATAAGGAAGTGTATTCCAGGCTTGTTTGTTCATTTTTTTCTGGTTATTACTGGGATTTTGGTTGCACAATTAACAGCACCTGGGATTTTGCAGCCTCTATGTCGGTGTCCATCATAGAATTTTTTTACATTCTATAAATCTAATTTTAAAAATGATCGGCCGATTAATCGGTTGTCTGTCTTGTCCACCACCTTAGTTATCGGTATTGGCAAAATCCACGATCGGTCGACCTCTAAATGGTCATTAATATCCATATAGTCATGGAATTATCCTCACCACAGCATGTCTTTGGTGTCTTTAGACATTACCCAGGCCAGCTCAAACATCACCATTGCCGCCTACAGAACAAAGAATAAACACCCATCAACAAACTCTGAAGAAAACATATCTTATTTGCTATATAATCAGTAACAGTATTACAAAGTAAATGACATCACTTATTTAGAAGGTGCACTTAAATAGACTTTAGACTTCACTCATATCAGTGGTCTTACATTAAAACTGTTCTATTCTAAATACTTCACTTCCTTGAGATGTTAAGATCACATGACCAGCTAAACACTACTCACTTTATTATAGTACCCCCCCCCCCCCAATTAACAGAGTACTATCTTAACAGCCAGCAAGATATAAAAATGTGTGTACTTCTTTAGCATTAAAGCAAGCCAAAGAATTTAAAATAAGACAAATAACTGTAACATTTTTTCAAAGATTCTATTTTAGAGAACTTGTTACTTACGGAGGTTCCGTGGAACTCAAATTGCTCATAGTCAAATAGAATCTCTCGCCTGCAAACACAAGCCAACTTTAATGTTTTTACAAAACAGTCTTACTGACAATCTTAATATGAAATGAGCATTACAACATTCACTAATTAATGACCTGCGAGCTTCCCATTCACGTCGAGCCCGTTGCCGCTCTATTCTCCTTTCCAATGCACCCTGAAACAAGAACCCCAGACATTAAAGTGGCCAAAGAGGTTTGCTGTTTGTTTAAGAATCTAGCTCAATGAAGCAATATTGGCTCAACCAATAGCATTATTTTAGGGCGTGACTATCTGTTAAACCACTGACAGACAGGCCGTGGGTGGAGACATGCCTCGTCATAACGCCTCCGTTTCCCAGTAGGCTCTGTGCTGCCGTCGCTCTCATTCCCAGAATCATCTCTGTCACCTTCTTCCTCTTCCTCATCATCACGGAAGATGTCATCATAGGATGGAACGCCAAGATCATCGTCTTGCTTTATCAGGAGCTTAATCTGTTGACGTAATGTGATGCAAATGTATGTTACAGTTCAAGAGATCATTCAGAATATTTGGTAAAATGCTGATGTATGCTTGTACCTGAGTGTCATTGTAAACATTGACAACATCAACAGGTCTGTGCGTATCACAGATGAAGAACACAGAGTCTTCCTCAGGTTGAAGGGTTTCCAGCAGGTCCACATTTGCCCCACAGTTTATCAAAACAAAATACTGGTACTAAAAACAGAAAGGAACCAGGACAAACATACATTTAATATAAGAAACGGTCTACAGTATATGGTTGATATATAGACAACCTAGACAGCATTTGCTGGCTTCTTAGGCACATTTAAACACACCTGCAATGCCCAGAAATGCTGTCAAGTTAGGCAGTTAACTAGGTTTTGAAACAGAGACATAAAACTGGCATACAAAAACCCATCTTTACCATTCAAAGCACCTGTACAGACACTGTAAATTGTTTAAAAGTACCTGTTCTTTGTGCTCCATAAACGCAGTCCCCAAATCCTGCCATCCCATGACAGGAACCAGTGTGTACTGGACTTGATCACAGTGAAACAGAGCCTGAACATAATGGACATAGAAATAAACACTAAATTGTATATAACTGTATGTCATGATCATTTATATGCATACTTCAGGGTATATGTACATCACATTTTTATTTATATATCAATTTACAATTTTTTACTAATGTTCTTCCACAATCTGCAGTTTTGCATATTTCATGTCAGTGTAGTCTTCATTCAATGTTGCCATTTTTGTCATTTATGACCAATAAAATATCTCAATATGTATCTATAGATTACTAACCTGCAGCACTTTACATGCACAGAGGCCATCAATGTCAGGAGACACCAGCAAAGCCACTCTCTAAAGATATAAAAACAAGAAAAATTTACAAAAATATAAAGTCAGTTCATTAATAACTGTGTAATATGTATCTGAGTTTGCTATTCCCAATTATAACAGCAAAACTGTTGTTCAAACTCAAAAGCAAAAAACTAAACAAAAACATCGAAAATATATCCTCATATGCATTACAACTCGGTATATATTATATGACATATACTAATAAAAACACTAGTATTTAATGATATGAGGCCTATTAGCAGTGTTGGGTGTAATGCATTACTAAGTAATTAATTACTTTAAATTACTTTTTCATTGAAAAAAGTAAAGGGATTACTCTTAATTTTCTTGTAATTGTGTTATGCTGAATAGACTCTACATAAAACAATAGTGATTTTAAAATTGAAATTTAACATCTAATGTTAAAATGTATGTTTTCTAATTTACGCTGCCCCTTTAAATTCTTTGGACAGCTCAGTAATAATTTATTGGATTTATTTAAAAAGAACAATTTCATTTCTATCCTTGTATTTTTGGGGTTTAAACAGTAAATAGTAATTAAATAATTACTTTTCAGACAGAGGAATTAGCACAGCAATCTAATTACACTGTAGAAGATGTAATTAATTACTTTTAGAGTAACTTACCCAACACTGGTACTCATATACATTACAAATGAGCATATATTATATGACATATACTAATAAAAACACTAGTAATTAACGATATCTGGCCTATTAGTAGTAATTTTATATAATAGTAGCTATATATATATAATAGTAGCTATATATATATAAAATAGTAGCTATATATATATATATATATATATATATATATATATATATATATATATATATATATATATATATATATATATATAACCAATAGTATATAGGCTTAAACTGTTCAAGCAACCAAACACAAGCATAAGTGTGTATTACTCACCTGATTAACGATAACATCATAAAAATCCTTTCGAATATCGGTCACAAACATATTAAAACGCAATTTAATAAACTTAAAACATATAAAACTATTACTGTGCCGAGTGTTCGCGTTTTAAAATCCCTTGCCCTTGTTGTTTTCAACTCAGAATTTCCGTGTTTGATTTGTGGCGCCAAATTTGCTCATTGAATATTTAGTACGGACTTGCTGAAATAACCAATATAATCACGATTAAGAGTGACAGATGGAGAAATTATCCAATGGTATTCGGCCATAGGCGGACCTTCCGTCCAATCTGATACGTTGCAAAGGGCATGCGCGAGTTAAAACCCGGTGCAGATTTAGAGAATAAAAGAAAAAGGGTATTCTCATATTTTTTTTAAAAAAAAATGTATATATAAATATAATACATTTACTTAAAAAATCATAGAACACATTTTATACAACATCCATATGCACTCAAGCAGTGAGGCTGGAACCAAGCTCGAACGAGAGATGTGATTGGCTAAAGCACTCTCAGTCGGAGCTGTTGATTGGTGCTGGGGGTTTGTTGTGTTCATACGTCACCTCCAACAGAAGCGCTACGCACTGAAGGGAAAGATGAATGTTTGTTTTTGAGTTTTAAATATTCTTCTCATTATTGCTGTAGTGCTGTTGTCAAGCACAAAAAAAGCTAATATGGTGTGTTGTCGATGTTTATGTGTCTTTAAATTAAATTTGAGTATAATTTGCCTTTTAATGTTTGTGTAGATTCAGAGAATAGTTCGCTATTGCTATGCTAAATCAGTGGAAAGCTGCACTGCCACTGTGGCGGAACTCATCGATCGTTTGCTAAGAATTACGTTAACCATTCACGTTTATTCTTTTAGAAAATTATTTTATCTAAAGTGACTTACAACGCAGAAATCTGTCTATCTATCTCTGTCTGTCTATCTGTCCGTCTATATGTCTGTCTGTATTTCTATCTTCTGTCTATCTGCATCAGACCATTTAACATACATATGGATAGATAGTTTATCATAAATACACATTATATATATATATATATATATATATATATATATATATATATATATGTTTGTGTTTTAGAATGCCAGCATTATTCAGATGGATATATATTGTTTGGAATACTATTAGATGTTTTCCAGGGTTTTTGTTCTGAAAGTGTCTATTCATTTCCTCCATCAGTTCTCCTTCAACATGTTTGAGCCCCATGTGGGTCGGGTCTTACAGAACCGTTTTTCCACCCAGTACCGCTGTTACTCTGTGTCCATGCTTGCGGGGCCCAATGACCGATCAGATGTGGAGAAAGGAGGGAAGAGTATGTTGTGGTCTAAAAGACAGTCTAAAAATGTGTATTTTGCCTATAAAATAAATTTTCTAATTTTCTCAAACTTGTTTTGATGCAGATATTATGTTCTTTTTCAGTAATTATGCCCCCATCTGCTTTGGACCAGCTGAGTAAGTCAGTTGCAGTGAATTAAACATGAAATACATTCCATCTTTACTGACATCTCGTGTGTTTCGATTTCACCTGGTATGTCTTTTCAGGTAGACTTAATATCACATACCCCATGCTGTTCAAACTCACCAATAAGAATTCAGACAGAATGACACACTGTGGCGTTCTGGAGTTTGTGGCCGATGAAGGAATCTGTTATCTCCCCCACTGGGTATGAAACTTCAAAACGCTCCCTGATTTATGACAGAAATTTTTCTATATCTTGATTAGCACACTTTGCTTTAGATTCATTATTATTCAGGATTTTAAAATATCCATATGGATCATGTATTATTTTATCCTCAGATGATGCAGAACTTGCTGTTGGAAGAAGGAGGTTTGGTCCAGGTGGAGAGCGTCAATCTCATGGTGGCCACTTACTCCAAATTTCAGCCTCAGAGTCCAGACTTCCTGGATATCACAAACCCTAAAGCAGTGTAAGATAAAAGTGCCAATTTTTTACATGAAATTAAAACATGGTTGTGCATTTGTTAATTTTCTCTTACGTTATTTATTTTGGCAGATTAGAGAATGCTTTGAGAAACTTTGCCTGTTTGACCACAGGAGATGTGATAGCAATCAATTATAATGAAAAGGTGAATGTCTATTATATATTACGGTGAGTTTGTTCCACTCAAAGGGATAGTTCACCCACAAATGAACATTCTCTCATCATTTACTCACTCTCATGCTATCCTAGATGTGTATGACTTTCTTTCTTCAGCTGAACACAAAGATTTTTAGAAGAATATTTCAGCTCTGTAGGTTCATACAATGCATATGAATGGTGGACAGAACTTTGAAGCTTCAAAAAGCTCATAAAGACAGTATAAAGGTAATCCATAAGACTCCAGTGGTTTAATCCATGTCTACAGAAGTGATATGATGGATGTGGGTGAGAAACAGATCAATATTTATGTTCTTTTTCACTCCATTTGTTTTTGACTATTCACATTCTTCATGCATATTGCCACCTAATGGGCAGGGAGGAGGATTTATAGAAAGAAAGGACTTAAATATTGATCTGTTTCTCTCTCTTGGATTTAACCACTGGAGTCGTATGAATTACTTTTATGCTGCCTTTATGTGCTTTTTTTTAAGATCGAAACTTTTGGACCATGTTGACTTGCATTGTATGGACCTACAGAGTTGAGATATTCTTCTAAAAATCTTTGTGTTCAGCAGTAGAAAGTAAGTCATTCACATCTGGGATGGCATGAGTGTGGGTATTTTTGGGTGAACTATACCTTTAAGAGTGGCAAATGTCCTGATGAGCTAAACCAGAAATTCCTCTCTTCCAGATCTACGAGTTACGTGTCATGGAAACTAAACCTGACAAGGCCGTGTCCATCATTGAGTGCGATATGAATGTAGGAATGTTTTTTTCCCCACACTGTTTACATAATATACACATATACAATGTGATATATTTTATACAGGGTGAATACACATTTCATTATAAAGTAAATTTCCTGAAAGAGCAATGAATCTTACCTCTATGTACAAACTCCCATAGACAATATCTCTGATTAAAGCATTTCTTTTTGCCTTCAGGTGGACTTTGATGCTCCTCTTGGTTATAAAGAACCAGAACGACACATGCAGCATCCTGAAGAACCAGCTGTATGCTCTGTCAACACCAACATGTTATACTTTATCATGCTGTAACTTAGTGTTGTGAATATAATTCACATATATGTCTGTGCTGATGTTTATCTTCTGCTTGTAGGAGGCGGAAACAGATCCCAGTAATTATGAAATGGACCTTGGCTTTAGAGTAAGTCAAAGATCATCATGATTGTAGTCTCATGATTTGTTGTCCATCTTCATATATGAAATTGTATGTTATCTTCCTTGTCTAATACTTTTTATCTGTAGGCATTTACAGGCTCTGGGAATCGTCTAGATGGGAAAAAGAAAGGCATTGAGCCCAGTCCAGTACCCATCGACCCCAGTGACATCAAACGGTACTTGCCCATCTCACCGAGATGACCATTTCTCATTCTCACCATCCAAGCTCAGCTTTCATTTTAATAATTGCTGTTTGTCTTACTGTAGTGGAATTCCTAACTATGAATACAAACTCGGAAGGATCACCTTCAATCGAAATGCAAGACAACAGCTCCGTAAGATAGACATGGTGAGTGCGATTACTCAAATATATAGTTCCTTATTCCAACTTATTTGACTCATGTATTGAAAGTAATTTCATTACATCAACAGGAAGGAAGAAACACAAGCAGAAACAAAGTTTGTCACAAATTTAGTTGTTTAGCAAATCTCATCATTTTTAATCATCGTTTTGTTTTCGTGTCCAGGATGAATCTGCCAGTAACTTCACTGCATTCTCTGGGGAGGGACAGTCCTTGCGCCAAAAAGGCAGAAATCTGTGATCTCAAACGTACACAATTCAGCCAAACGCATTGGAAATATCAACTACAATATGCGTATTTGAGAGGCCATGTAAATATAGGAGAGACTCTCAACATGAAGACCTGACAGATATACCTGGAATTTCTTCAGAACGTTACAATTGTTGTTTTATGACTCGTTTGATATTTTAAATCCATTGTTTTTCAAATATTTGGAAAATCCAAGCCAATGACTAAACACTTTCTGTTTAATACATTTACATGCATAATTTAAATAAAGATTACTTCTGTATATATATATATATATATATATATATATATATATATATATATATATATATATATATATATATATATATATATATATATATATTTTTATTATTTTTTTTTTACAGAGTTGCTGTTTATTATTGACATTATTTTGACCCTCTTATTGTTTTATGGTCATTTTTGACCCGGGACAGGTAAAGAATATGCTATAAATACCGCATAGTTTTTGTGACTGGAACCAATCGGTATGATGTCAAGACCATCAAAAAAAGTGAATTTAGCCATTCTAGAATTTGTAATGAGGATATACTTTCTAAATTTAGAATCTGTTGGATTAGCCACGCCCCCTTTCCCCCATAACCCCGCACTCCAAAGACACCAAATGAGCTTTATTGCAAGACCCGAGCAGAAACAGTTGTCAAAAACAGCAGCAGCAAAATAGCGCCCTCAACAGACAACTGTCATGAGCAATATGGCATAAAAATGGCATTTTGCCTCAATAATTCGCTGCAACTACAATACTGAGGACGTGCAAAATGATTGACAGGCAGAAAGCGTCATTATCCGCCGCTCGCGGACACATTTTTGTGGCTGTTTACAGAGTCCAGAGCTGTCACAGTGAGATATCACCGTGTGGGAAGAACCAGTTTTGACATTTCACCTTCAGACCCTCTGGATGTTTCAGTCTTAAAATAGTCTTTTGTACATCTATGAATCAAATCTGACCTAAAAATATTTCAAAGTATCCTCTAGCCCAATACTGTTTTCTAGCTCCCCCACCTGCTGCACTTGGTACTGCATCTTTCCCACTAATGTTACTTTTCACTCGAATGGGTTTTGGGCACGTCCACACACACAAACACACGGAGAGAGTATAATGAGTAAATGAGTAAATTTCCCCACAAAATACACAAGTTTAGTAAAATATATGCCATTGACATTAACAGCCAAAATGATTGAAAAAAAAAATATAAAATGAAAAAGACAAAAATGTCCCGAAGGTCGCACAAGGGTTACACTGAAACTCCTGTTTCCTTCTATTTCCTGTCTGTATATGTTTTAGGTCTCTCTTTTAATTATTATTAACAGAACATAATATACAACAGTATACAGAAATGTACCAGATTGATCTCCTAGGGAAAATGATTGAAATTTGTCTTGAACCCTGACCATTTCTTCTTATGTATGTGGAACTTCCACAAAATAATAAAAAGTTGCACAAGAAAAATAAAATTATTATTATTATTTTCATTGGAATGAAAGCTTGAATATAATTTCGGTTTTCCTTCTGATAAAATGTTCCATATCCACCCAAAAAATACACAATTACACAAAAGATGGACAATATAGATTATTTTTCTGTTGAGCAAAAATCACAGGAATAATAAATATCCAAATGAAATCTCTCTAATATACCTTTAACTGGATATATATACCATGTAAAACTTTGAATGTAACCTCTTTTACTTAATTATTTAAACAATATTTTTCACAAATATTCCAAGCTTTAGTTCAGTTTATATTTCCTAAATACATTGTTCCACAATTAACTTTTATGAGTAGCAGTTTCACCTATTATAACATGTCTAATATGTTTATTAGTATGGCGTTTAAGGATATCAATATCTCCTATAAACATGCTGTCTTTAACATATATTGTCTCAGAAATATCCACAAGCTCTTACAAAACGTGTAACCTGTAAATGAATCCAAGAATTCACCATAAATTAACAAATTATAAAGTATAAAAAGTAAAGTAAAGTAAATTACCGTTTGAATTTAAAAGTTGTCTAAATAACACAATATTATTTTCATACCTAATTTATTCTATATTCTATATATTATATATTCTATATATTCTAATATAGAAGAGAGATCTATTTTTATATTGAATACTTCTATTATTCCAAATAATATATTTATTTGGGGAAAAATTACCCCTGTACTTTAGTGAACGCCCTCTGTTTAGACACAATCTTACGTCATGTGCGTGCTCGAGAACTGACGTCATCACAGGGCGCTTCTGATTGGGCCAAACGGCACCTCACCAGAACCGGAAGTCAGCAGCCAGAGAAACGCCGTCTGATAGAAGGAAGCGGATGTTTTTCTCCGGAAATAAACAATGTAATAGACCAAAATGATATTAATATAGCTGCAATCGTTCGAAGTAGCGTGTAGTGTACCTTTATTTTAGAGGGTTATTTTACATTAGGCTGGATTTGTGAAGGGTTTAAGGGGTTTTTCGTGTGTTGTGACGGTTTAAGGCCAGTTGATGATCAAATCTGATTAAAACACGAACAGAGGAGCTTCTGAAACAGCGAACAGGTACAAATATGGACAAACGAAAGAGTATAACTTCTTAAATGTACTCAAAAACGGATGATCTTAAGTTCTATAGCTGTGGAAAAGTCTATGTTTTGTTCTTTAATTGCTCTATTATGAAATGTGTCTCTCTATTTTGATCAATAACCAACCATTTATCATAAATTAATCAGCTAATGATCTATAATTATCATCATTTACTTAAATCTGCGGGGTTTGTTTTGTTTTCCTTTCTGTTTCTATAGACATCCATTCATTTACCATCAATGAGGTTGTTCTGTCTCTGCCCTGTTTTTTGTGTCTTTATTTTCTGATCATTGAACATTTGTTTACAATCAATCAATCAGTAGTCACTCAGCCATTATAATAAAGTAGTTTTTTCATAATGCTTATTCATATTTTTCTTACAATATAAATGTGTGCTCTGACTTTTCAGCTGTACTGCGTGGCAGAGGTAAAACTACGGAGCTGTCCACTCTCACACTGGTGTATTTTGATTTTACCATTTAACCAAGGGTTTTTTAGTCAGTTTATGAGCATGTACGCACCCCCGGGAACTGCTGTACCTGGAAACCGGAGGAGGCGAGGTGGCACGGCCCTACCCAAACAGCCAGAGCGGAGCTTGGTGTCTGCACTGCCCGGGGCGCTCTCCATCACCGCACTGTGTACAGCCCTGGCAGAACCAGCCTGGCTCCGTGTTCATGGAGGAACCTGCCCCAGACAAGAGCTTGGTGTTGCTGACGTCTTGGGATATATAGATGAGACACTTATTAATGGTTGGTATTTTACATAGATTGATGGATAATAAGAAATAAATGTGTATTGTAATACATGTTTCTGTATTACATTTTGTTATTTTACATACATTAACATAATTTGGCCATGAGACAATCTTTAGATGTGGCCCCCTTAAGAGGTAGTTATTTTATGATTGATGTATAATTATCACTTTTGTTATGTCAATACCTTAAAATTACATTTTGATATTAAACATGAGATGCATACCTTATATACATAAAGTTGTTACAGACAGAAATTGAGTTTTGCGGTCACCAACAAACTGTTTTTTTCTCCCACAGATTTTTGTATTAACTCTCAGTCCATCCTGCTGTTTCGGGTCATTGGTGCTTTTTGTTTCTTGGGCATTCTGTGCAGCCTCGCAGCATTTCTTCTGGACGTCTTTGGACCAAAACACCCAGCCCTCAAGATCACACGCAGATACGCCTTCGCTCACATTCTAACAGGTATGAATTCATGATAGTACATACCAAAAGATCAGATTATTCACAATGAATGAATAATAAGTCATGCTTTCATGTCATTATCATTTATGTCACCATTCATCAATATTATTTAATCATGCCTTGTCTATACTGTTTTATGTTACTGTCTATAGTGAAGCTGAAGACAATTTCCACAATGTGGATAATAAAGTAACTGAACAAAACTTAATTATATAAAGGTTAGTTCACCCAAAAATTTAAATTCTCTCATCGTTAACTCACCCTCATGTCATCCCAGATGTTTATGACCTTCTTCTGCTGAACACAAACAAAGATTTTTATAAGAATATCTTAGCTCTTTAGGTCCATACAATGCAAGTGAATGGTGACCAAAAGCTCCAAAAAGGAGATAATGTCAGCATAAAATTCATACGACTCCAGTGGTTTAATCCATGTATTCTGAAGTGGTCCAGTTGGTTTTGGGTGAGAACAGACCAAAATGTAACACATTTTTCACTGTACATCTTGACAGCAGTCTCCTTGGTGATCATAATTTCAAACACATTTTTTTACACATGCGTCAAGCACTAGGAAGTGTAATGTGGCTTGAAATTACGATCATGCCTAGAGAAAAGGTAGTTATATTTTGGTCTGTTCTCACCCAAAACCGGTTCGATCACTTCAGAATACATAGATTAAACCACTGGAGCTGGATGGATTAGTTTTATGCTGACTTTATCTCCTTTTTGGAGCTTTTGGAGCTTTTCTGGTCACCATTCACTTGCATTCCATGGGCCTAAAGAGCTGAGATATTCCTCTAAAACTCTTTGTTTGTGCTCAGCAGAAGAAAGAAAGTCTGGGATGTCATGATAGGGAGTAAATGATGAGAGAATTTTTTGGGTGAACTAGCCCTTTAACTTGAGTGTTATAATTAAGAATAGTTCAGATCAGTGACTTTATTAACAACATTGTGGAAATTGTCTTCAGCTTCACTATAGACAGTAACATCAATCAGTATAGACAAGACGTAAAAGGCATGATGAAATAATATTGATGAATGAATGACATGATATAATAATATATTCTCTTGTGAGAACATGACAGATCATGACAAAAAACTAATTGCTGACTACTGTAGGGTTGCTAGCTGATATAAAACAGCAATATATTGACTTCTAAAGCCTTCTAAAGCATATCCATGTTTTACTTGTCTTCCAGAATGTTAATAAATTAAAAAGTAAATAAATATATTTTAATCTGAATTTATTTTGTTTATATTATTTTTTATCTATAATATATTTATACTTGAACAATACTTTAATAATTTTTGTACTATTTAAATTCTGGATTAGTCATATATATTGAATTATCTTTATTTTGGGGGCCTTTCTCAACAAATATTTATATGCAATGATATGTAACTAATTGTAATACATTTTATTAATTAATCGGCATCACAAATTTTAACCACTTCAACTCTGGGGTATTTTTGGGCTGTCGCCTGCAATTTTTCATACTCAAATTTAAAAGCTCAACAATTACACATACTGTGGACTAATTGCCAAAAATTGGTCTAATTTTTTCAGACCCCCCCCTCCCCCCATTGGAAAAAATAGACTCCAATTATTCATAAATAATATTGTATATGTTTAAAATTTTATGATTAATATAATAATTTTTTTTGTTGTCCTAAATTTGTAAGTATGTATTTCTGGTTCTGTTCATGCCAGCTCCCTCCAAAAATACTTATTTTATTCCACTAGGTGGCAGCAATTACAAGAATTTTTTTTTTTTTCCATCACCTTCCATCACAAAATGCCGATCTGAAATGTAGGTGGCGCTCTAACGCATTTTAGCCCTCACAGATGTGCTCGTCCATAGACATTCAGACTAACTTTCAAGTTCATGCACCACCTCCATTGTTTCAGAAAATATCTCGGCCTCTGAGTGGACTAGAAGCTCAATTTAGGTGTCATTAGAAAGCTGAGACCCTCTCCGATGACATTTAACATTTCAACATCAATAGCCCTGTGGCACGGTGGAGGGCGGGACCGGCGCGTGATTGCGCACGCCCGGTCCCGTATCGGGCTGATTGAGCCGGCAAGAGGGTTAAAAGGCCACTCGCAGACGGCGATCGAGAGAGAGAGCTTAATCAGCAGACGTCTGCTGTCCTAAATGTTTGTTTTAAGTTCGTCATTAAATTATTATTTATGTTGACAAGCCGGTTTCTCGCCTCTTCCTTGCCCATGAAATGATCTGTGTTACAAGCCCATAATATATATTTTCGATGATTTGTTTAGCATGCTTTCCCTGCTGGACCGCACATCATTTTCTGGACATCTTAGATTGTTCACACACTATTTTATTATTATTATTATTATTATTTTTTTAAATCTCCCTAAGCTAAAAGCAGATTTAATGTTTTTAGCCATTTGAGATTTACAGCTGCAGTGATCGGAGCATAAAAGAGACGTTTGTATTTGATGTCTTACAGATATCATATTTCACTTCGTGATTCTTTTGAAAATCAAACTGTGGTATTAGGGCAACAAAATAATGACTGTACAGTCGAATTCCTGAGAATGAGAGCTTTCATTTGATATATATTTTGAGTGTATTTAAGTGCTATTTTGAAGACTTTTATATTCATATTAATATTTCTTCCACATGTGAATGTTTTGAAGCCTTATTTTTTTATTCTAAGCTTTCAAACGATACCCCATAGACCTGACTTGAATATTTTAAGCATTAACTTTTTTCGCGACATAGCGCCCCAGGTCCGCATAGTTGTAGAGGATAATCGATTGACAGCCCTAATAATAATTAAAGCTGTCTACAGAATCTCTACCTTTGAGCCCTCGTGTTAATATCACAATCTCTGTATTTCAGTGCTCCAGTGCGCTACAGTGATCGGCTTCTGCTACTGGGCCTCCGAACTCATTTTATCCCTGCAACAGCAGCACAAAAAATACCACGGCTCGCTCATCTATGTCACATTTGCAATCAGCTTCTACCTGGTGGCCGGTGCCGGCGGAGCCTCTATTTTAGCCACAGCGGCCAACCTGCTCCGTCATTACCCCACTGAGGAGGAAGAGCAAGCCCTGGAGCTTCTATCCGAGATGGAGGAGAGCAGTGAAACTTACCCAGCTGACTACGACATTGCCAATCAATACCAACCTCCACCTGCTTACACACCCTGATCAACAACCACTGCTTCTCAACTCTGTTTCTGTCGTCACGTGCCACCATTAGCCTTCAAACAATAAATAACTGAGATGTGCAGATTTTAGATGCCCCATCAAAAAAATATATAATTATATATATATATATATTCAGGATTCCAGACCATCATGAATGCCCATATCCATGCTCGCACTTAAACAAACGTTTACCTTGGCACTGAGGGCTTGAGCGCATGGATTCATTTAAAAAGAATAATTACGCCAGTGCTTGTAGAGTTATAATTACGTCCGAGACTATTTGAATTCATCTTGCAGTAGATTGCATGTATCTGGCAGAAAAGACCCATCACAGATTTAGAAAACGTATTTTTTGCCACGCTTCATTATCTAAATACTTGAGAAATGTAAAATGCAAAGCATCTCAACATCGTGCATTTATCATCGCAGCCTATTTGGCACACTAAACTGGGAAATGATCTTTATACATGTATAATCAAGATTTAATTTTGTTTTTTCAAAGTATCTCTTTTTCTGTTGCTTCACAAGTTTTTCATTTTAGATGTTAATTAGCTGAACTTTTGACTTGCCCTTTTTATATAAGTTTGTTCCTTTTTCAATCGGTCATTTGTTGACACTTTCCCTCGGCAAAGAATAGGTTTTATGTAAGGTATCAAAGTATAATTGTATTTTATTTATTTTAATTAACCTCTAGCCTACAGATGTTACATACATGCTTTTAAAATGCTTTTCTGTAGGCTTTTGGTAATGTTGCTTTAAAGATCATGCACACACCCCGGACTGATGAACAAATTAGTTATTGGCTGAGTTCAGAATTGCATACTACTCGTACTATTTGTGCAGAAGTAGTAAGAGTTGAATGTGTAGTATGCCATTCTGAACTGAGCGATTTTTTTTTTTTTTTTTTTTTTTTTTTTTTTTTTTTTTTTTTTTTTTTTATTAGAAATTCCAGTTTAAATAGATTCTCAAAGAAACTAGAAAGCAAATATTTCAGCATCATAATGTACATGTAATTTGGAAGCATTCAGGTTTGCCAACATCCGATTGTGAGTGTATTCTGTAGTCCTGATTTTCTGTGTCAGTTTTTGTTTTTGGTGAAATTGTGTTTGGTGTGTTTTGGTAGTCATAGTATGAGAACATCCTGATGAAAGAGTCTTAAATTGGGTCATGATTGTATCCACAATTTCACTAGCTTGTGGTCTGATTATTTTTGATAAATCACTGCATGACATATTTGATACTGCACATACATGGACTATGATGTGATTGGTTAGATTTCATACGTTGTTTAATTTGCACAAGTTTTTTGTTTTTTGTATGTGTTGTACTTTATTTCACATTTGTTTTTTGTGTTTAATTTTAAATGCGTTTACTGACATTTAAAGTAAAAAAAAATTGTGTCAAAAAATGTGTGCGTGTGTTTTCTGCACCTGCTCGTTCACGGGTCGTATCTAGAAGGTAACCCCCTAGTTGCATGAAGTCTCGCGAGAGCCATAATTGAATGTTCACACCATTGTGTTTAGTGTTTATTTAGTCCTACAAAAACCCTACACTTACCCCTAAACCTAACCTTAACATTACCCCAAAATCTGAACCAAACTTTAGTAACACCGAATGAGACTCTCGCGAGACGTTGGCTACTGCGGGGTTACCTTCTAGACAAAGCCTCGCTCGCGCGAGAATGCGCGCGCGGTTGCCACAGCAAAGTTTGATTCATGCAGGAAGCGACACCGGTACCACCTCAAATGAGGCCCTCTCCTAGAAATTGTTTAGAAATATTCACATAAATTGCGTAGTTTGATCGCATATTAGCGGAGATGGGCTTCATTGGATCAAACGTTCCTCAAATGTTGACCGGAAAGTGATGGGTGACGAAACCTGAGCGTATATCCATTATGGAGATAAGGTATGTCGTATGTAAATGAGCAGGTATCACAACAGGAAGTCGTTAAAGACATAGAATGCACACTGTAGTTAAGGCTTGATTAATATGTGTCCTATTAAGCACTTTGAGGTGTATTTAGGCTCAAATAGTGTTCACGAACAGATCATTTGTCACAAAAACAATTTTAGTTCACCCTTCCAGTAACACCATGCCCACCAGCAATCTGCCACCCCTGAGGAACCTGCCCAGCTGGTCCAGGGTTCGAGATCTGGACAGGGTGAGATACCCAAAGCTTCTGTCTAGTGACTGTGTGGTCAGATCTCCACCTTTGGACCTCAGAAGTCTAAAACCAGCTGCTCAGCCCAGAGTAAATGCAAATGACACACGCATTGCCTCCCTGGAGAAAGATATTCTGTTCCTGCAACAACAGCATAAGGACACACTGGAGAGATTGCATGCAGAAATAGAAGATCTGAAGCGTATTAATAAAGGTATGAATAATATAGCACCTATTATGGATAATCTGGAAGTATACACTTACACCAGGTGGCAAACTTGTATATTTGTTTTTCCCTTTACAGAATTACAGTATCAGTTGATTATGGAACACCAGCATTCACCAAAAGGTATATTTTGATGAACGAACCTCATTTTCCAGTTGTCATATTCATATTGTGTCAGCTACATTATAAACGTCCGGTCGAGAACATATTAATATTTCAACCCAAAATGGTTTATTTACATAAAGAAAGTCCATTAAGAAGTTTTATTATTATTTTTTTATGACAATTAACCCTTAAATGCATGGGAATTTCACCAAACACTCTCACATTTTCAAGTCTGGAAAATGGATCTATAAAATGCTCAGATAGTCCAAAAAAAAAAAAAAGACGATTAGAAAATATTTGAAATATATTTTGACATTTTATTTTTCATATTTTAAATAGGTAATGCACAAATATAGAAGAGGATTCATTATATTCACACTGAAATGCAATGAGACGCAACTGCCAGTCAAACTATGGCAAACCGTTTTTGCTTTTATTCGTTCGCAGGATATGATCTGATATCAACAATTCACGTTCAAACCGACGAACTTCGGTTTTACTGCTGTTTGGATGCTAGGTGGTACTATGGGGTAATATTCTAGAGCTGTTGGAAAAAATAATTTCAGCGATTCATACTCAAACGATTCTGAAAAGAATCAGAAATAATAGTAATAGATTATTCGGTGCTCGTGCCATGCTTCAGCTTTTAATGAGACTTTGATTTGTATTTTTTTTTACAATCTCCAGACGGTTATGTCACTTGGATCTCTTTAAGCCAAAAGCCCCGAAAAAATATCAAAATGACTTTGAACTCAGAAAACTTTTTGTGTGAAATATGACCTAGAAATGTCCTTGGGAAAGTCACCCTGTAACCCAGTGGAACGATATTGTTTGTTAAAAAAAAATTGTTGTCAAGTCTGTTTCAAAATGCATTTTTCCATACAGATTCCAAATGGTCCAATAGCAACTCCAAATCCAGCAGCGATGGTTCACCCGAGAAGAATTCTCAGTGTAGATTCATTAGGTGATAATAATGTTTATAAATCTCTATAAATTCGGATTAAATGACCTCACTTCATTAAGTAAATTACGCTGTTGTTTATCTTCTGCAGATGTGAGAAGGTGCCGGAGGCTCACGCGGGGTCGGGTGGAGACCCGGTCACACCGCTGCTCCCTCTCAGCATCACCTGTAGTCCGTCCCAGAATCCCCGCACACCGACCCTGAAGGAGTGTGAGGTCATCATACGACAGCTCTATCACGCTAACACCTCAAAGGGTCAAGAGGTCGGCAGTGATCCGTTATGTCTGTTATGACTCATATAATGAAGTCTTCGTGAAATTTAGAGGCACTTTTCATGCTGTACAAAATAAGACCTGAAACTATTAAAAAATTTAGTCTTTTTTTTTTTTTTCTTCAATTAATGGTCAGTGAAAGGAGGTGCTATACCTTCAAAATGCTGACTGTCAACCGTAGGAGGTCAAACTAAATATTATAGTTGTTTTACTTTTACTTTAGCCTACATTTATTTTATATTAGGTTTTGAAATATTTCACCCAAATCTGGGACGTCACTGAATACAGTTTTATAATCTGATTATAGGTTATAACTGTGCATGTAAACATACAGACTGAGTAGTGTTAGCTTGTTTGGGACTATAGGTTGGTGTGTAGCTATTGATTCATTTATATTTCCTATAAATTGAAGACAAATATTTGTTTGATATTTTTTTTTTCTCACAGTACAGATATTTTATGTGTTTAAAACTAACTACTTTTCATTCTAGATTAATTTCATTCTTTAAAAATTGTAACGGGATACCATGTGCCTAGATTAAAAGGACAGCAAATTGTGGTCGACCTCAAAAAATACCCTTTTTCTCAGCTGCAACGGATCAAGACTGTCCTCAGAGATATCGTCTTAAATAAAAAGATGTCGTCCACTGAAACGGTGTCTCTGGCAAAGGCATGTCTCTATGACAACACCAGGTGAACTATTATTCTGTTGGGTGAATCTCATGAAATTATCAAGAACATGTCCAGGAAATATTTCACCCTTATAAAAAAAAAATTGAATTTTTTTTTTTTTTTGCATAAATAACATTTGGGACTATTTAGACTTTTTGTACTGACACAATTTTCATGACAATTCAGCTCATTTTCTCCCAGATTCTCATTACCATATTTCAAAAATTATAATGTTCATTACTGTAATACAAAAAGCATTGATACATAATTTAAAAAAATCTTAATGGTCCTAAAACTAGTCCATTTTCTTTATGCAAAAAAATAAATATATTTTTTAATTTTGAGGTGAAATGTGATCAGGACGTTATACTATTATATAAAGCTTAAGTATGTAATTTCTCCAAACGGTTTTGTAAAAATAAACATTGTTTTTTGAAAAAGCTGTTGATTAAACAGCTAGGCCCGCCCCCAAATCAGGCCATTAATCGGGTCAGTATTAGTGTTTCGGGTCTCTCAAAACAAACAGTGGAATATTCATAACGCCATAGAGACGGTGTTTAAAGTTTTTAAAAGTAAATAAACCTATGAATGGCTTACTTATGGCCGTCTCTGCAGATTAACCCCTTCAACTCTGTGGACCCGTCAACGTGTCCAAAAGGGGGCGCTATGTCACAAAAGAAGTTTACGCTTAAAATGTTGAAGTCAACAAATACATAAGTCAGGCGTATGGGGTATCGGTTGAAAGCTTAGGATCTGACCTTTTCATAAATAACCGTCACTTCTGCATTTGTAACATAAAATAACTAAAGGCATGAAAACATTTGCGTCGCAAATCAGCACCACCTAGAGTTCTTGTGGTAGAAATATTAATATAAACGTTTTTAAAACAGCACTTAAATACACCCAAATCATATATCAAATAAAAGCGCTCATTCTCAGGAATGCGACTATACAGTTTATTTTGTTGCCCTAATACCACAGTTTAAAAGATATCCAAAAGAATCACAAAGTGAAATATTATATATATATATATATATATATATATATATATATATAAGACATCAAATACAAACTTCTCTTTTATGCACCGATCACCGCTACTGTAAGTCTCAATTAGCTAAAAACATTATATACACTTTTAGCTTAGGGAGTTAAAATAAAAAATTTTCTTGTCTGTGAGCTTGCTTGTGTGAATAATGCAATGTTATGTCTTAGATCACAAGAACAGAATTTTTTCCAGCAGGAAAAGCATGCTAAACAAATCATAGTGAATATATATTATTGACTTGATTATAAAATGCCATCGCAAAGTGGAGGATCTCAGCTTTCTTAACACACCTAGATTGAACTTCTAGTCCACTCAGAGGCCGAGATATTCAAAGAAACAATGGGGGTGGTGCATGAACTGAAAATTAGACTGAATGTCTGTGGACAAACGCATCCGTGAGCAGAGGCGGACTGGCCATTGAAAGAACCAGGACTCGTCCCTGTGGGCCAGTCGCAAAACAATGCCGCCATATGCCGAAGGAGGCCGTCTCTCACCGTCACAGCCACCCAGCCTCAAAATACCGCCTTCAAGATAGTAACACCAAAAAAGTTGCATACTTCAGCTTTAAATGTAATCATAATATAACGAAGAACCCATGTGTAAAATGATTTACGTTAACATCATTATGTCTGTCTTTTAGGGATGAAGTTTTCAAGCATTTTCCAAAACTACCTCTCATACCACTGCTAAAGAAACAGTAGGTTGACTTGAGTACTTCTAACGCAAAATCTGAGGTCAGTTTTTCAATTTTGAATTTATTTATTGATTTATTGATTTATTTTACTTTTGACTCTTAGGAACCCCAGTCAGACCAGTAGAGAAACTGTGATTCTCCCAGACATCAAATGCAATTTCAGCAGCACCATGTCAGAGCGGCAGAGAAGGGCGCAAGACGTGCACAAAATGCGGCTCAGAAGAACTGTGAACTGTCTTGACAAATAAAGTGCAATGATCGTGTGAAATGTCAAATATGTGTGTGTGTGTATATATATATTTGTTTTTTCTTCTTCTATAGATATATATATAGATAAAGTAAGAATGTGTTGAGGCTGTTGATCATGTTGGATTCCCTAATCAACTAAATCATCTTTCCACGGTAGCAGCCAAATGTCCAAGACGAGTTTCAAGCTAATCTGCCCATCCTTCTAAAGGAAGATCACTTTAACCTCTCAGATAACAGGGAATCAAAGCATCTTCAAAGAAACAGCCAGAATCCATGCTTTACATTACATGACTGACTTATCATGTTATCTCCATATTTGACGTGACTCGCCGAAATGGAAGTGAGCAATATTACAGAGGGATATTTAAATGTGTTGTTGAATTGCCTTTGCTCTGAATTCATTCTTTATTTCTCAATATTCTATGCATTTCTATTTGTACAACACCAACACAGAATTTCATTGTCTAAGAGCCTGTGAACAATCTTGAATTTAAGAGATTTTTCTGCAGTTTTGGTCTCCAAACATACTCCATTACTGAGGTAATGTAAGGTGTTTACCAAAGATTCCTGGATTAATGAAATGTCTTTTTAAGTGTTGTGGGAAAAATAAACAAACTTTTTCACTGAGTTTTTCTGTCTATAATTGACATTTTAACCACACACAATGAGCAGTCGGGATGTTTTAAATGGCCTTCTGTGTAGGAGGGTGGCTGGTTTTATAGTATATCCTGAAGGATAATTAACTATTCGTTGGATCATTGCCCAATATCCCGGCAGACACCACATCGTATTACTGCGTTTAAGAGCCTTATTAAGTAATGGGATTTAGAGGGCAGTATCTCATTCAGTTCAACTCTGGCACACTCCAGTCTTCACACTGCTATTGTTTAACAATTTAGTTAACTCAATTTACACAATAAAACGTTTAGAAACACATTTCATGTGCAGTTATCCTTTTTTTTTTTTTTGGACTGACAAGGCCTGTCCTAAATTGATAACTGGCAAGCATTTATGATCAATACTACTAATAAATATAATATACCCATATATTTTATAAAGTGTGGTCCAAAATGTAAAAATTCGTACATTTTGCATTTTTCTAATTTAATGCAAATTATTCATCACAAAAATTAAAGGAATATTCCGGGTTCAATACAAGTTCAGCTCAATCGACAGCATGTATGGCATAATGTTGATCACCACAAAAACATTTTTGACATGTCCTTTTTTTTTTAAAAAAAAAAAAAGCAAAATTCTGGGTTACAGAGACACTTACAATGGAAGTGAATGGGGCCTATACACTGTACATAACACTGTAAAACCTAAAACTGTAAAAATGACAATTTAAACAACTTTACAGCTCAAATAATCCACAAGTTTTAACAGAAAATTTAAAGGGACAGTGCACCCAAAATGAAAATTCTCTCATCATTTACTCACCCTCATGTCATCCTAGATGTGTATGACTTTCTTTCTTCTGCTGAACACACCAAGTTTTTTAGAAGAATATCTCAGCTCTGTCGATCCATACAATGTAAGTGAATGATGGCCAGAACTTTGAAGTTCCAAAAAGCACACAAATGCAGCATAAAATTAATCCATATGACTCCGGTTGTTTAAGCCATGTCTTCTGGAGAGATATGATAGATGCGAGTGAGAAAAAGGCCCTTTTTTTACTATCAATCTCCACTTTTACTTTCACAGTCTTCGTTTTTTGTTTTTGGTGATTCACATTCTTCATCGCCACCTACTGGGCAGGGGGAGAATTTATAGTAAAAAAAGGGCTTTAATATTGCTGTTTCTCACTAACATCTATCATATCGCTTCTGAAGACATGGATTAAACCACTGGAGTCGTGTAGATGACTTTTATGCTGCCTTTATGTGCTTTTCTAAGCTTCAATGTTTTGGACCCTGTTGTCTTGCCTTGTATGGACCTACAGAGCTGAAATATTCTTCTAAAAAATCTTAACTTGTGTTCTGCAGAAGAAAGAAATTCATACACATCTGGGATGGCATGAGGGTGAGTAAATGATGAGAGAATTTTCATTTTTGATTGAACTAGTCCTTGATGCCACAAATGCTGTCGACTGATCTTAACTTGTATTGAACCTACCAGGAATTTTCTTAGTATTTTATTATGTCGTCCTTTTGCTTTAATCACAGGCACAGCATGCGCTCGAGCTGGCAGGGACGCCACAGTTTTGTGCAATTATGTTATCCAGCATGTTTTGTGAATGTTCCAACTTCCAAAGAGCATCTTGTGTGCTTCAATCTATCACTTGTTCAATCTAACACCATGTTGTTGAAACTCGACGTAAATCACATTTAACATTATAATGAAATCAACAAGCGAAACACCTGTGGTCCAAGCAACAAGTGAGGAGACAGTTCATGAAGGTGACACAGTCACAGTCTATTCAGGGGGTAAATACAGGTCATCGATTGCCTGCAGCCCCAGCAAAGAGTCAATGCTGGTGTTGGCTAAATGACTTACGGTAATAAGATAATGAGGAAGGTATTATTAGATAAGCAATGAAGAAAGGAAAAGGGTTGCTCAGACAAAGTCTCTTATCTTCTCAGAAACCCAGCTTACAGGTGACGTTTCAGATGCAACATTGGTATAAAAGAGCAGAGTGTCTAAAGCAGCAAAATCGGAGAGATTGCGTTCAGTCTGCACCTCTTGGTCCGATCTCTGTGCTGTGAACTGAAAATTCAATGATGTTGGCATCACGGACACTTCTTGCCAAGCAGACCGCAGCTGTGCTTGCACGCCAGTCTGCCTGCCTCGTGCACCATGGGGGAGACTGGGGGAACTGGGGCAACACCAACATTGCCGTGGTAAGAAGGTTGAGATGCAGGCTGATAGACTACAAATACATGCAAAAACAAAGTTAATATGAAGCTGCAATGCAAATTACACATTTCTGTTAAAAAGAAAGCCAAACCCTAGATGGGAAGTCTTTGCTTTAGGATTGTCTTGTGTATCTTGTTTGATATGATTTAATGGTTTGGTGTCTGCTTTTAAAGGTTTTTTCAGGCTGTGGTTGGTGGGATGGAACTGACGTCCATGAGGCTGCATAGTAAGTATGAAGGATAACTAAGGAACTAGATTGTGCACAGATATTTCCAGTGCCATGCCATCATCAGTAGAAACCATTAGCATCTCAATGGCTGAATTCTATTATATAATTATGCAAAATATTGTATATATATTCACACTGATCATTTTTCAACATTTTTTCAGTAAGCAAGCCATTTTATCACACTAAAATCACGTCAACAAGCATTTGTTTACATCTTGCGGCTATACTTTTGAACCAGTGAATATTTGCACATTTACAGACTGGCCCCCATTCACTTCCATTGTAAGTGCCAATGGAAGACATTAGGACAAGTCGAAATAGTTAGGGGGGGGGGGGGGGGGTCACTTATGTGAATTAGTTCATTTAAATGATTTGGATTTCATAGCGATATGACAGAGTGAGCGGTTTACGTGTTTTTTTGATTACGCCGCGTTCCTAAATGTAGCGTTTTGCGATGCTACACCGCTACTCGTTACTTTTTATGTTTTAGTTAGTTAGTAAGTCACTCCCCCAACACTGATATTTTTAATAAGTTGCATCTTTTTAAAGCACCATGTACCATCTGAGCCGTAATGGAGCCCGTTTTCAGATCTTTGCCCCAAACCAGCAGCAGATGCATGTGATGGATCATATGAAGATGCAGCCCTCAACTAGTGACAACAGGTGAACATCATTCTCTTTAGTACAACCATGTGTTTTTGGATAGAGTGCCATGACAATACCTGTTTGTGGACAGGTACCATCACCATGTCAATACCAAGGTATTCTTTGAGGTACCTTATAGTACCATGTAAATACCACAATTCAGTAATATGGCAATCCTCAGTACTCACTTATCTCATAAGTTCCTACCATGATAATACCAGGTTGGAGTAACATGTAAAAACGATGGTACACGAATAAGGACATTATTCAATACCATAGTATGCATCAAAGTACCATGACATTAGCATCTGATACAATCACTGCACCATGGTGTCATCACAGTAGAGATCTTGGATTGTATCTGAATTTCAGATGGTTTCAAAAAAGCTTCTTCCCTGATTGCATTGCAGAAACATGATGATGGAGTCTGCGCGATTCAGCCACGGTCAAGGCATGATGCAAATGAACGATCTGTCCAAACTGGATGTCAACGCCTTCGATGCCATCATCTTTCCTGGAGGCCACGGAATAGTCAAGAACCTGTAAGAGAGAGTCTGTGGTTTTGTTGACGGATAGGGTCCGTGCTATTGCAATTATAATTGTTCTTGAAAAGATTTGTGGATGCAAATGTATCTCAGAAAAAAAAGCACGTACAAGACGCATCAAAGTCATTGGTACAAGTCCATGGGCTAGTCCTTGATCTTTGAAGACACGTAGATTAAGAGTGGACTGGCTATCTCATTATGTTTATCAGCCCAGATCTATCACTATTCCTGGAGTGATAATCTTCTTATCATGTATCACTATATGCAAACAAATAGTTAATCTAAGAGGAAATACAGGTAAAGGACTAATCGAAGTCTGATCCCAATGTAGTTTCAGACGGCCCAGTTAAATGAGCCGCTTCAACACAAAAACAGTGACCTTTAGGCTATATCTAGATTAGATGTAATACACTGAATTGAGAAAGTTCCTTCAATGTTTCAAGGCATGTTTGGTTGATTTGGGGTGATATTAGTTGAATACAATTTAAATGAATTGTTATTGCTTCTTTACGAAGGGTCTTTATTTATGCATATGCTATGGTTTAGTCAAATCTAACCCTCTATTTAACACTAAGTTTTAGGGGCAGGATTGGATATTTGTTGACATTTGCCTTTCACGAGCAGGTCCACCTTCAACAAAGATGGCAAGGACTGCAAGCTGAACAATGATGTGGAGAGAGTTCTGAAGGAATTTCATCGCGCTCGCAAGCCCATCGGGTATTTAACTTTAAAACGCTGATTTCTTATTCATTTAGAACAAACAGGTTTGAAAATCAAAAAAAGGTTTTAGGATATATCTAACACGTTTACTAGAATTGTTATGCTGCAATCCATCCATCCATCTTCTACCGCTTTTCCGAAGTCGGGTCGCGGGGGCAGCAGTTCCAGCAGGGGGCCCCAAACTTCCCTATTCCGAGCCACATAAACCAGCTCTGACTGGGGGACCCAGAGGCGTTCCCAGGCCAGTGTGGAGATGTAATCTCTCCACCTAGTCCTGGGTCTTCCCCGAGGCCTCCTCCCAGCTGGAAGTGCATGAAACACCTCCCTAGGGAGGCGCCATGGGGGCATCCTTACCAGATGCCCAAACCACCTCAACTGACTCCTTTCCACGCAAAGGATCAGCGGCTCTACTCCGAGCTAATTTCTAAGGCAGAAGCCCGCCACCCTTCTGAGGAAACCCATTTTGGCCGCTTATACTCGCGACCTAGTTCTTTTGGTCATGACCCAGCCTTCATAACCATAGGTGAGGGTAGGAACGAAAATTGACCGGTAGATCGAGAGCTTTGCCTTCCGGCTCTCTTTTCGTGACAACGGTGCGATAGAGCGAGTGCAATACCACCCCCGCTGCCCCGATTCTCCGGCCAACCTCCCGCTCCATTGTCCCCTCACTCGTGAACAAGACCACTTCACTTGGGGTCCTTCAGTTATGCTGCACTCAAAAAAAGAAAACAAAAAACAACCTCTTTGCCTGAACTTGATTCAATGATGGACAGTTGTCCAACATGTTTGAAATGAGGTTTCATTAATTAAAATCACCATGTAATTTCAACTTAAATACTTCAAGTAGAGGAAACCAAAGTGAATCAAGTAAACCCAACAAAATGTAACATGTCAGAATAACTCAAATGAAACAGTTTTAGGGACGTGCTAGCTAGGACCGGAAATGTTAGCATGATAAACAAATGCTGGTGGGAAGCACTACAACTATTCACTATGCTATGACAATATGTCCTATCCTATTATATCGGTCCTCAATTAGGCTCAAGCTCCACTCTTCGCCATGACGGTAACCCCCAAAACTACAACGTTACATACATTCTTCTGAATCTCAACATAACAAAACATTAAACGTTAACACGTCTCCCCCTTTATATTCATCTTGCACAAAGACCCATTAAATAACACTCAATTTTAACATTTAAAGGCCCAGATATACTTCGTACGAAATCGAAGAACAAATGGGTATGATGTCATTTAGAACTAAATCTGGCCAAAAAGAAAGTGTTTTTGCGTTCAATTCGGTGGTTTGGAACAGCGAACTTTTAGGAAAACTTCTAACCGGCTGCTAAACAGCTTCTTACTGTCATTGGTCCACGCCATTTGTAGGTATGACCTGAAACTCCACCTGCTACTGTGTTTACGTTTTTCAGTCCGTATTCAACATGAACACACCTGTGTGCAAGACCGTGTCATGCGACATCTACTCAAATACTCTCAAGTGCCCATTCACTCTTGTGCCATCTGCAGGGAAAGCCATTCACACATCTGCCCAAAGTTAGATGTGCCTCTGTCACCATTCTTTGGTCTTTATTTATTTGCAGTTGTATCAGTGTCATCATAAATGACAATAACAGAGTGTAACCGGCGAACTCAGTATCTAAACAAGACAAATTCAACATTTTCTACAGCATATATAATACTTTAAATCACCATCAAGTGGTTAAAAAAAGCATATTTTACTGACCTTGTTTTAATTCCACTCAAAGAATGAGGCATAGAGTAATTGACAGCACCTTTAGGTTTTACATGTAGCGTCCTCATATTTAATTGCTCCCCTAAACGCCTCCCACAGTGGCGTGGCGGGTGTCTGAATGTCTGGGAACAGTATACTGTTGCTCGGCTGTTTAGAACATGTTTTTAACCCTGAACAAGAAATGCAGAAATTGTTCTCCGGAAGTATATCGGGACCTTCACCCTCCCTGTCGAGTCCTACGCAAAGCATGCTTGGAACTAGAAGTTCTCTGCCTAGTTTCAGTTAACCAAACAAACAAATGTTTATCCTGTCCCAACGCACATGAATTACTCGTTGTGTATGACACCATGGAGACTCCCAGCATGTGGAGGCTCATGCTACTCAACACGATCTAAGCACAACTAACCAAACGCCCCATCGAGAGCGAGAACCTCTAATCGTGACCACGAGGAGGTTACCCCATGTGGCTCTACCCTCCCTAGCAACCGGGCCAATTTGGTTGCTTAGGAGACCTGGCTGGAGTCACTCAGCACACCCTGGAATCGAACTCGTGACTCCAAGGTTGATAGTCAGCGTCAGTACTCGCTGAGATACCCAGGCCCTGATATTATTATTATTTTTATTACATTCCAAAAATGTAAAATATGGTAGAAACATTTTTACTAGAAGGCTTTTCACACTGCGCTTAACCCTGGTTTATAGTCTTTTAGCCCAAGGTAAAGCAACGCTTCACACTTTAAATTTTGAAAGGGGGTTAGCACCCTTGATTATGTCTAACAAGGCAGTGTTACATTGTTAGAAAAAGTTGCTCAGCTACAAACAACCAATGATATAATGCCTCAGTGCTTTCCTCATTTAATATTAATGAGCTTTGTACAGTTGCAGAAACGTTCCCTTCCGTATGAGGGAAACCAGTAAAATGTTGAAAAGTGATAGCAAACGAAATGTGTTTTTGTAGTTTGTATCAGAAGATCAAAACCAAATTTATATGTTATTTGAGTTCATTTGCTTAGTGACATTTCAACAGATACAGGATTTCATTGTTAAGCAGTCATTTTATTTATCCAATCATTGTTAGCAACCTCATAAATATGCAAGAGAGAATGTTAACCCAGGATTTACAAATGTACCATGTGAAACCTCGAAACCTGGAGTGTGAAAATCCCTTAGTAGTCAGAGTTTTGGACCCCAGTGTATACAATGTATATATTACCTGAATGCATATGAATATATTTTTCCTGGTTTCTTTGGCTCAGTCTGTCCAGTATGGCACCTCTCCTGGCCTGCCGAGTGCTGCCCAGCCTGGAAGTCACAATGGGATACGAACGTGAAGAGAGCAGCCGCTGGGGCCGCTGGCCCAACACCAACATGGTGCAGGCGGTCAAGAGCATGGGGGCCCGCCACAACACCCGCGAACCTTATATATCCTTTGAGATTGAGAGAGAGATAGAGAGAGAGAGAGAGAGAGAGAGAGAGAGAGAGAGAGAGAGAGAGACAGACAGACAGTAAACAAAGGAATTGTGACTATAAATAATCAAAGCACTTTGATTGAAAAATCTGTCATCATTTACTTACCCTCAGGAAGACAATTGTTTTTGGCAGCTGTGTAGGGTTCTTGAATTGCTATGTGGATGTTCAGACAAGTATACTGGTTTCATGCTTCTTGAAAGTTTCAGTACATACACTACCGTTCAAAAGTTTGGGGTCACATTGAAATGTCCTTATTTTTGAAGGAAAAGCACTGTACTTTTCAATGAAGACAACTTTAAACTAGTCTTAACTTTGAAGAAATACACTCTATACATTGCTAATGTGGTAAATGACTATTCTAGCTGCAAATGTCTGGTTTTTGGTGCAATATGTACATAGGTGTATAGAGGCCCATTTCCAGCAACTATCACTCCAGTGTTCTAATGGTACAATGTGTTTGCTCATTGGCTCAGAAGGCTAATTGATGATTAGAAAACCCTTGTGCAATCATGTTCACACATCTGAAAACAGTTTAGGTCGTTACAGAAGCTACAAAACTGACCTTCCTTTGAGCAGATTGAGTTTCTGGAGCATCACATTTGTGGGGTCAATTAAACGCTCAAAATGGCCAGAAAAAGAGAACTTTCATCTGAAACTCGACAGTCTATTCTTGTCCTTAGAAATGAAGGCTATTCCATGCGAGACATTGCTAAGAAATTGAAGATTTCCTACAACGGTGTGTACTACTCCCTTCAGAGGACAGCACAAACAGGCTCTAACCAGAGTAGAAAAAGAAGTGGGAGGCCGCGTTGCACAACTGAGCAAGAAGATAAGTACATTAGAGTCTCTAGTTTGAGAAACAGACGCCTCACAGGTCCCCAACTGGCATCTTCATTAAATAGTACCCGCAAAACACCAGTGTCAACATGTACAGTGAAGAGGCGGCTGCGGGATTCTGGGCTTCAGGGCAGAGTGGCAAAGAAAAAGCCATATCTGAGACTGGCCAATAAAAGAAAAAGATTAAGATGGGCAAAAGAACACAGACATTGGACAGAGGAAGACTGGAAAAAAGTGTTGTGGACAGATGAATCCAAGTTTGAGGTGTTTGGATCACAAAGAAGAACGTTTGTGAGACGCAGAACAAATGAAAAGATGCTGGAAGAATGCCTGACGCCATCTGTTAAGCATGGTGGAGGTAATATAATGGTCTGGGGTTGCTTTGGTGCTGGTAAGGTGGGAGATTTGTACAGGGTAAAAGGGATTCTGAATAAGGAAGGCTATCACTCCATTTTGCAACGCCATGCCATACCCAGTGGACAGCGCTTGATTGGAGCCAATTTCATCCTACAACAGGACAATGACCCTAAACACACCTCCAAATTGTGCAAGAACTATTTAGAGCAGAAGCAGGCAGCTGGTATTCTATCGGTAATGGAGTGGCCAGCGCAGTCACCAGATCTGAACCCCATTGAGCTGTTGTGGGAGCAGCTTGACCGTATGGTACGCAAGAAGTGCCCATCCAACCAATCCAACTTGTGGGAGCTGCTTCTGGAAGCGTGTGGTGCAATTTCTCCAGATTACCTCAACAAATTAACAGCTAGAATGCCAAAGGTCTGCAATGCTGTAATTGCTGCAAATGGAGGATTCTTTGACGAAAGCAAAGTTTGATGTAAAAAAAAATCTTATTTCAAATACAAATCATTATTTCTAACCTTGTCAATGTCTTGACTCAATTTTCTATTCATTTCACAACGTATGGTGGTGAATAAGTGTGACTTTTCAGGAAAACACAAAATTGTTTGGGTGACCCCAAACTTTTGAACGGTAGTGTAGATGTTATCTGAAGACTTGGAGGCAAACATTTTAAAAAGGTTCTCCAATGGTATCAGGCTGTAAATCAATTTGATTGCAATTAAGACCTCTTACTGCATCTCTCCAAGCATATATCAGTTGAATGATGTAGATAACAAGAAAACTGAAGTCTCAAGATCTCCCTTAACTACCTCCATCACGAGGTGCATGTGGACGAGAAGAACAAGGTGATCAGCACTCCATCCTTCATGTGGGAGACTGACTACCACTACCACTACATCTTTGACGGCATCGGGAACATGGTGAAGCACGTAATGCGTATGACTGCCAAGTGAGTCTCGTGAGTGGCGAGACAGAAGGCTTTCACACTTAACTGTTGGTTGACCCGAACCTGCAATCATGTGGGCATACAGAGAGTAAATAAAGAAAAGCATGCAATGCAACTTGTGTGTTGTGATAATGTAGCATGTATTTTGAAGCATAAATGTTATTATCTTGTGAATTTTGTCACTGTATGTTGTGAAGTTGTGGAATATATTTTCATCCTTAACCAGACAGCAAAAAACACCGATTTGGTCCAAAAAACCTACAATTATCTATTCAAAGTGAATTTTATGTTGTTAGAAATTTCAAGACATTTTTTTTTAATTATCCTGTGGTTTGACATTCATCATCATGAATGAATTGTGAATATACTGGCATTATCTAAATAGACCGGTCATGAATTTATGTAATAACATTTTTTAATTTTATTAAGTTATTGAGTCCTGTGGAGTTTTTAAATAGGCAAACGCTTTAAATCAACCAATGATTTCACTTTTGTTAAATAACTTTTGTTATAACTGAGATTTCAAGTAGTGGAAATCTTGAAATGGTTACAAAACACACAAATATATTAAAATGTTTAAAAAATATATATACATTTTAACCTAAAATCTACAAAACAAAAAACATTACAAAAAAAGTTCACCTTTGCATCTACGTCTTGTTAATGGAAATTTGTGTTTAATATTTGTGAAGTTAATTACTGATTGCGAGTTTCATTTACTGAGGAGTTTTAGACATACCGGAAAGAACCATTTCATAATGTACCATTGTAACATTTCTGCAGAACGCTTTATTTTAGTCATACAACAATGAGGGACAACACTTATAAAAACCAAATACAAGAACAAATAAAAAACTTTACAAAACTTTAAAATCACCTCTCAAAATCTCTGAATGTATTACAAAAATGTACAGCAGCATCTTAAATATAAGATAGATTTTATGTTTTCATAAAACATTCATGAACAGTTGTACACAATCTGAAAAAGAATCTAATTTGTTTTTTGACTAAATATTTACAACATTAAGAAAACACTGACATGGAGTAACAAAACGTCTTGTCAGAAACATGACTAGTTGATCGTTCATACAGTTCATACTGGTCAAGATTCATGTGGAAACAACGTCAGACATCACATCTTTTGTTTCAGCCATGTTACATAAAGATATTCTTTGTAAAAAAGTAAAACAAGTTTAAAACATTTAGAGAGCTGGCTGCAAAATGTCTGGTTATTTTGGGGAGAGTTTATCACATTAAGTATTAAAACAAGTCATTTGTGAGGAGTGTTTGGGTCATGGTTGGCTTCTCAGCTCAATGTTGCCACAGATTTGTTTTTGCTTTAAATCATAACAGAAATTGGGACTTGACTGAAAGGAAAATATCTGAGACAATTCATGATGAACAGTACTCAAATATGAACATTGTAAACATACATAACAGCAAAATGATATCGATATACACATTTAATCATGTACAGGGCTGGACTGGCATACCGGGCATTTTCCCGGTGGGCCGACACACTTTGGGGCCAATCAGGGGCGGAATGGCCATCGGGAGAACCGAGTGTGCCGGTGGGTCGGCCACGAATCATGCTGAATGGGCCGCTATAAACTAAAATGAGCCGTCGCTTTATGCTGAACGGACCACAAAACGGCGCCGCGATATGTAGAAAAGGACACTCGAACAACACCCCCCCCCCCACCCCCCCAACAAGTTTTGGGCATGTTGCCATGTAAAATCCCAGGCCGATTTCTCTTCCCAGCCAGCCCTGCTCATGTACATGTAAAATATAACAACATAATACATTTCAGTGTTTGAAATATAATCTGTTGTCTTGGCTGCAGTGTCAGATTGTCAAAAGCAGACTTTTGCAGTGCTATTGTTTTGATTTGGTTTTTGATCATTAGAAATTAAAAACAACCTTTGGATGTAGTTATTTTTCTTCCCGTTAACTAAAATGAACACCAAAATTACAGAAACTGTATCAAAGCAGTCATACTTTGAATTTAGTTTCTTTACTTTTCTGGAAAACTGTCCTGCACATTCATTGCTTTCAGTCTGGAAAGATAGAAGTGCAATCTGTGATTGCTCACAACAGATAAATACATACACAACTACATGAACAAAAACAAAATTCCTTATGCATTTTTCAAGTTTATAAAAACCAGTAGGAACATAATGCACTTTAACAACTTCATCACAAAGTCCTTCACTCAGCTCTGAAATTACATCAAGGTTGGTCAAGGCTGCATGTCTGGATCCTTTGCTTTCTCAGGATTTGTCAGGTTTGCATCTTCTTCCTTCGAATGTGCTGAAAGTATTAACAGAAAAACTTAATTAGTTGTCCACTAGAGCAAACTCAAATATAACCACATTATTTATTGTCAGTGAATTTAACATTGGCACAAAAGGGGCATTTCTCAATAATTTAACAGTAACACAAAAATTTATGTTATTGAGGCAATGTGAGTAAACCATTTTAAATTAGGCAAATAAAAAAGAAATTGTGTCATGTGCTGTTGAGCCTACAAATGATACTGCAGAAAAACTTAAGAATTAACAGTTAGATATAGGTCATAGGTCAAAAGGGTTGCAGGGATGTAACGGACCAGGGTAAAGCTCTCAGAGCAGTGCGGAGCTGGAATCAGAGTCTGGATCAGGTGGGATGCAGGGGTCTCGGGATTCCTGGGCTCTGCGGTACTCATGGAACTCCTGTCGCAGAGCATTGAAGCGGGCGTCACTGAGGGAATGGTTGTACCGGTGCTTAGGAGGCTGGAATACTGGGGGAGGACTGATGGAGTACAGGCCTGAGAGGGACGGAAGGAGGAGGAAGGGAGGTGAGGAGGAAGATAGGGAAAAGAGCAGAAGAGGAGGGGTCCACAAATGGAGAAGTTCAAGGGAAACTTTAATTGCCATTCTATTCAGCATCTGGAATGAACAGACAGCTGAAGGACTGAGTTCTTACGTTTACTCTGGATGTCCCGGAGGCCAGCGGTGGAGTGGGGGCAATCATGCCTGAACTCCCTTCCTCGCCCAACACCTGCTTGGGGCCGCTCCATCTTCATGGCCTCCAGGATGTCATGATCCACAGAGTATTCTGCAGCATCCCATTCATAACTTTCATCTACTAAGGTATTTCTTCTACACACACACACACACACACACACACACACACACACACACACACACACACACACACACACGCTTAAACAGTGAGACGTGTTGAAAATGACAATTGCATAAAGTTTGGAATGGAATAAGAAACTATTCTAGTCCATCTGTGCTGAGGTCTTGAGTTTATATATCAACTTCACCTTTTTGTCCTCTTCTCTCGAAGGTCTTGGTCTGCCCTGTACCTGTCGCTCTCCTCTGTGGTCTCTGGCGAGCTAAGTAGGGTTGGGGTGATGGAAAGAGACTGCCGTAGGTGTCCATATGGCCCCACACTACCCCTTCCACTGCTCTGGCTGGCATAACTAGCTCTGCCCCCATCTCCTCTGATATCCCTGACTTCTGCCTCTGTACAACCCTTAACTGCGCCCACACCCTTGTCCGATTCTCTCGAAAAGTCCCGCTCTCGTAGAGGAAAGGCTGTATGATATGGTGAAGGCCAGCTGTAACCCCTGGGAAGGAATGGCCTTTGTGGACCCCTTCTGGGTTCTGCAGGATGCAGAAAGTCTCCCCTGGCCACAGATCTGGTTGGACCAAAAGGTCGAGAAGGGTCTTGTGGGACATACTTATGCTGAAGGGACCGGAGTGTATCCTGATAGGACAGAGGCCACCTCGAGGAGTCTGGGAAGATGGCTGCCTGTCGACGTGGATCTGACTCCCGTCTACGAGGAAGAGATGATCCCATCCATCTTGATAGCTCTGGGACTGGGGGGCCAGGTGTATGGTAGTAGGTACTCAAGGGAGGTCTGTGAATGTGGCGACATTTCTCTAGACTATAGCTGGTAGGTGGTTGAAAGGGCACTGACCCTCGCCATGATGGGCCTGACATGGGATAGTAACGTGCAGGGGTACGACCCAAGCTATATGATTTGAACCTTTTATCTGGATGGGTTAACTCGTCTCTGTTACAGGTCTCAGAGATATAAGTTTTTGGACTTTCATGATGTTCCCATTTCTGAGAACCTAAACTAATAGATTTCTTAAGTAAAGGACGAGGCTGCCCAACTCCAGAAAGCATCCTACAAGGACCTATGCTAACTGATTTCTTCATGAAAGGCATGGGGGCTTGATAGATCTGTGAGGATATCTTTTTTGTCCTTTCACCCTGAGTTTGATGTCTTTGAGATTGTTGAGGTGTAGAGTCTTGAATCTTTTCAGCATGGATATGACTTTTGGAGACTATTGCTGCAACACTTTTAGCTGTGTTTACTAATGTCTGTGCTGGACTACACAGAGTATATTCTTGCTTTTGAGACCCTGGACTCCTCTGAAAAAGCAAAGGCTCAGAACTCTGTCCCTTCTCTTTATGGGCTGAGAAGAGTTTATTGCTGTTGTCTGATGGGACTGATATAACACATGTATCTCTTGTTTCTAATTGTGAACAGGGTCCAGAATGTGGAATACATTCAGGTTTCTGATCTACCATAGGAATTACTGGGGTGCCCCCACTGTGAAATGCCTTTGCCTCAGTGTGGTCCTGGCCATGTTTTTCCCAACTTTTGGGTACAATGTCAGGCTCAACTCTTGAAAGTGTCCCAGTATCTAACTTAGCACTGGGCAAAACAGATTCTGAAGGCTCAGACACATCTACAGGATCATCTACACTCATCTCAATAAAACCCGGAAGACTTAAGTATTCCAAGATGGTGCTAGTCAGCAGTGGGGACATCCTGACTGGTTGAGGAGCAAGATTGACTTTCATTGATTCAGACATTCTGGAGAAATTTGACTGATCACTCTCAGCCTCATTTTCAAACAAGGTCAAGGGGGATACACGACTAGGACTGTCACTGAAGACACATTTGTCACTCTTTCGGGATCGAGCCCTGATACCCTCTTTCTCTTGCTCACTGTATGAAAGTATGGAGCTGGGCTCTTCATTTACTATCCCATTTTCCTTTGTGCCTGCTTTCTGATGTTCATAGGGCAATGTAGAGCAGCCTGAGGGACTATGGCTCAGACTGACTCTGTGATTCACACTTACCTCCTCTGTGTCTGTAACATATTGAGTTCTGGGAATAAGGTGATATGGGCTAGAACTGGTATCTCTATCTCTTCCTGCCACTACTTGGTGCATCACAATGTGTTCAGAACTCAAGGGAGCAGGAGATGCTGATCTAAAAGTTGGAGCCTCTGCTTTCACTTTTCTCTCTTGCATCCAACCCTCTTCAACTAAAGTCCTATTGGGCAATTCCTTTTCATTTTTCTGGGGTATCTCCAGGAGTCTAGCACGTACCCCACTCATGTTGGTCCTACTGGGAGAAGGGCTGTCCCTGGTTGGAGATGTGAGAGAGGTGTTTTGTGTTGCTGGTGAACGCAAGACATTGGTGAACTCTGGTGCCAATGAGTCATCTATTTTTGCAGTGTTTTGTTGACGTGTATGAGGGTACAGGGAATGGGGTGTGCTCCCTTCTGAGAGTCTTTGCACTGGCACCAGGCTGGTTGGGGATGTCACAGGGCTTATGTCCCACTGAATGTATGAGGAAGAAGAAGGGAGCAGTCTCTCCAAGGGACTGCTTGTGTTGCTAAAATAGCAGCCCCTCCTATAGTCTGATACATGCTGGGCTAGGCTGCTGGGTCGAGTTTTTTGCTGTAATTGAATGTCTTGAGGCTTCCAAACAGGGTCCTCAGACTCAACACCTGTCCACTTTCTTAAGGGGCTTGCAGACTTGGAGCGTCTTTGTTCTCGATCATGTGCCTGTGCTCTTCGGCTGTCCGAATAGTGCTCAAGCTCCCTCTCTATTAGCTCACGTTTCTTCACCAGCCTCAGGCATTTGCTAAAGTTGTCCATCTCTCGTTCACCATCCAGATGAGAAACCATAGTGCTGGGCTCTGTCAGCTGGCTTTCTCCATTTATGGATTGGTAACCTGCCTGATGGAGCAACCTCTCTCTCTCTAGGGCTCGGGCTCTTCTAGTCAAGCTTGGGAATATGTCTTCCCTATTGCTGACACTCCGGTATTTCTTTAGAGAGTCTCTTGCCCTCTTTTCGCTGCTTTCAGAATTAAAGCTGGCTCTTTCCAGCAAGGCCTCAGAGCAGCCCTGCTCCTCATCTGAGTAGAAGCAACCATGACGGGAGAAGTTTCTGGCCATTGATTTCACCCTGCCTGGAGAGTGAGGGGGTCTCTCTGGGTCGGGAGGGTGCACCGTCAATGCTGAGGGTGACGCTCTCTGTCCATCCCTCTCTAAACATTCAGAATTGGATTTAGTGGACTCCTTAAAACACCCGTTGTTACTTTCACTGTCTTTGCCTTTACCAAGAGATTGTGGAAATTCTTTTCTAAGATTCTTTGTGATGTGGTTTTGAGTTGAGTCTTCTAGAGAGGGTTGGATAATGAAGCGGCCATCAGGACCTCTAGATATGGACTCAATAGCAGATGTGGGTGATGGAGTGCCCCCAAAGTGGCTCTCAAACTGAGTATAGTGTGGTGGTGGAGAGGACGAGGAGAGAAGCTGCTTTCTCTGATCCTGGTACTCTCTTCGGCTGCCCTTATCAAATGAGGATCGGTCTGAACGATCAGAAGAGGATGAGTTGGGGAAGAAGTTTAGGGGAGGGCACAGCTTTAACTTCAGCATACTGTCGGGGCTGTCAGAAGGCGAGCAAGCTCTGTAGAGAGAAACAAATGAGAGAACAATAAGAGAGGAAGACTTTAACATGAATTAATTTTACATTTATATAGCGCTTTTCTGACACTAAACTCGAAGTACTTTACACAGTGAATGGGGACTCTCCTCAACCACCACCAGAGTGCAGCATCCACCTGGATGATGTGAAGAGAGTCATAGTGCCCCAGTACATTTACCACACACCAGCTATTGGTGGAGAGGAGAATGTAGAGTTATAAAGCCAATTAATGGATAGGGACTATAAGGTGGCCATGACTGATGAGGGCCAGTGGGGGGAATTTGGCCAAATGTTTGAAAGAAATGTATCATCCCTTCAGGCTGACATTACAAAAGACCTCACAAATGGTACAGTGAGCATAGGAATGACACATGCATAGCAAAGATGGACACTTACTGCAGAGATGAACTCTCCTGGAAGGCAGAGGGAATATCTGAAACGGTGGGGAGGGTGCAAAGTTCATATCATGCCACAGAAAATGAATCAAAAGTAAGGTGAAAAAAACAAAATGCAGCCTCAACAGAAATAGAGATGCCATGCACGATGACAACACTTGATGGTTCAGAACAAATATGTCATGTCCATTCGAATCAGTCCATGAGGAATTAAATGTGAATACAATTATAGCCATATATAATGCATCAAAGGCATAAGGATTGGATTGAATGAGAGGTGAAAACACTGGTCATCTTACATAAACATTTGGTTAATTATCTTATGATACGCAGTACGAGATCTATGTACTGTATCTGAATGTTTATGCTCCTAAGGCTGAATTCATACATACTCCACAAGCATGGTGTGAGCTGTGCTTAAGCGAGGTGTGAGCAAGGTGTCGCATTTGGGTATTCACACTGGCTCTTTTCTAGGTTCCTACGGCAATGGCGGGCAGTCACTTGCACTTGTTTATCAGTGTACTTGGTCGTGATTGATTAATATATCAAAGCCCCTTTCGAGGCAAGTCAGTCAATTCTGCGGTCATCTTTGGAACGCTCTTGGGCAGGCTGGACAGCTATTTTCTTAAGTATAAAAGTACAGCTCCTATCTACTTGAATGTGGAAAGACTGAAATGTACAAAGCAATTAGTCATGATTACGATCAAAGAACATATTTAAAATCAGCAGTAAAATCTGACAACAATGGTATCATACATTGTGATGCTTTACATCAGATTACACAAAAAAAATAAAAAAAATTTTCAGGCTGGATCAGCTAATGCACACGCGCGTTCTTGAGTTGATTGACAGGTGATGTCTTTATCTAAAAGGTGATTGGCTCTTTTACATGTAAAGCGGGCGTTCCAATTTCTACAATTAATTTTAATACCAGAGGTCCGTCTCATCTAAACGGTCTCTGTATATAATCACGGGCAAAAGTCCAGCAGTTTATTTATTCTTTCCTTTACTTAGTTATTTTGTGTTTGTTTGTATGCAGACCTATAAATTGTAGTCTATAGTACGTTTGGTTTAAATATTGTTTATTTACTTTTGCATCTTTTCTACAATCTCCTGATAACTGTAGTTTTCTGCAACACCCAGAGCCGCTGAGATCAGCTGAGCCACATGGCAATAACAGGCACAGCGCCGAAACTATCCACTCACTGCCACACCTGGGACGCTTTACCTTGCGACTCCCGTTTGCAATGTGAAAGATGTAATCTGTTTATATGGGCGCCGAAACAAAGACACTCTGCTCACGCCTCGCTCATGCCCAGCTACATGTGAAACCGGCATAATGTATGTATGTTCATAGCTGTTTCTTACAGTAAAATAAAATTAAATTCTGTCATTTTCAATATTACGGCAATAACAATTTCATTGCTTTTACCATCACGTCTCTTTATTCTGTGTCGTTCCCTTTTATGGTTCATTATGCAAGTGGCCACCAAAGAGAGTATGATGGCTACAAACAGGAAACAAACGCCCCCAATCACGCCAGCCAACAGGGGTTCAGGGACGTTGGCCAGGAGGCTGGGAGGTGCTGGATAAATCTCCATACCTGAAGGCAACACATTTCTGATTACATTTTAATAATATAATAATAATAATAATAATAATAATAATAATAATCAACAGCAATCAAGAATAGATCTTTTATTCTAATATTACATGTAATATGTTTAACTTTTTTAACAATCATATTAATATGTGCATACATGAATAAAATCAGCACAACAACACACACTTGACATTTGTTAATATACAGACAGAATTCTGCTTTAGCCTCACCTTCAGTGGAGATGACGACCGATTCACTGGGCGCACTGACCAGTTTGTCTCTGCGAGACAGAAGACGCAGCTCATAGTTGGAGTCCTGTGGTAAATAATTGAAGGAAATCCAGGAGTCAAGTCCAACTATTGTAATGGCAAACATTAGGGACATTTTTCCATATTTTTTTTTTTTAATTTTCTTGATGTTCCACAAATGTTTTATACTTTTACCTTGAAAAGTCCCTGAACTATCAGTTCTGTTGCGTTGACAGTGATCGCTCTATATAGAGTGACCCATTCCCCTTTTTCCCGCCTCGCCTGAAGGACAATGGCTGTGATTGGTGGAAACTCTTCTGGAGGTGGCAACCATTGCAGCAGTACACCCGCTGAGGTGCGATTGGCTGATAGTGAGGTTGGAGGGGAAAATGTTGCGATTGTTGTCACCACAGTAGGCACTTCAGTTGGAGGACCTGCTAGGTAAAAACAGACATTTTACTCAACCACGCAACTTCACACAGCTCAGGGGTTCAGAATAATTAAGTTACTTACCCTGCAGTACTGTAAAGTTAGAGAAAGATATATGCATGTCATAAAGTGTGTGATTTGTAACTGCTGTATGTATATAAAAAAGGTGCTGACCAAGAGTCCTAATGGTGACGATCTCACTGAAAGGTCCAGAGCCCAGCTTGTTTTGGGAAAGAACACTGAACTGGTAACTAGTGGCTGCTTGCAGACCCGTCACCAGCAGGGATGTTTTGGATGTTGGTACCGGGATTGATGCCCATTCATGTTTGCCTCTCACAGTGGGTTTTACCCTGAGAAAAATCACAATTTTATTCAGGATCTTGCATATGGATACAATGAATGTACTATACAATTAATTCAATGCTACTGATGCAGTCAAGCTGAGGTGACCCACCAGACAGTGAATTTCTGTGTGTATCCTCCATCAAAGCCCGGCTCCCAGGACACATTGGCCTGATTCATGCCTGGATCCACAGATACAGAGGTAACAGCATGAGGACTTGTGCCTGAAGGAGACAAAGACAAAAATGGAGAAAAAAAGAGACAGAAAGAGTTAGGTAAAGCATGCTGATATCTTTAACATACCATGTTTTTCAATGGTCGATGCTGATACATCCAACCACATCATTCATTCACTTTTCCTCTCACCTAGCACTAACACCATGGTTCCAACGCTGACAGTGGCCACACGGTTTGTGGCAAGACACTCCCACGCCCCCTGGTGGTCTTTACTGAGAGGATGCAGGACCAGAGAGCCATTGGATAGGACTGTAAATGGAGGGTGAGGGGCGGGACCGAGCTAAAGCAGATGATAAAAATAACAACTTGATTGCAGCAGAATAATATACCATCTATTATTCATCTTTTTATTATTTAAATTTGTTCCTTAAAGATCACTTTACTAATCACTTAATATTATTAGTAAAGTTTTTTCTGCGCAAAAGTCATATATTTGTTAAACATGATCATTTTCCACCCTCATTCAGACCCTCTGTCAGAAATGCTCGGGTTCTGTGCTGCTTTTCCTTTACGACTTGACAGTAAATGCCCACTGATATGATTGGCTCTCTGCTCTTGACTGACTTGCTCTCTCTCCTTGCCATCTCACTGCTCACCGCTAATATGAAGGCTTCAGAAGTGATAGGGTAAAGTAGGCATTGATGTGTTATGGTGGAGGCGGTGAGATGCAAATGTCTACCACACTGTGAGATCACAATGTGGAGGAAGTAGAGAACAAGTCGTTTTGGCAGCTTGGTTTCAACAAATGCTCTTATATGTCAAAAGATCAAGAAAAATTTGATTCCTCATGTCATGATCCTTTTAAAGACCATGTAGTATAAAATGGGAGTTGCTCCATGTCTGTTAGTTTTAATGCACTGTATATGCTAGGAGCATTCCTACTCCTTAGACCAAATAAACAGAGCATCTATTCACACTCAGAAGGTACAGTATTTCACTTCCAGGAAAATGGAACAGCAATTTTAATGGCATCATCTTGCACAAATGTACGTATACAGTTTTTTTGTCCAGCTGAATGCTCTTTAGAATGACAAAGTTGGGCTGTAATGTAAACTGAAGGCTATTTAAAAAAAAAAAAAACATAACACATCCTTTAATATGTCCAACAGCAACTTCCTGTTTCAATAGGAAACACACTAAAGACGATTACTTTCATTAAACCATTACATTGGGTCTTTTAGGGATTCAGCATGTGCCAGTTTATGGGAGGTCTATGGGAAAGGCTTACCTTTGTCCATGTGATGTTAGGGGCGGGGTCTCCCTGAGATTGACAGGGTATCACCAGCTCCCTGCCCACTTCCTGTAGATACTCGGCACGGGGTGAGACACGGAACGAGGGCGGGTCCTGTTGACACCAGTGGATTGTAAAGAAGAGAATTTGTGGAAGCACTTACAAATGGGTTGGTCATAAATTATGCATTGCAGTTTTTATGGTGACATTTGTGGGTAAATGGAAACTATACGCTCATGTCTCCAAGTATTCGCTTTTCTAGACACATGCTGTTTACCTTCAGAATAACTTTGGTTGGATTTGATTGACCCATGGTCCCGTAACTGTTATAGGCTGTACATGTGTACATGCCCACCGCATCATCATTGGCTGTGGTTATAAACACAGAGCCCTCCGAGTTGACCATCCATCCTGGATACTGACCAATCAAGATGAAGAAATTAATTAATGTCAAAGTAAACATGACAATTAATAATAATACTAAGTTTAAAGGTATAAATAAAAATAAATAATTATATTTTTTATATTTTTTAATTAAGCACATTTCTCCCCAAATATGTACTACCATGATGTGTCCAGGCCTTGTAAATCCTATTATTCTTCACAATTTTTTGGGATGAAAAAGACCTAGACAAACCCAAACATCCACCCAAACATTCACAATGTACCTGCTCCAGGTCCAAGGAGGCTCCATCTTTGGTCCAGTTAACATACAGCATTGGTGGCTCAGCTTGAACTGGGCAAATGATGGTTCCCCTCATACCTGTAGGCAGATAAGTCTCACGGGGCATCCGGACCACTCGTGCAGGATCTTTAAGTGAGAATCAAGATTTGACCATTTAATCCTATAATTGATCTAGAACTAACACATTTTCTCTTCCTTTAACACACACTCACACGTGCGCATCACTCACGTTTAACTTTGAGGTAGGCAGACGCAGAGGGTGGAGTCATTAGACCATTGGTGGGAGTGCAAGTATAATTTCCAGAATCTTCAGGGAGAACACCTGATATGAGGAGCGTCCCATCCACCAAGATTTTCACCCGCGATTTCAGAGTTCTATAAAATGCAAACACCCATCCATTTGAGGGTCAAACAGAAATGACATTTTATAAAAGATTTATGACCTTTATTGACATTATAGACACTATGACCTCTGTGATATACTATTTATCATACTTGCACCAATGAGCCAAAATATTATGAACACCTGCCTAATATGCAGTTGGTGCTCCATGTGCTGCCAAAACACCGTCGACCCGCAGAGGCATGAACTCTACAACACCTTGAAGGTGTGCTGTGGTATTTGGCACCAAGACATTCGCAACAGATCCTTCAAGTCCTGTAAATTGCAAGGTGAAGCCGCCATGGATCGGAGTTGTTGGTCCAGCACATCCCACAGATGCTCAATCGGATTGAGATCTGGGGAATTTGGAGGTCAGGGCAACACCTTCATCTCTTCATCATATTCCTCAAACCATTCCCGAACAATGTGTGCAGTGTGGCAGGGCGCATCATCCAGCTAAATGAGGCCACTGGCATCAGGCACGTGTCAAATTGGCGTCCACGTGAATAGCCGGACCCAGAGTTTTCCAGCAGAACATTGCCATCACACTCCCTCCACGAACTTGTCGTCTTCCCACAGTGCATCCTGGTGTCATTACTTCCCCAGGTAAATGGCTAACACGTCCACGGCCGTCAACGTGATGTAAAAAAAAATGGGACTCATTGGACCAGGGGCCGGATTCATGAAAATATTCTTAAGAAAAACTTTAAGAAAGTTCTTAGGATAAATTATAAGAAGTTTGTAAGTACGTTCCTAAGTGCAATTCTTGAAGAGTTCTCAATTTTTTTCTTAATATTAAAAAGACTTCGACATTGTTTGATCAGCCTGCTAACGGAGTTGCCTTGTCTAATAGCCTACAACAAATTCAATCCTTTAACAAATTGTAACGATAAATTTATCTTTTAATCTTTTTTCATTTAAGTAGCAAGCGCCTCGTGATTATTTTTTATAATGTAAAGTGCATGAGATGTGTTAGTTTAACGACACTACCCGTCATAGGAGAATGTACTTGCTGCTAACCATTTGATAACTTTTAATTTGACATGGAGGAAAAGAAAAGAAAATATATCTTCAATAGACAAGAGCTTGATGTTCTTGTTGAGGAAATTACAGCAAGGAAAAGTTCTACTTAGGAAGCTTGATAATATCATGTCGGCATGTATGAGGCGGGTAAATGGGAAAAGATGGCGGAGGCTGGCTCTGCTGGGCCCAACTCCGATAGCGACGTGGATGGGGGGTGAAAAAGAAAGTCTCATATTTATTATGTTTCTATGAAATGTAAAGATCGCAGAGAGCAATCTTTGAATTAGCATGATTTATCACCACATTTAGGAGCTTAAAAACAACATTTATTGTTTGAATTTGGTGATAAAATTTACATGGTTTAAAAGTTAAAAATAAAAATATAACTTTACACAAAACGGCGGCTGTGGCTCAGGTGGTAGAGCGGGTCGGCCACTAATCACAGGGTTGGTGGTTCAATTCCCGGCCCACACGACTCCACGTGCCAAAGTGTCCTTGGGTAAGACACTGAACTCAAAGTTGCCCCCAATGGCAGGCTAGCACCTTGCATGGCAGCTCTGCAGTCATTGGTGTATGAATGTGTGTGTGTGTGTGTGCGTGTGTGTGTGCGTGTGTGCGTGTGTGCGTGTGCGTGTGTGCGTGCGTGTGTGTGTGTGTGTGTGTGTGTGTGTGAGAATGGGACACAGTGTAAAGCCCTTTGAAAACCGTAAAGGTTATAATTCATTAAACATCTTACCTTTTAGAATTTAAGAGAACTGTGAGGTTATCCTAACTTTAAGATCTTGTTTACGAAGATACATACAATTTTTTTTTCAGAGATTTTGAATGCTTACGCAAAAAAAGTTTCTTAAGAAGTTTATTTGGGACTACAAAATATTCTTACATTTTGTCTTAAGTTACAAATTTAGAAGAAAATGGTAATTAAGAAGAAATTTCTTAAGAATGTTTCGTGAATCCGGCCCTTGGCGACCTTCTTCCACTGCTCCAAGGTCCAATTCCAACACTCGCGTGCCCATTGTAGGCCCTTTCGATGTAGGACAGGGGTCATCATTGGCACTCTGACCAGTCTGCGGCTATGCAGCCCCATATGCAGCAGGGTGTGATGCACTGTGTGTTGTGACACATAACACAGTTATCTGTGACTTGAGCCACAGTAGACCTTCTGTCGGTTCGGACCAGATGGGATAGCCTTCATTGCCCTCGTGCATTGATGAGCCTTGGGCGCCCAACACCCTGTCACCGGTTTGTGGTTTGTCCCTCCTCGGACCACTGTCTGTAGGTACTCGCCACTGCTGACCAGGAGCATCCCGCAAGCCTTGCTGTTTCAGAGATGCTCTGGCTAAAACAATTTGGCCCTTGTCAAAGTCGCCCTGCCCATTTCTCCTGCATTCAAAACGTGACTACGAGAAATGATTGTTTGCTTATCATCTAATCTACCCAGACCTCGACATGTGGCCTTGTTAGGAGATGATCAACGTTATTTGCTTCACCTGTGAGTGGTCATTATGTTTTGGCTCATCAGTGTACATTTAGATATTATGCATATTTATTGCTTTTAGTGTAGGCCAACTAGACACTTTATAGACCATTTCTCTATTTTTACCCCGCGTAGTTAATGGAATTAGCCTCTATTCAACAACAAACAAAAAGATAACTTTCACCATTATGAGTGACACAATGTAAAATGTACAGCATTAATAATCACAAAATAAACCAGAGGCCGGATTTGATTAAAAAAGTAAAATTCCACTTAATGACTATAATACTGAGTCGAGCTGAAATCGTTTTCTTATATGAGAAGAAAATGAAAGAGGTGTTATACAAGAGACATTAAACTGGCACAGCTATTTAATACAATTATACAGTTTAGTGGTCATTATACAGAAGATTGCAGTGATTGACCATTCAGAATCAGGTTTTCCAGAATGATGTGTACTAATGCTACACTATATATGAAATATGTTAGCACAGTTTCAATAGTAGTTCACTTACTCGATGTGATGCACGTTTTGTCCTTGTTTCCACCACTCATATGTGAGGTTAGAAGGGTACGCCTCCGCTTGGCATTGCAGAACTGCATCCTGGGACATGTTCATGGTGGTGTCCTCGGGGGAAATGATGATAATTGGAGGACCTGTTTAAAAACCATGGAAGAAATTTGGAAGAATGTTATCAGCTTTGGGTGAGATTTAGGCTTAAGCAAAAGTTCATGGTTCAAGCTAGCAACATGAATTGGGGGAAAAAACTGAATATGAAAAGAATATGATAAATCAACTACCAGAGTGCAATGTGCTGTGGCATTCCAACCATAAGGGGGCAGTGATTGCTCATTTCAGACTAGTTTTACAAGTACAGTCACTTTTACGGTAAGTTCTTATGTTTTGTTCCATTCAAAAACGGGATGTGGGATTTTCTTCCTACATACTATTCCAGCTACTGACCAGCTGACAGTGCCAGCATTTCCGTTTCAGGTGCATGGTTATCAACATAGAGGATCATTTACCATGTTTTAAAATCGTATTTTAAAATGTGTATAAATGGGTATTATTGTAATGTAATGTAGGAACGTTGACTCATTAATGGCTTTTATTTTGTTTATAGTGAATTTTAATCATTTGTTACATTTCCAGTCATAAGCTACATCACTGTACATCACTGTTTTTAATGTCTCATTGTATTTCACATGAGCACGCTACAGTAATAAGCAAGATAATGTAATAATGGTGCCTTCAAGACTAAAGAATCATGGTTGAAGCACATTTTTATTGGTAATAATGAAGTTTTACTTGAGCAGATTTTGAATGTTCAGTTCAGTTCAGTTGAATGTTTGTGTACATTATTTGTACTGTTAATGAAGAACAAAATAAACTTGCCAGAAAATAAGTTCATGCAGTGACAATTAATAAAAGTCATATCACACAAATTTGAGATTGTCATATACTGAGCCGAGCATGTTTATGTCCATTAAATTATACAATGAACCATAGTGCCAGAAGAGCTAATTTTGCCATATAAATAAAAAAAGAAAAGAAAAGATTGCTAGTTATTAGCAGGCTATACGTTTCAACAGTATAGGCCTCACACGTCACTCTCATGGTTCAGAACCACTGGAATGGACCGCAGCAATTAACTAATCTGACCACCAAAGACAACAATCTTAACCTGAATGCACAAGGCAAATGTAACGTAGACATGGCAGCCAACATCCTTTTTATTCCTTCTCTTATTTTCTCCCAATTGGCATGCCCAATTCCCAAAGTCCTCATGGTGGTGTAGTGATTCGCGGAGGAGGAATCCCAACATCCTCTGCGTCTGAGACCGTCCCACGCATCTTATTATCACGTGGCTTGCTGAGCGCATTGCCATGGAGACATAGCACGTGTGGAGGCTTCACCCCATCCACGCTCAACTCACCACATGCCCCACCACATTATAGTGACCAAGAGGAGGTTACCCCATGTGACTCTACCCTCCCTAGCAACTGGGCCAATTTGGTTGCTTAGGAGACCTGGCTGGAGTCACTCAGCACGCCCTGCGATTCGAACTAGCGAACTCCAGGGGTGGTAGCCAATGTCTTCACCACTGAGCTACCCAGGCCCCCCTCCTTTAATATTTTGTTTTAAACAGACACTGCGCCCTAACGTTACAACTATACAGTAAAACAGACATAACATAAGAAGGACATGATTGCCAGATCAATATTTATAGCCTCAGACTAACCAGAAACCTAGTATATATGACCTATTATCAATAACACAGCTTTTTAATAAATATATTAACACAAAATCATGCGTCTCGTCTTGCGAATGAACATCTCTGTCTCTTTGTTGTTAAAGTCGCCCGCTTGTTGAATTTTCGATAGCCTCTCTTTCTCGATTCCACTGAAATCAATTTATGGTCACTGACGCTTACACTATATCTATTTTCCATTTAAGCACTTAATAACACATTACCTACGTGAACTTGAATGTGCTGATGCACGTTTTTCGACTTGAATGAGTTGAAAACAAACATCTAGCCTATCAGATAGCGTGACTGAAGGAAGGAGCTTCTGATTGGCTCACTCTTTAAGGTAAGCATGCTTACCTTGGCCATTTGCAGCGTGAGTGATTCAATTTGAATTAAAGGGCGGTCAACAATGCTTTGAATCAGTGAAAGCATAACATAAAGTGCTTATACCTGAGGGTGGCGCCAAAAGAATAAATTAATAACTGTCTGTGCTGCTCAACTGAGATGAAAAATGACAAATTTGAATGAAAACTGTATATTTCAATATTTCATAGTGTCATTTTACTTTTCACCCTTCTGTTAGGTAAGCACTGCTTACCTCGCTTATATGGACGACACGTCCCTGGAATGATACAATGGATAAAGCATTAATTACACACCTAATTCATGCATTTGCACTTTCTGTTGCATTGGTTCTAAAAAAGCTTCCTACCTTCGCTAGTAAGTGAAAAAGGGAGAAATGAATATGAAATTGCAAAACAGGTCCTTTCTTCCCAATTTAAATCACTTGAACACACATCACATCGTATTTACGATCTCCAACCTCATGAGTATGAACTTCCCAGGAGGACTTGAAAGCATCATTATCCAACATGTTCTCCTAAACGGTCGCCTCACTCATATAGTTTTTAAAAGTCTGATTCGTTTTGAATTGGTTAATTTAGGCGGTAAATAAACTAATTATATACTGATTTGAATGCATCTGATGGATTTTAGCTGTTCAATATTGTTTGTTGAGAAATTAGTGTATTCTATGTTATTTTTCATTTAGTGTTTATATATCTGTTAATGTAATTGAGATGAATTCATTCAAAAATCCTCCATGTTTTCATATGCAATCATATGTTCATCTGTTACATTTAAAAAAAATGGATATTGCCCCCTTTAAAAAATGCTTTGATGTATTTTTTGCTTGTTTTTGTACTTTGTTATTATTTTTTAGTGTAGCGATATACTTTTTCAAAAAGTGGCTTGACTGTAGCATCTTGGTTAATGTCAGGGTTTGCCACAGTTGAGTTTCCAAGGTCGGAAGTTCGACTTTAAGTGATGTTCTATTGCATTTTTCCAAGTAGGATTTTGTAAATTCTGTCTGTTTAAGTCAAATGGAACGTATCACAAGCTCTAATGTAATGTTAGCTGAGTGAGTTGCAACACACACACACACACACACACACACACACACACACACACACACACAAAGCTCCGATTAAGCCGTTTATTCAATTTGCACCACAGATGCAATGTTCTCATACCCAATGCTGCTTAAGGTAAATGGTTAATACTCTACAAGCCATTTAACTTCATTTAGTCTCATTGTCACAGCTGTGCTGCAGCCTTTCTGTGCCCACGTGGACAAGCGGTAGAGCATAACTGACCTTTGACCTGCAGCTGGGTGGTGTGGGAGAGGTTCCCCTCTTGGTTTGACACGTGACACTTGTACATTCCTGACGTTTCCCTGGTAACCTTGCTTAATAACAAGGTTTCATTGAGTACCTGTTGAGGGAAACTAATGTTTAGGAGGTAAAAGAGATACTCAAGCGAACAGCCAAAAATCAAGCCAACAGGAAACGGCATTCGCGAACCACTTTGCTAGAACAAATAGCAGGAATTGATTGAAACGTGAAAAGTAGCTGTTACATACCAAAGTTTTGCAATGATTAACTGTGCAAAAATGAGACGAGATACTAGGAAACATGTTCTTTTATTTTTATTTATATATATATATATAGCATAATTAAAACAACTGTTTTTGACCAATGTGCTTAGCAATAAGACATCACATAAACGCTAACAAACACAATAAGACAAATACAAGGAGGTGTACATCTGGCGTCAAAAGCATCTATCATACAATATCATAAGTCATACAGTGTTATCAGCAAGTGCGTGGATCTAGAGTGACTTAGCTGATCTGAGTTTAGGCCCTGCTATGGCAAAAGCTCCATCCCTCTTTTATTTAAGTCTAGATCTGGGACTACAGAGCAAGTTCTGCTTGTCTGATCTCAGAGATCTAGATGGAGTGTATGCACTCAACATGTTCGAAAGATAAGAGGGAGCAAGATCATAGGAGCATGATGTTAATAAAGTAAATCGATTTCATGTTGAGTTTTAAAGTTTCTCTGATCAGCGGTCTGTTAATTGACTTTCAACTAAAAAGCCTGTCTACCTGAATTGTATCATGTTTCTTATCTGTAGCTCCATCTTTTCTCCAGGTGATGATGGGTTTGGGGTTTCCATGAGCTTCACAATGAAGTGTGAGGGATTCCCCCAACAGGACCTCCAGAAAGGCAGGCGGTGTCTTTATGAACACCGGAGGAACTACAAAAGATATTGTAAAGATCAATGTGTGAAAAATCAACGCTTTGTTTAAAAAAATATATATTTTGCCAGGAGAAAAGTTAATGGCAAAAATAAAGATAACGGGGGTTTAATCAGAGGTTTGATGACTTATTATAGGAATAAAGGTACTTTATTAATTCAATAGGATGAACAAAATGCACAACGGCACCTCAATAATTGTATATATCGTATAAACAAATGCATATTTGATTTCTACTAAACCATATTGATAGCGATACCTCAAAAAGGTTTTGTGTATGCTTTCTCAGTAGTGTGCACGATGAATTAAAACGGTGTAAAGACTGAAACCAGTCTTATAAAACAAGAGCAAATCCATTTCATTTCTTTGTTTTACCTGAGATAGAAAGGAAATTCCAGGTGCCATTCTGGAACTCATCTGTGGTTCTGTCCAGTAGGAGAATCCGACACTCAAACCAGCCCTCATCCTCCAGAGTCAGTTTATCAACCAGAAGAGATGCTCCACGACTCAAAGACACACGACCTACAGTAACAGATGATTATAGAGAGACACACAGAAAGAGTCCAGCGTTATTCAACAGTATTTCTGCAAAGTAGTTGATACTTGTCTGTGATTAAGACTGTGAACGCCAACAAAACAACTGGAGCCTCGACACAAAAACATACTCAGTAGATTTCATTAGAAATATATTATGCTTGAAATAGCCACTGTTCATAATTAAAAATCCACATGTTTACCTACAGTTGAACAAGTGGTGGAAACTACCACATCCAAAGCATTTTTTTCAGCCTTGTAACTTCACAATTTGTTGAGGAATTGAATACATTAATACTGAATTTGGATGCGTAAGGTGTTCTGGGTTGCTAGGTGTTTGCTAACTGGCCAAAAGTCAAAAGATCCCACTGTTAAATCTTTAAAATATTCTGGTCTCTAGATATGGCTTGAAACCCTGTTGGTAGAGCGGGTCGGGCACCAATCGCAGAGTTGGTGGTTCGAATCCCGGCCCATACGACTCCACATGCCGAAGTGTCCTTGGGCAAGACACTGAACCCCAAGTTGCTCCCGATGGCAGGCTAACACCTTGCATGGCAGCTCTGCCGCCATTGGCGTGTGAATGGGTGAATGAGTCAACAGTGTCAACAGCGCTTTGAATACCGATAAGGTTAAAAAGACGCTATATAAGTGCAGACCATTCACCATTTAACTGCTTAGAAATGCCTGTTGCACCTACAGTGTGGGACAAGTCATGATCAAAAATGTAATATTTCTAATTTGATCAAATCCTAACACTAATAGGAGCAATAGAGTGCAAGAGTTTGGCTCTGAAAGTAAAATCCCATTCATTCATTATTACATCACATCTTTTCTCCCAATTTGGAATGCCCAATTCTCACTACTTACTAGGTCTTCCACCCTTACCTGGTGGCGGAGGACAAGTCGATTACCCTTAGGCCAAACAAGGCCAACTGCGGATTGAGGCGGGGTCAATGTCAAAGGCGGGGTCAATGTCAAAGGCGGAGTTTCGCCTAACTTGCCAGGTTATGTATCCAGTGCACAACGTTACAGGTTCGGGAAAAATTCAAACATTGCGGGGACAGTATAAATCCATTAATACGCACACTGAACAAAGCAGCGCTCAAAGAAATAACTTTCCATGATTCAAGATCATGGACAGTGTGCTGGGACATTGTCACGCTGTTAGTGGAGAGACCACTCGGGACATGGCAGTTACAGCCGTTGAGTTGTCAACGGTAACCTAAATTGCTAGCTAGCTAATGTTTACAAACGATATAAACTCCTCACTCTAGATAACATTATACCTCAGCTTGAGTTTCCCTCCAGCTTGAGGCATGGGGATGGTGTGTGAGACGTTGGCACCAGGGCAGTGTATTAAGGGCTGGTTTTAGGGCAACACTGTGGTGCTAATGGCCCGGTGGTGGGAATGCAGATAGAGATTGGTCTTGTGGCTCGAGGTCCGAGGCTATTGGCCCTGGCTGGCCAGTTGATAGCACTGTCTCGCACTGACCCGATATTGGAAAAGTGGCTATTGAGCCAAATGGCACTCGTTCTGTTAATCATGTCTCAATGCTTTGCAAACCTTTAGTCATTGTTGTGTTTGCATGTGTAATTAGTTCTTATGTACAACATTCATGTTTTATTTGTTTGGAGACATTTTTGTACACTAGGATCAATTATATTTGTAATGCTATAACTTTTGATTTCTTTGTTGTATCAAAACACATTTTTCTGCACAAACATTTAATGCATATATATATATATATATATATATATATATATATATATATATATATATATTGTATATATAAGCTTAACTTTTATTGAACCCAGAACCTTCGTTTAAGTCTCATGAAAGAGCAATATAACAATTAATCAAACAAAATTCACAGCCTGGCTGGGTTACTTTCCAATCCCACATATTATAAACAACTTTACTATGACTAACAATTAAACAAGGGCTTGATTTTGAGTTGCTGACGTGTTTGAGATTTCGAATAGATAATTATTGACTGAGCTTCTCCTTTAGAACTGTCCTTTTCTAAGAGGAGCAGCCCAGAGTATGTTCATTCAAAGAGAGGGTCTGTGTTTATGCCATCATTAAAGGGCTCCTCTGATCTGGGGACAGAGGGGGAGGGTGGTTATTAAAGCAGGAGAGAGAAGGTAAAGAGAGGGCGTAACTATAATAGCAGGTGTGGTGTATCTTCCACAAATGATAACACGACGGCTTTGTTTTTTGGTCTGAAGAGTCCACATTTCAAAAACATTTTGAAAAACACAGTTCCACTGATCTACTTTCCATCTAAGAGGAGATCGAGCCCAGGGAAGTCGGCAGCGCTTCTGGACAGTGTTGATGTATGGCTTCTCCTTTGCACAGTAAAGTCTTAACTTGCATCTGTGGATGCAGCAGTGAATGGTGTTGACTAACAAAGGTTTACTAAAGTAATCCCAAGCCCATGTTCATGATATCCATTACAGATGAATGATGTTTTTAAAACAGTGATGTCTGAGGGATCAGAGATCATATGCATTCAGAAGCGGCTTTTGTCTTGCCCTTTACGCACTGAGATTTGACCAGATTCCTTAGGGGAACACTGGGAGTGCTCTTTGGGGAACACTGTTCTCAAAGTGCTGGATTATTTGCTGAAGCATCTGCATGTAAAATGGCTAGAAATAGCATTTTAACTTGGCGTAAAGATGACAATATCCACAAGGCTTATTTCTATTTCCTCTTTCAAACCCTATTTAGACTAATGTATGCATGAACTTTAGCTCTCCTCACACCCCCTTTAGACAGTAGCACATTTGATTTAGTTCATTTGTTATGTATATTACATCAGTCATGTCTCTTTTGTATGTGTACATGTGTGTTCATGATTGTAAAACACATGTCCAAGTGAGAGAGTATGGGAAAGTGTTTCTAATAAAACTCTTAATTCATAGATATACAAAAAAATCTATATAGCATAATGTGTAAAGCCACAATTGATTTCTGGGTCAAAATTGACCAATGAACGCAATTTTATTAAAATAACTGAAAAAAAAAGAAAAGAAAAATGCATTATTTGTATTTAGATTGTCTTGAAAATGTCTCAAAATTTGGTTTCCATACTAAAACTATGTGGTATTTAAAAATGATTATCTACCTCTCCTGGGTCAAAAATGACCTGAAAGCAATTGGAGGGTTAAAGGTCACTATGCATAGTTTGAAAAAAATGGGAAATTCTTCAAAACATCTTCTTTTGTGTTAATGGAAGAAATAAAACTAATATGGGTTTGGAACAACATGAGGGTGATTAAATGACATAATTTTAATTTCAGGGTAAAATAACCATTTAATTCTTATAGGGGAAAAAATCCCATCAGTTGTTTTATGGCAAAGACACATCAAATGGACTTGCATACAGTTTAATTAAACAAAACACGTTTATATGCATGCACACACACACACACACACACAAACACACACGCGGATTGTGCAAATATTAACACTCACAGCACATGATGTGCAAACCAGGGGGAAAAAGCCACCCACTATTGGACAATTAACCCTTTCCCGCCACAGACCGTCCATCCATCAATGGGAACAGAATGAAGTGCGCGCCCCCTCCCCACACAATTCCCTCAGGTTACTATAGTGATGAAACCATGGGGTGGGAGTTTAGATTTGAATTCGGTCATAGTAGAAACCTGATGGGCCAAAAACACAGGGAAGAAGGGGAAACGTTTGTGCCAATGATTTTGAAAAATTACACGTAGGGACGGTAAAAAAGTGTTTTGATTTAAGTACACAAAAGAGTTGAGTGACAGACTGAATTACAGCGAGCGAGCGAGCGAGAGAGAGAGAGAGAGAGAGAGCGAGAGAGAGAGAGAGTCGTGTGTTTACATTTGAAAACACAATAGAGCTGACTGTGATTGACAGGTGCGGGTTTGTTTGGGTTTAAACGTAGAATTGTGGTGCTTTGAAGCAACGGGTCTTTAAAAAACATATATACTGAAGATTGTAGTAATGTTATCTAGCTGCCTAATATGCAGTATGTAAGGTTTTTAAAAATTGCTAGGGTGATTATGTGATTTCTGTGATTAATTATAAGCAAATCTATAATGTTTTATACATATGCTATTGTTTACTAGAAAAGTGTGTTTATGAATTTATGGGCCGGTGAAAATGTTTGAAGGAAAGGTAAAAATCTAAACTACTGGTTCGAGGATGCAAGCAGATTTAATCCATGTTGAGTCCTGTGGAACAAATGTCCTATTTCGTTATTTCGAGGAATACTTCAAATCTCAGCAGGAATGGGGCATATTATTGATAAACAAAAATTGGATTACTGTCACAAGTGCATTGCATGAATTCCAAAGCAGGGTTAGGAAGGCCCTTCTGCATCAATGACGGCCCTTCAACAGCCATTAAGCACTGAATGACCTTTGACCTTTTCCGACTCCATGATTTTCCTACAGACACGTCAATCATTCAGCACGGGTCAATACTGACATGATGGCCGGTCACCAGGACACAAGCGACCAATCAGAGTAAGAAAATCCCAGACATACAGAGACAATGAGATTCAGCTTTCTCGGGTTCCCGAGCGAGTTCCAGTTTCTCGCGGTTTTCCTCCTCCTGTCCTAGAAGGCTTTTATGTTTTTATTTCACCCCAAGTACAGCCAATCATTTGACCTCTTCTATGTTACTTCTATGTTTGGCTTATTGCTTTGTCAGATCTCTGATGATGTCAACCTCCATACCTTTACACCCATGTTGCTGTTTTGAATAGTCTGCTTGATGTTCAGTGGAGTGTAAGATGCAAGGCTTCTGACCGGCCGTCACAATTCCTGCCCAGCTCATATGAGCAAGTCAGGTTCTGACCCTGTGGGTGGTACAAGAGTCTGCCAAAAGATCTTCTACACATGGTGTTAGGATCTTGGCATCGGCTTTTCAAATTTAGCTGGCCCTAAACTCCTTGAGCACACAGCATAGAAACTCTCCTCCACACTCAACGACAGAGCATTGTGTGCCATGTTTCGCTTCTTTTGATGACTGTTGGATGAGTCATTTTTCAACGACAACGGAGAATGTGCTAACCTAAGCACTAAAAGCGGTGTCTCCAATGGGGGGCCACTGCCCCTTCTAAAACACTTTTGTTTTTGGCCACTCTACAGCCTCTCCAACCATCAAGATTTTTGTTTAACCCTTTAAGGGGTGGTTGTGGCTCAGTTGGTAGAGCAGATTGTCCACTAATCGCAGCCAATCGGTGGTTCGAATCCCAGCCCACACGACTCCACATGCCGAAGTGTCCTTGGGCAAGACACTGAACCCCAAGTTGCTCCCAATGGCAGGCTAGAGCCATACATAGAGTGTATGAATGTGTGTGTGAATGGGTGAATGAGTTCACAGTGTAAAGCGCTTTGAATACCGTTAAGATTAAAATGGTGCTACATTATTGCAGACCATTTAAGATTTCCTGTTTCAGTGGCATACCCAAAATTAAGTGTTTGGTATCATTGTAAAAAAAACTTTTCAACATTTTTAATGATATAGATTATGATACATTCTGAGACATTTTTTTTTTGTTGCCAAAAATACTTTTTTTTTGTGCTTATTTGCCATTATATATCTCTGGGTGTAAATAAGGTCGCTCTGAAATAAAAACGCTTTTGTTTTGTTCCCAATCATATCAACTGTCTCCAAGAAGAATTTTGTGATGATACGACAAAAGCCCTATTCGGACGGCAATTATTTTACAGGGGGACGTGAGGTAATTCCAGCATTTACAGGGGATAGTCAGTGATTTTATTGCCATCCGAATCCGAAATATCTGCATTTTTCTCCCACCTCCCGTGACAAAATTCCCAGCCAAATGTCCTACTGTTTTTTGACAAACACCGTGGTTGTGTGGTAATTTACTTACCATCTGAATCCACATCTCTGAGTTTATAATCCAAAAGCTGTTTGGGAAATCACATATCTATTTTGGCAGTGCCATACGTTAGCACTGCGTGTAGTGACAGCTCTGCCGGTAATGGACAGTTCTGAAAGTTTGAGGATTGTGTAACAGAAATGTTATTAGGGATGCACCAATACCACTTTTTCTCTTCCGATCCAATTCAGATATCGGAAATCTCAGTATCGGCCGATACCGATCCCGATCTGATACCAGTGTGTTTTTTTTGCATGATCAGTTTAGAATATCTTTACATAATTGTGTGGAAATAATTGGGAGTTCTCTTTAATATGTAAAGAAACACAAACCTCTAACTACACATTATTTCAATATAAATGTATAGTTTATTAAGAAACACTTTATTATTACTAGTATACTGGATAATGTAGCAGCAAAATTAACAGTAATTTTTCACTGACGTGCTGAAGCTGCACGTGCATTTGCTATATTTACTTATTAAACAGCCTTTTGTGATCCACAGAGCCATCGCACATCTTCAAGTGTCTTTGAATAAAATGCACGAGTCATATGAACTACTTCAATTGTGCTTTTATGGTTCTTATGTCATTTTATTTTTGCTTGACAATAAGAAACATGACTAAAACACAGTATCGGATTTGGATCGGGCTCGTCGGACCGATACCCGATCCATCTAAAACTTCAGTATCGAAGCCGATACCGATCCAGGTATCGGATTGGTGCATCCCTAGAAATAATTCAAAATAATACAATTATGTTGCCACCCCACCACAGGAGTGGGAAGTAGAAGGGAAAGAAAAACGAGAGTCAGATCACGTAAACTTTTGAAATGGTCCATTATTAATGTATTATTAATGTAATACAATTTGAATAGCTCACATTTTAATGTAGAAACGTTGACTAAATACATTTATACATATGGCTTGCATGACTTCTTGTTTATATGGGTCGAGTAGTTCCAGAGAAGTTGCCGGGTTATTGTCTATCATATTTAAAAGGTTTAATTTCCACCTCCACTTTTAAAACGCTGACAGATAATTCCAAATGATGTCCGTCATTTTGATAAACAAAACATTTTTACTATAGCTCCTCCAATTTCATTTGAACTATCTTTACTGTCCTTGAAATGTGCGGCTTTTATATCTCCTTTTGCGTGCTTAGGAGAGAGACACCGCGGAGACTCACAGCATGTGGAGGCTCATGCTACTCTCCGCGATCCACACACAACTTACCACACGTCCCATTGAGAGCGAAAACCTCTAAGCGCCACCACGAGGAGGTTACCCCATGTGACTCAACCCTCCCTAGCAACCGGGCCAATTTGGTTGCTTAGGAGACCTGGCTGGATTCACTCAGCACGCCCTGGATTCAAACTCACGACTCCAGGGTGGTAGTTAGCGTCAATACTCTCGGAGCTACCCAGGCCACCTGGATGGGGGGTAGCTTCTAAAAGAGATAACTTGCTTTGCTTAACAGTGAATGAACAGTGAACAGTCATCACAGTAAAACCCGTTGAAAGATGTTTCATTTCCATTTATGCACCACTGCAGTTTCAGCCCCGCATCAACAACACATTACAAGACAATCGCTGTCAGACATGAAATCCTCTGCTGTGAGTAATGATCTCTTATTTTTTAGGTGCTTTGGAGAAATTAAAGTCTTTTGCTAATTCTGTCTGACACGGTTAAGAAAAGTAGTTGCAGTAAAAAAGCTTAAACTGCTTGATGTTGTTAACTAGATGTGTACCCGCAATATTATATTATCGCAATATTATCTTGCAGTTCTGTGCTTTTGAATATGCAGCAAGGTGTTGAAGTGATGTGCTTAGCATCTGTATATCCCTCTGAAATGCGTCTGAACGGGGTCACGTGAACTTAACGCGGCCTATATTATACATTATTATCCTTTACACCTAATAGTTGATTATGAAAATTGGTAGTTTTGCACATCCCTATATATTATGCTGCTAGCAATAGCAAGATCACAGTTTTGATTCCTAGGAATCAAACAAACGAATAAATGTCTTTGGTAAAAGCATCTGCCAGATGCATGCATGTAAATGCAATAGCCAACACCACTAATGTTACGAATGTTCTGGCCATAATCATTTTTATTTGCCATTACATTAGGCAATGATTCATTTACAGATCACGTTACACCATCTGCACATAAGGGTGGCATCTCCCACTGTATGCTTATGGGAATCAAACCCTGAGCGTTTAGTTTAGTTTAGCATAGTCTATCTTTTCCGTTTGGTTTTGTTCCGGCTGATCTTTTCCATCTCTCAGTGCTAAGCCAGAGAGATCCCCCCCTCTATTGTCTGTGGCTCGCCTGTGATTGTTGCGGCTGCACCTCTCGCTGACACATTCACAAATACGGCCATGCACAAACTGCAACACAGCCTGAATATGCCACAAAATAACACACAGCACATCCAGAGGAAGATAGATTGTATTGAGAAAGGCCTTGAACTTGTTTCTCTTTGTTCCGCCCTGTTTGAATTGAAGGATGGCAAGGTCCTGCTGCATTACGGGATGTGTTTTGATTTGAATACAATGTGCGGTGGGGGCTCAACGGCTCCCTCTGCCCCACCAGCTTTTAACCCGCTTTCGCTGAAACCCCCCACCCTCAATAATCGCTTGAACCTCTATGAAAAGCTCTTTGTCGTGGGATAGATTACATTTAACGTGTCCCTGTTGCTCCCTATCCAGCAGGCTTTATTCTTTGTCCCACATCAGTCAGAGAGACAGACACAAGGCTAATACTTGAGCCCGTGGCGTTGCCCAAAGGCACCGATCAATAAAGCAAACGTTTTACTGCCAGCAATTTCAACCTGCTATTGCTAAACGACCAGCACGGATTATTGGGAAACCCATTAAATGACCATAGAGGTTCATCAGTAACATATAACACTGGTCCCACTGAGTGATCCTGAGCTTTGGTATGTCTTAGTGTCCATGTGGCAGTAAATGATTGTCTAGTTTAAAATCTACTTGAAAAATATATTGATATCGATTATTTTGAACAACATCTGCCGGTTTGTTTGGAGGTTCTGCTTTCTTATGCTACCTTGTTTCAAATCACACATAATGTAAATAACTTTATTCTCTACATGTTTTGCATGTTTCAGAGTAACTGGTCTGAAGTATTAAGAACACACTGACACAAAAAGCACATAATTAAATCACATTTACTGAATTTTAAATAGCCTCTTGTTAGGCCTACATTCAAAGAATATTCCGGATTCAATACAAATTAAGCTAAGTCGACAGCATTTGTGGCATAATGTTGATTACCAGAAAAATATATTTTGACTTATAGCAAAAAAGCTACAATCTAGGTTACAGAGGCACTTGCAATATAAATTAATGGGGCCAATCTTTTTCAAAAGTATAGCCACAATATGCATGTTAACATGATTTTTGTGAGATAAAATCGCCTACAAACCTTTTCTGTGTAAAGTTGTATCCAATTTGACCACTTTGCCATGACGACGTAATGCCATAAACCCTAAATAAGCATAAAATGTTTTTAAATGACAATTTAACCAACTTTAGGGGTCAAATATTACACGTTTTAACAGAAGAATGAATGTAAGTTAGAGCCCTATGATTTTTACATTGCGTAAAACACGGACGGAATTGCGAAATCATAAAAATGGAATTAAGTATAAATCACGGAATGTCATGGAATTTGACATATTTAGGACGAAATGAACGTACAAGTGCACAATTAATCAAATAACAATTGTGATACTGTATGTCCTAGTGTGATTATTAAACCACAAAAGGTTGAGATTTAATTAAATAAATAGCTAATATAGTCTACCGTACATACAGTGCGATCTTCAACAGTAAGTGAATGTGAGAAGCCAATGCTTAAACACTAACTGCATCATTAACATCACTGCGCTCTGTGTGTCTGTATTAATGACAAAGAGCAGAGCACTTTATTCACTGTGAAGCGCACAGCACATGCAGACTATATAATTAAATCATAGCCTTTTGTGGTTTAATTGGCACTTTAGCCCATATAGCAAACTGCTTTTCCGGAGGTGAGAATTGAAGCCGTCAAAAACGTCCGTCAAAACAGCAAAATAAAAGCTCCATATAAGTAAAAGAGTGAAACTGAAAAAATGCGACTCTGTAATTAAAAATGTAATTAACCTGTAATTAGCTTTAACAAGGTGTTTAAAGCCACTGCGCTCCACTGTAGCTATGGGAGCCATATCCTTGCGATGTAGTTTCAAATGGCATCAGTTATTATCCTTTTCATATTGTGTAGAATTTGTAAATACTTGCGCTATCGACACCTGCTTTGTGGAGGCACTTGTTACTGGCCGCTTGTCAGTCTCTCTCTTTTTTTGAGTCATGCACTGTTCGTATTCGGTAATGTGATTGTGCTCCAAGTGTTGAAACAGATTGGTGGTATTACCTTTGACTGATGCCAAAATGTGTCCAAACGACGGACACTGCGTTTTTCTTTGGTACAAACTGCTCCTGTTGACTCAGTGTTTGAGTTCGCCTCCATGTTGCTTCCATTCCGCTGACTGGACGGGGCGGAGTCACGTGACCACACGCGGTAGTATGTTTTTAAGGGGAAATTAGTAACCGGATTAAAAAAACGAAATAACCGACATTAGAAAATTACGTCGGTTAGAGGTTCTGAATTTCGGTTTAATCGTCCAGCACCACTTTAAACCATCCAGAAATTGGCCCCATTCACTTCCATTCATTAACCTCAATTTTTGCCTTTTTTTTAATCATTTTTGGTAATCAAAATGATGTCACAAATGCTGTCGACTGAGCTTAAAAACTGGAAATCTGTATTGATACCCTGCCCTAGAAGTTAAATATATATCTAATATACTAAATGCATAGTAATCAATACTATTTGATTAATAATTTTATTACTAACAAATGGGGAAAGTAGCATGCCTGGAGTAGCTATGCACTGCATCAAAAATAGAAGTTTCAATGAGGCCCTTACAATGTAGACAACTCTGTTACTTTTCAATGGGAGTGATCTAATTTTGCTGCATTGTGATGCATCACATGCATCTCTTATAAACATGGCCTAAGACTGGTGCCATCACAATCCTGACCTTGTGACAAGCTTTTTAATCTAACCGAATTTACTAGCACCTTAAACACGAGACGTCCAATTCCTGTTACCCATGAGTAGTTTCAACAGTTAAAAAACTCTCATTTGGCCTTCCTCCACTCAGAGGTAAATAGAAAAACTCAGTGTGGAGAAGTCAAGCATGGTGATCCCAATTCCCCAGACCTGTGGCACAAAAATGCCTGATCTGGTTCATCGATGTCCAAGATTGAACCCACTACTTTGTTTGATGTGGTGCGTTCGCATCTCAGGTGTACTGGAACATGATAACCAGGATCCCAAGTTTCTTTGCTCTTTTTGTGTGGCAACTATTTTGCAAGACGACTACACCTGCCCAGTCTAAGCTGCAAGACAGGTTTCGAGTTAACTCAAAACTCTTCTTAACTCAAAAGTTTTTTCTTTTTCTTTGCCATTGTTTCCATGTTGGCTGATTAAACACTTGATGTCACCTAGAGTTGAGGAATTTAAGAAATGTGAAACCAAAACCAGTGGTGAACCAAACCTCACAGGTCAAGCAAAGGTAACGGGGCTATGCATTTGAATAGGTCCGGTGATAAGAGCTTATTTGAGAAGGGGGTGGGGGGGGGGAAGAGGCACTTGGTGAATGGGGAATAACCACTGTGGTTGTAGTTAAAGAAGACTTGGTAAGACTTTCTTTTGAGATACACAAAAGGAGATGTTCACACTGCTTTCATACAATAAAAGTAGACAGTACAAAGAATTACAGTACATCATAAAAATAGCTCATATGATTTATGCAGTATATTCCAAGATTTCTAAAGCCATCTGATAACTTTGTGTGTGAAACAGACCAAAACTGAAGTTATTATTTGGTGAAAATCTTTCCAACCTCGCTCGCTCTCAAATCTCTTTTCGCACTTAAATTGGGCCTTATTCATGAAAGAATGGTTTTAAAAATTATATTTATTTTACTGAATGCAACAATTTACGTTACAATGGTTTAATGAGCGATTTGCGTTGAACAAATTTGATTATATCAGAATAGATTAATGAACGATTTGCAATTAACTTGTTTAATCGTTCATGCGAAGGTCATATTGATCTAAAGTGACAGCTTTCATTAGAATGATTTTACTAGTACTTTCCATTAAACCAAATGCAACAATTTACGCAAGAATACTTAAAAAACATTTTTTTGTTGAACTAAATTAAAAAGTTTTTATAAGGAACAATTTACGAACGATTTGCTAATGAATGTGTAAGTCATTTGTAAAATCATACATGCGCAAAAGCTCATATCGATCTAAAATGGCAATTTTCATTAATGGCATAATTAGCATTGAACTGAAAGCAGCAATTTATGGAAGACTGTAGGGCTGGGTATTGTTCAAAAATGTTCGATATCGATACCGGTTCATAAACGGTACTTTTTTCGATACTTTGGTCGTAAAATTTTTTTTCAACTTCGCAGGAAAACAAAGAACACCGGTATTACCGCTGAACATCTCTCTGGCAAAGAAGCTTCATCCATGCATTCTCTACCCGTCGGGTAATAACAATAATTAAATTTATATTAAATAATTTTTATAATTTTATTAACAATATTAATAATTTATTTAACAAACTAAAAACTTAAATCAAATACATTTCTAAATTCAAATTGCACTCCAAACGAAAAAGCAAATAAATAAATAATAAAGTGATAAAATTATATATATATATATATATATATATATATATATATATATATATATATATATATATATATATATATATATATATATATATGTAACCACCCTTCCATTTACCGTCAGCAAGAATCCGTCTAAACATGCAGGCGGAAAATTACTTACACAAATGAAGACATAAAAACAATTATAAATGTAAAAATAATAATTCTAATGATGATAATAATCACTGAAATATAAATCATGGTTCGAGGTGAACGTGTTTTATATTATTTTATACATTTTGTATTATTTTATATAGCTTGTATTATTTTACAGGCTGCAGAGTTGCGTTCACAATAAACTGCTCTGTGGAAATAAAGTGAACTGAACTTAAAAGCACCTCCTGAACTGAGAAAATAAAAATCGGAAGGCAAAAACAAAGTGTGAAATCTTTACATACGTGTGTTCCACGATCCTGCACGCCTCTGTATCAGCGTGTCATATATGCCCATATATGGCTTTTCTGTCATCTGTACTTAATAAAATAATAAAGAGTGTTTCTTCAAACATGTGACTTTGTCTATGGGGAAATTATTTGTAATACTAATTTGATAATAATAATAGTCTAATAATAATAATTTAATATTGCAATTAAATGTTGTTTTAGAACATGCCAGAATTCTGTTCCCAAATAACTCGAGGGTCTCTTTAAAAAGACTAAATAGTTCTGAGCAGAAGAGAAGAAGGAATACAACATCCACCAGACAGAGTTGAAGGCCCCTGGTGTCAAGCATATTGTGGCTTTATCAGACCGTTCTCCCCAAGGGGCTCTTTTCCTAATTTCCTCAGAAGGCAGCGAGTAAGAACACATTTGATCAGATCTTCTTAAACTAACAGTTCCTGACAGCACAGTCTGAGCGTACAAGCTCCATACACGCCACACATGCCACTCAACTCTGCAGGTCTCACTTATTTAAAAAACTGAATAGGGTAAATTCTGATTTCACGTTGACTTTAATTATTACACAGACTGTCTGTGTAATAATTATAGTAGAACAGCAATTCTACTTAAACACCCATTAAGCTGATATGCATGAGTTATTCAGGTATTTTTATGAGTGTGTTACACAATGTCATGGAAACATTAACTGATGTTGATGGATTCTCACGTGCCTCTATTAAAGGGAACGATAGGGAGAGTTTAAATAAATAAGGATAGCTCTAAAATAAAACAAGGATGGTCTTCCTTCCTTTCGTGAGGTTTTTGTAGGCAATATGCCACAGCTGTCAGCATGTAACCATTGATATCTCAGTCAAACTGCTACCTGATCAAAGTGCTACAGATGAAGTTGACTGCCAGTCTAATCGCCCAAGAATGCAATTAGCTCTCATGCTGATCTAAAATTGAGTGGATATCTTATCGTGTAGACCGTTTAAGGATAGGTAACTTTAATGTGCCACTTCTCTGATGCATGGCTCAACATGCACAACACTTAGATTTGACATTTGGAGGAAGAGCATTAGAGACATGATGCAGCATAATGCAGATAACCTTTACTCTTACTCTTCCCTTGAGACACTAATAGTTCTGATGAGAATGTGACACTTTTTAACATGTTTGTCTCTAAGGACAATATTTCTTAAGATGTGAACAGGTCAGGTTTCATCTTGTCTATCTCGTGGTGTGGTTTGAGAAAGCTACATCCTACACCAGTTTAATTTGAGAGGGGAAATACATCAGATGATAGAAAGCAGAAATACACTTCATCTGTTGACAAAGTCCACTGACACTGGTACACACTGATTTATTGATGATTGGTGTTGTTTTAGTGATGGTCCAGATTGATGTTTGCTGGTTATTGCTGGTCCAGACTGATCTATGCTTGTTTAGTACTGGACAAAATTGATTTATACTGGTTAATGCTGGTCTGGCCTGATTTAAGATGGTTAGTGCTGGTACACACTGATTTATTGATGGTTGGTGTTGGTTAAATGATGGTCCAGATTGATGTTTGCTGGTTATTGCTGGTCTAGACTGATCTATGCTTGTTTAGTACTGGACCAAATTGATTTATACTGGTTAATGCTGGTCCTTACGGATTAATGCTGGTCTGGCCTGATTTAAGATGGTTTGTGCTGGTACACACTGATATATTGATGGTTGGTGTTGGTTAAATGATGGTCCAGATTGATGTTTGCTGGTTATTGCTGGTCTAGACTGATCTATGCTTGTTTAGTACTGGACCAAATTGATTTATACTGGTTAATGCTGGTCCTTACGGATTAATGCTGGTCTGGACTGATTTAAGATGGTTTGTGCTGGTACAGACTGATTTATGCTGCTCGGTGTTGGTTAAGTGATGGTCCAGATTGATGTTTGCTGGTTATTGCTGGTCTAGACTGATCTATGCTTGTTTAGTACTGGACCAAATTGATTTATACTGGTTAATGCTGGTCCTGACGGATTAATGCTGGTTTGGCCTGATTTAAGATGGTTTGTGCTGGTACAGACTGATTTATGCTGCTCAGTGTTGGTTAAGTGATGGTCCAAATTGATGTTTGCAGGTTAGTGCTGGACCAAACTGATTTATACTGGTGAATACATCAGATGATGAAAAGCAGTAATATGCATCATCTGTTGCCAACTTCTGAACTACAATTAACACTGACACTGAGCTAAAATTAAAAACAGATAGAGCATTGAAAATGGGAAGAGTACATTTAAAGTTAATGAGCTCTCCTTTCTCCTCTCTCTCCTTTTTTCATTCCTTGCCTTTCATCTTACTTTTTCTTTCTTTGTTGTCCTTCCTTCATTCCATCCATCCTTTCTTCCTTTTCCATTTGCTTCCTTCTTTTCTTCCATTCTGTCTTCCTTCTTTCTATCCATCCTTTCTTCCTTCATTCATTCCTTCCATCCTTTGTCTGTCTTCCTTCCTTGCTTCTATCCTGTCTTCCTTCTACATCTCTCTTCCTTTCCTTCCTTCCATCATCACGTCTTCCTTCTTTTCTTTTACACCCTTCTTTCCTTCCATTCAGTCTTCCTTCTACTTTCTCTCTTCCTTTCCTTCCTTCCGCTTCTTTCTGTACACCCTTCCCTCCTGTCTTCCTCTCCTTCTACTGCCTTATATCCTTTCATACATCCATCATGTATTCATTCTTTTCAGCAACACCCTTCTTTCCTTCCATTCGGTCTTCCTTCTACTTCCATCCTACCTTCCTTCATTCCTTATTCCTGTCCATCCTTACTTCCTTCTTTCCTGTCTTCCATTCCTTCTCCTTTTATTCTATATAATTCTTTCCTTAACCTATGTTACTTCTACTTCTTTCGGTATTTCCTTCCTTCCTTCTTTCCTTATACATCCTTTTTCATTCCAAACTTTGCCTTCCTTCCTTCCTTCTTTCATTCCAAACTTTGCCTTCCTTCCTTAAATTTTTGTCTTCCTTATTTCCTCCCATCCTGTCCTCCTTCCTTCCATCCTTTCTCTTACTTTCTTCTTTTGTCTTGCATCCTCCCTTCCTTAGTATTCCTTCCTTCCTTCCATCCTTTGTTTCCTTCCTTCCTAACTTCCATCCTATCTTCCTTCTTTTCTTCTACTTCCTTCCATCCTTTGTCCTAATTCTTTCAATCCTTTGTCTTCATTCCTCTGTTTCTGCCTTTGTCTTTTTTTCCCTCCCTCCCTTCCTGGCTGACTGTTTGTTTGTTTTATTGAGGCATAGTTTTGAATATTTAAAACTGGAATAATTAGGAATTCTTTTTTTTTCCCCTTTTCTCAGATCTCCTTAGTAACACGTGACTCATTATCGAAGCATCAGAGCACAAATGTTGACTGGCTCTGCATTAGTTTCCTCTTGTGTGCTGATAAAAACCCACGTGTTAGGTCAAGAGGGCCTCATCTGTGAACCAACAGATGAGGTTCCTTTCCAGACTGACACATCAGATCCCAGTGGGAAACATGGAAATTTCCATTTGATATCCTATCAAAATCATTTAAGCGAATCTAACCCAGTGTTAATGAGCCCAAATGAGAGGTCTTGCTTGCTTTTACAAAAAAGGTACAGTGGTGGTACCACAGAACAGAAATGGTATCAGATGATAATACCCCGGTTCTTAATGATTACCATATTATATTCATTCCAGGTTTTTCAAAGAATGCCATGGTATCACTATCATGGCACATATACAAAAAGCCATGGTATTAACAGTAGTAAAATTTACTATTTATTAGTAAGATTAGATTTATTAGTCTATTACATCAAGAACGTTTGGTGTGAATTACTTCGGAAAAAGGAGGCTGTGAGTGACAAAAACTCGTTGTCTTTTGTTTTCCATGAGACAATGAAGGAATACTTTCTGGTATAAATCTATTATTCCCGACCTTCTTTCCATTCTTAAAGCTCGCCTTCCAAAAAACAATTTTCCCTCTTACTGGGTCAAATCCATTGGATTCTCAACTAAGCCACGCAGCCCCTAACCACCCGGCTACAGTTGAACCCCACCCCTCTTAATCCAGGGTCCCACTCACTACCCATGACACCCATGGGCTGTTACGTTCGCCCACCCCTCCTCCCTCCCTGTCTCCTTTCTCTCTGCATCATTACGGGTGCACCCCGGCTCACCCCAACCCCTTTTCTCCTTCCTCCATCTCTGCCACACACAGACGCACAAATACACTCAACATAAAAACAGGGCACTTGTTTGGGTGGGTCTTTTATATGGGGATATTCATTTAACAACACAACACCCCTCCCCCCTTCAATAAATTCCAGAGCACGACCCCTCCTTCACAAGCACAGGGGTAAACGGCTGTATTACCCCGCCAAGCACCTCTCCGGGAACGAGTAAAGGACACAAGCAGCCTCAAAAGTGATTTCAACCGAGTTCTCACTGAATTGCTCAGGAAATAAGCCTTTTGCAGGCTGTGTGTCTTCACCTCTTGGAGAAACAACAACAGGACTATCATGGTGTATTGAGTGGATAAATACTTGTGGACATGGCCTCCATGTTCTAAACAAGTGGTCATAAAACAGGAAAACTAGTTTTAAAGCGTCCAATGGTGTCTTTGTGCCATAGTAATAAAACTTTTAAAAGCTTTCAGTAACCAAGCAGCCAGTGTTCACAAATCCAACTGCATCGAAGATGATGCTTCCCTCAAATGAAGCTTTTTTTAATTACTCTTAAAGCTCTTCACCCCAAATAGTGAAAGTTATGTCACTTGCCCTCATATTGTTTCAAACCCATATGACTTCCACAAAATGTGAATTTTGTCCTGTCAAGCTTGAAAAGGACAAAAAACCACCATAAAACCAAAGTATTTGATCGTGTACCATATTCCAAAGTCTTCCGAAGCCATGCGATCACATTGTTTGATGAACATAATGAAATTTAAGTTTCTTTTCACAAAATTAAATAGCTGATTTGCAATAATGAGAGAGTCAATAATGACAGAATTTTAATTTTTGGTTGAACTAATCCTTTAAATAGAATTAAATGGTACATTTGTGAATGAACTCGAAATGGTAATTAAAAGCTAAAGTCTTTAAAGTCTCTCCAGCAGATTTGTGACTTAATGGAAAACTGATTTATGTTTAAGGTGACACTCACCTCTGTAGTTTGGATGCACTCGTGGTGTGTATCCGCCGAATTTAATGAGGATGGGGACGTTGTATCCCAGCCGGACCCACTCCACCACATGCAAGGGGAAGAGATTCGGGGAGGTGGCCCCTTCAGATGGCGGCGTCAGGCTGCAACCCAGCTCGGCAAAACCCCCGACCCTTCCCTGGACCACTGACTCAGCACTCAGAGAGGGACCTGAGAGATTTAACAATAGACACATGAATTCACCCTGCATAACAGGAATATTATTGTTCTTTTCTCTGCTGAAATGACCAACTTGAATTTCCAGGCTAGTTCAGACTGACTTATGTTGTCTAATGCTGGTACGGTCTGATTTAAGCTGGTTAATGCTGGTCCAGACTGATTAATCCTGTTCCGGCCTCATATAAGATGGTTAGCGCTGGTACGGACTGATCTATGCTGGTTTAGTACTGGACCAAACTGATTTATACATACTGGTTAATGCTGGTCCAAACTGATTAATGCTGGTCCAGCCAGATTTAAGCTGGTTAGTGCTGGTGCAGACTGATTTATTGATGGTTGGTGTTGTTTTAGTGATGGTCCAGATTGATATTTGCTGGTTAGTGCTAGTCCAGACTGATCTATGCTTGTTTAGTGCTGGACCAAATTGATTTATACTGGTTTATGATGGTCCAGACTGTTTAATGCTTGTCCGGCCTGATTTAAGATGGTTAGTGCTGGTACAGACTGATTTATGCAGCTTGGTGTTGGTTTAGTGATGGTCCAAATTGATGTATGTTGGTTAGCGCAGGTCCAGACTGATCCATTCTGGTTTAGTACTGGACCAAACTGATTTATACTGGTTAATGCTGGTCTGGCCTTATTTCCGATGGTTAGTACTGGTACACACTGATTTATGCTGGTTGGTGTTGGTTTAGTGATGGTCCAGATTGATGTATACTGGTTAGAACAGGTCCAGACTGATCTATGCCGGTTTAGGGCTAGACCAAACTGATTTATACTGGTTAATGCTGGTCCAACCAAATTTAAGATGGTTAGTGCTGGTACAGACTGAGTTATGTTGGTTGGTGTTGGTTTAGTGATGGTCCAGATTGAAGTTTGCTGGTTAGCGCTGGACCAGACTGATCTATGCTGGTTTAGTACTAGACCAAACTGATTTAAACTGGTTAATGCTGGTCCAGACTGATTAATGCTGGTCCGGCCTCATATAAGCTGGATAGTGCTGGTCCAGACTGATTTATTAGTGCTAGTCCACAGTGATTTCTACTGGTTAAGGCTTGTTTAGTGCTAGACCAGACTGATTTGTCGGTCCAAAAGAGATTTCTACAGGTTAGTGCTGGTCCAGTTTGGTTTTTCCTGGTTTAGTGCTGGACCAGACTGATTTATAATGATAAATCCTGGTCCAGACTGATTTATGCTGGTTGGTTTTGGTTTAGTGATGGTCCAGATTGCTGGATGCTGGTTAGTGCTAGTCCAGACTTAACTATTCTGGTTTAGTACAGGACCAAACTGATTTATACTGGTTAATGCTGGTCCAGACTGATTCCTACTGATTAGTGCTGGTCCCGACTGATTTATGCTGGTTTAATAAGGTCCAGATTGATCTATACTGGTTTAGTCCTGGATCACACAGATTTAAACTGGTAAATGCTGGTCCAGATTAATTTATGCTAGTTTAGGGCTTGATCATACTTATGTCATTGTCTGCTGGTTTATTCCTAGTCCAGACTAATTAATGCTGGTTTTGTGCTGGATCAGAGTGATGCACATGGGTAAGGCTTGTCTAGACACATTTTTTACCAATTTATGCTGGCTTAGTGCTGGTCCAGACTGATTTATGCTGGTAAGATTTGGTTTGGTACTGATCTAGACGATCAATCAGCATAGACATAGTGTTGAACTAAGTAAGTCTCACTGGTTAGAATAGTTAAAAATCTGGTCAGGAGACCAGCACCCAAATCAGAAAATATGCAACTTAATTTATATTGCATCTTTTCAGCAGGGACTGCTGTGTATGAAGTTAGAATTCAATGTAATTCAATTCTGAAACAAAATTGAGCATGTGACCCTCCTTTCCTCATTATTTGGTTTTCTGAGAAAAGACAATGATAGGGGTAGAGTGTCAGGGCATGCTGAGTGACTTCAGCCAGGTCTCCTAAGCAACCAAATTGGCCCGGTTGCTAGGGAGTGTAGAGTCACATGGGGTAACCTCCTCGTGGTTGCTATAATGTGGTTTATTCTCGGTGGGGCGTGTGGTGAGTTGAGTGTGGATTCCGCGGTGGATGCCAGAATGGTCCAAATCCGGATTTATAGATAGCCACATGCGCTATGTGTCCATGGCAACGCGCTCGATGAGCCCCGTGATAAGATGCGCGGGTTGACATTCTCAGATGCGGAGGCTACTCACTCCACCATGAGGACTTAAAAGCACATTGGGAATTGGGCATTCCAAATTGGGTGAAAAAAGGGAAACCCCCCTCCAAATTAGGAAAAGACAATGATAGCAATAAATCTGTCAGGTTTGTCTGTTTGTGTTCCCACTAGATCAAATGCACAGTGTGGTAAACGTCAGTATTTGCCATTAGTCATAATTGCTGCAGTTACAATGTGTACTTAATTAGAAAAACAGCAATGTTTGGAAGGTTTGTCTGAATTTAATCTTTGGATACTGTAAACAATACAATTAGGGAGAAATTCTGCAGCCTGACTGATTGACGGAACACAGACAGGAGCGAGTGACAATAAGATGTGACACAAAAGAAAAGGAGGAGGGTAATGTCACAAATACACTAAATGGGGTAATGCAAAACCAGATTAAGGGGGGTGCTGGGGAGATGACATGCATGCAAATTAACATACAGCATGTTGTTATGTTGGATGCCTCAGTCTTTTGTTTTCTTTAATGGAACACTTTCTCTACTAGCAGGAGACTCTAACAGCAGTGGTTCTCAACTGGTTTCACCTCAGAATCCAGATTTTACACTGGTCATCATGTGGCGAACCAACAGAGTACCAAAATATCAGAGTTTGGTTGTACAACCATTGATGTCAGGAACAAAGGATATAGAATGCAATTTCACCTCTTTATTTTGCTACAATAACAATGCATCGATACTTGGTTAGTTGCATTTTAATATTTGAATTTCTCATTGTTTTTCCCTACTGTTCACAACCTTACTCCATTTTTGGGTCACGAGCCACCAGTTGAGAACCACTGATCTAGACTGTGAGAAATGATGTGTAGACCCATTTAAGTGGTTTTGCACTCCAGGTCACCGACTCTTAGGCCAGATCTAATCCAGAACCTCGTCTCGCCCTGAAATTAAGGGTAATCTCTCAAAGATGACGCTTGCTGATAGAACAGAGACACATAAACCCCCCCCCCCCCCCCCCCCCCCCCTCCCCCTCCCCCCTCCCCTCCCCTCCCCTCCTATGATCCGGGACACCCTGGGGCATACACATGGCCAGCTATCTCGAAGAATCAAACCCCATGATGAAAACATGTCTGGAGAGAAGGGAAAATCTAAATCCCAGATTGGTCCAAATCCGGATTTATAGATTTCATTTTTTGCAGAGGATTTGATTGGATTCCCTCCCCCCTAAATGTTTGTGGTGTTTTCCCCCTGAATACCAGCACTAATACTCTTACTGTCCCGGGAATGTTTACTTGCCAGATTGTGAGCCATAAGGAACATAAAGGGTTGTCTGTTGTCTGAAAGGTATTAACCCCTCTACCAAACGTGTTCTGTGAGTAAGCAAGGATGAACCAAACCCCTGGTGTGCTGTTGAGATTGTGGTCATGCTTGCACTAAAATAATTAACCAAATCTCATAAACAAACGTTTATTTTAGACAGGACAAGTTTGGGTTTGGTGGAGGGGTGAGAACTTTAAAAACACCAGCAGAAGATTCATGGAGAGAAAGAAAACAAGACACAAATGGTGGAATAACAGACAGTATGAATGATTTACAACAGTTGGAAAAACTCAAAGGTTGACATATGCGAAAGAACAGCATGTAATTATAGTTGCAAAGCACCAAACTGCAAATAAAAATCCGCTATAACAAGTAAAAAAAAAATTGTCCAGTTGGCAGGTAACTTTGTAGGAACTGCAACATAATATATGTTTAAATCGATATTTAAATGCGATAGTCTGACCCTCTACCAAGTTTTCCTTTCATTGTAATAATAATTTGAAATGGCCACAAATTCTGCGCATGAAGCCACCAGAGGGGTTTATATATACACATTATATACTGTATATACACCGATCAGCCACAACATTAAAACCACCTGCCTATTATTGTGTAGGTCTCCCTCATGCCACCAAAAAAGTGCCAATCTGCATTTCAGAATAGCATTCTGCGATGATATTCTTCTCATGACAAATGTACAGGGTGGTTAAAGAAAATACAGAAATACTCAAACCAGCCCATCTGGCAGCAACAATCATCCATGCGATTATCTAATCAGCCAATCGTGTGGTAGCAGTGCAGTGCAGATAAGTGTCCAGAGCTTCAGTTAATGTTCATGTCAACCATCAGAATGGGGGGAAAAACATGTGATTTGGACCGTGGCCTGATTGTTGGTGTCCGATGGGTTGGTTTGAGTATTTATGTAATTTAGAATATCATCATAGAATGCTGTTCTGAGATGCGAGTTGGTGCTGTTTTGGCGGCACGTGTGGGACCTACAAAATATTACGCAGGTGTTTTTTTTTTCCACCCCCTTTTCTCCCCAATTTGGACTGCCCGATTCCCAATACGCTCTAAATCCTCATGGTGGGATACTGACTCGCCTCGAATCTCAGTTGCCTCCACATCTGAGACGTCAATCCGCGCATTTTATCACGTGGCTTCTTGAGCGCATTACAGCGGAGACATAGCGCATGTGGAGGCTCACACTTTTCTCCGTGGCATCCACGCAGAACTCACCACGTGCCCCACCAAGAGCGAACATGTTCCAAACAAAGCCTTCCACATTATAAAGATAGAAATGCACTAAAATAGCACCAATTCAAATTGACATTAAACGTTTCCCAAAGTCTAAGTGGGAGTTTGACTCATCAAAAGAACTAGTCTCCCAGTAGGTTGCATTTTCATTGCAATGTGCATTAAATCTCATAAACTCTCATCCTCCACAATATTAATCTGCGGTAGACTGTGGCTATTCACTTTCCTACAGCAATCGTGAAGCTGCGTTCATGATATGCATCAGGGCCACTTTAAACAACGTGTCTCCACCATCACTACCGCCAAAACAAAATATGTCACTCTTTAAACCTATGCCTGAATTAAACAGCCTATTTTCAGAAAAAATGTAAAACAAAACAAATATACAGCAAAAAACGATGTATTAAACAACAAAAATGGAAAGGTAGCAAAGGGTACAAAAATACAAAAACTTAAACAATAAATTGTAATTAATAAATATTGTAACTGATAAATTGTATACATTAAAAACATGATAAAACTGTTTTCTTTATAAAACAGTTGACACTTTGTTTAATTTATGCCAGTGTAGTTTGATTATGTTTACTTGTTTACCCAACAGCTATAAAAACATATGATGATTGTGAAAATTCAGAATTCGTAATAATTATTGTAGTGTAAGAAAGTTTTGGTGTTCGAAACTAACAATCAAAACCTCTGCTAGAGAAAACACTTTTTCCCCCTCCCCCTTTCGCTCTCCCCTTTTCTTCCCAATTTGGAATGCCCAATTCGTTCAAAGTCCTCACGGTGGCGTAGTCAATCCGTGCATCTTATTACATGGCTTGTTGAGCGTGTTACCATGGAGACGCTGCACGTTAGGAGGCTTCACGTTATCTATCCTCTGCAGCATCCACACATAACTCCCCACACACCCCAGTGAGAGCGAGAACCACATTATGCCGACCACGAGGAGGTTACCCCATGTGACTCTACCATCCCTAGCAACCGGGCCAATTTGGTTGCTTAGGAGACCTGGCTGGAGTCACTCAGCACGCCCTGGATTCGAACTCGTGACTCCAGGGGTGGTAGCCAGTGTCTTTACTTGCTGAGCTATCCAGGCCCCTCTCACAATTGGACTTTTGACTTTACTGAGAAATAGCCCTTGTGACAACTACCTCAAGTGACAACTAGCCCCAGTCTTTCCTATAAATACAGCTAAAAAAAAGAAAGTTATATACTTAAATAACACGTAACCACATTAAGGGTGTGGTGGAATGTTTCAGTGACTCACTGCATCAGTCCAGTGACATTAGTGATATTAAGTGTGTCTTAAGTGTCCAAATCCTTTTTGGAATCACTGTAATTTTGGAACATGAAAAGGTGTTAATACTCACGCAGTAGACAGAGGGCGGCAGCGACGGTGACATTCAGAAGCCAGAATCTCTTCTGTACCATGGTAAACACTCACATAACATCACACATACCCCACCTGAAACACAAAAGACACACACACGTACAGGTCACACCAGAGAACTCTTTGCCAATACTTCAAGAAAGAGAAGTCAACATGCAGAGTATTTCCTGGATTAGAGTATAGTGTACATGACGCAGTTAATCTATTAAACACATTCCACTTTTTATTCATTTCATGCACATTTCCTTATTTGGTGAATCTCACAAAACCTGTTAAGAACATTTTTAGGTCATGATTACCCTCAAAATCAATAGAAGTTGCTTTTTTTTGTGCATTACATTATCCCTACAGTTCTCATTAACGTAATGCAAAAGAAATAAAGACATATAATTGATATATGATGTAGTTTCTGTTGTATCATGTTGCTTCGCTCTATCCTGGCCCAGACACTGACTACACCCCGTGGCTTACAGTAATCAACTCTCCACAGATTGCAATATTCCTCTCGAGTATTGCAGAGGAGTTTCCCTGCAAAGTGCCAGGAAATTAAAGCAGGGGTTTGTTTAATACAACGTTGGCAAACATCCACTCGTTTGATTGAGTACCTGAAAGCAGAAATCCCTCCACCCACCTCTCTCCCACGTAAACCATTCAAAGCCACTAATAGCAGCTTATTACTTTAAGTTAATTAAAGCAGAGGTTACAAGGGAAGGCTATTTTAGGACAGCATGCATGTTCAATTATGTGTTTTGTTGGCTGAGAATCTGAGGGAACAGAACAAAACTCAAATTACCAAAGCAAGTGCATGGCATTCATTTTTAAAGAAAAAAAGTGTATATGTGCGTTCTAACTAAAACATTTCACATAAAGAAGTTTGTTAGGTTTGAAATGATAAAAACAATATAGTGTTTGAATGGAAGACAAAAAAGCATTGGACACTTTGTGTTTGTCAGTCGTTAGTGGAACACGTTGATTTGATGAGTTAATGTGCTGAACTCAACCTGTGATATACTCTACTAGGACACTTGTGTGAACTTGAGGGAACCTGACTTTATACACAAGGTTTGGAGGGTTACTTTAACATTTATTCCACTACACAGGGCTCCAGACTAAAAAAAATGTCTTAACTGAAACATTAAGGCACCAAATGGCTGTTTTAAGTCGCCAAATCATATAATTTCTCTATTTAGATTGTTGTAGAAACAAGATTGAAAGCAGAGGGAAGACAGCTGATAACCCATTAATCGGAGGTTTAATAAAAAGTATATACAGTTGAGAAAATATGCAACTTTGCATTCCCATTATGTTTCATCAATGTTCACAACCCTTTCATAATTTATACAAATATAAGAGACATTTTTTTTATTTAGTACTGCCCTTCAGAATCTACATAAGCAGATATTACATCAAGCATCTTGAGCAACAGTGAATGTTTGCACCTTGTGCAATTGTTGTGTTTGAGTCCCTCAATTGTCCGGTGGTGAGTCAATTGGAGTTTTGAGTTGTGCGTGGATGCCGCGGAGAATAGCGTGAAGCCTCCACACGCATGTCTCCACGGTAATGAGCTCAACAAGCCACGGGATAAGATGCGCGGATTGATGGTCTCAGACACGGAGGCAACTGAAACTTGACCTCCACCACCTGGATTGAGGCGAGTCACTACGCCAACCACGAGGACTTAGAGCACATTGGGAATTGGGCATTCCAAATTGGGGAGAAAAAAATTATTTAACCAAATTTCTCTGAAAAAATGTAATATTTTATGCAGTGTTACTTCTAAAAAAAATGATAAAAAAACAAATGTATCCTTTAAGGATTTTTAGATATTTTTACAGAAAAGCATGCAAATAAACAGTAAACACTTTTTTTGTTTTGGCTTGTTTTCCAAAGATATATATATATAAAAATATGCAATATAATGCATGTCATTTTAAGACATCATAATTATTGTTGGAATATATGTTTTTGTACATTGTAAAAAGCTAAAATGTGACCATAATTATGAAAAACTAATGATTAAGTTTTTTTTTGTTTTGTTTTTGTTGCAATGTACCTAGTTAAAATGTCCCCTTTTTTTTTTTCTCAACTGTATATACCTTTTTTTTTTTTCAGATTTTTTTCAGCAAAATGGATATTTTAATGGAAATGTACCCATATAAATCGGAATGAAGTCTGGAAATTTTTTATCAATACCCAGCACTTGCTGAGCTAATGGTTAAATCAGGAATGGATGCAAAATATTCAACTGATTGAAATGAATTGCATTTAAAATCATTTTAGAGGTTTAATAGAAAATAATGTACAGTATGAGATGAAATTGAGAAAAAAGCACATGTATAAAGGAGAAAGACTGAAATATGGAGGTGTAACTACAAAAGACTGTACTACACCTCAAAAAAGGAAAGGTAATATATCCTCAGTTCTCTTTTGTATGATATAAAGTTCACCCTGGAGGGCAAATATATCTTAATATTCTCATTGAAAGAAATTGCATTTTGCATCTCTTATGTAACATATGTACAAGGCCCCTTTAGACTCATGACAAAAAGGCAGCTTTGTGCACAATTTGACAAGAATTCGATTTCTGTAGAAAATGAGTCTCGGCTGCTTTTGCCGTACAATTTCCGTGAACAAAAAACACAATGTCTGTGACATGAACAGAAATATCATGTTTAAGATCAATACGTTCCTAGAGAGAATTAAATGAAATATATTTTATGCCAAACCACAAATGTAATATTTTCTGGCTGACCAAACCAGAAATCAATTTATCCAGGATATGAAAATGGCTTTCCTGAAATCTTATCATGTGAACACATGTGCTGAGATCCAAAAGTCATAATTCCATGGCTAGAGTCATGTAGACCAGTGTTAGGGGTGTGTAATGCCTCTGTTTGGGAACCAGTACATTTTTTGCCTGTATAAAGTCCTCAAACAGATTTAGAGCAGTAGGAACTGATCAGGGCAGGTCATTGTGTCCCTCTCTGTGGAGTCTCTAAGCAGACGGGCTGTTGAACAAGGCCTCCTTTCAAGTGTCTTTGAGAGAGAGCAGAGCAAGCAGTCAGCACATGCAGAAACAGACAGACAGAGAGTTTAAGAGCCTGCGTTTAAAGACGGGAGAGGACAGGAGGAAAAATAGACTTTCTGGCCCATGGGCAGGGGCGGTTTGTTTTTTGTTTTGGCTTGTTTTCCAATATAAGTATCTCCTTTAAAACAATGTACATTTAATTGTGGCGCAATAATGCAGAGAAAATTTTGTTATCTGAGAATGTTGAATATAATATAAAACATTTAAATATTTAAAAATTCGTAAAAATCCTTAAAAAAAAAATAAAAAATGCATTTACACGAGAAGCAGCATATACGATATTTAGACTTGCATTCAGAAAATAGATCTTGAATATAAGTATATTTTGTCTTTACTGCACTCACAGATGTATAACCAAGTGAAAAAATACACTTACTGTATATGTAAGATACATTCTCCGAAATAGGGCTGGGATAAACGATTAATCTAGCGATTATTTTTTCGATGTATCGATTAATCTAACGCTAAATTTTTTCAGTCCGATTCGATTTCAATTCGAAAATGTAAAAAAATATAAAATAAAAAAAAAAAAAAAAAAAAAAAAAAAAAAAAAATCGCCGCAAGTTTGATTGACAGGCGATCTGATCAATCAATCATAATACGCCATTTTTGTCCGACAAAGTAGTCAGGAGAGAGAAGATTAACGTCGGTGGATTTGAATTTGAATAATGGATTGTAGGCTACTGTACTGACGTCTTTCCGCGGTTAAAACATCAGTCCTTCTGATGCAGGCTACATTCATGTTTAGCCTATTTGATGCTATAAATTAACCAAGGAAAAGATGATCGGTTCACGAGCAGCTTTAACTGAGGCAATCTGTCACGACACATTAAAGAGCCACAAAATAGTCGGCCTATTTATGGTTTCATTTTCTGTGAATGACCAAATTTGAAAGTTGAGACTTTATTAAATGTTACCTGCTTGGTCCTGTCTGTCAGCGCGTTGTCAGTGTCCTCTATGTATTTTTCACAACATTCATAGCTATAAGCGCATTATTAACAGCCATAAACGAAAACTTTAGGTGTCGACAACGTATTATAGCCTACTCCAACATCGAGTGCAAAGTGGGGAGTTGAAAAAAAGCTTACGGTGCTCTGTCATCTGCAGCTGCTCCCGGGTGGCGCCTCTTCAGGTGCTGGTGCATTGCCGTGGTGCTAGAATGGAAGGCCATCTCCATTTTGCAAAGACGACATATCACGGAATTGTTTCCTTTTAAATTAAAGAATTCCCATAGAGGAACGAGAGCGTGCCGCCTTGCACTTCTGATAGTCTGAGGAGCCACTCGTGTTGCTAATACTCTCCGGCGCCGCCATCTTTGTTTTGAGTCTGACGAATCGACGCGCATATTTTGCGTCGACTTATTTTTCGCGTCGACGTCATCGATGACTGTCCCAGCCCTACTCTGAAAGCAAGTCTAAATATCTTATATATTGCTTCTCATGGAAATGTATATTGTTTAAAGGATTTTAGACAATTTTAAATGGAAAACAAGACAAAAACACTTGATAACAATAGGATTTTTGCAGTGAATTGATTTACTGAGTTAAACTTAATAAAAAGTAATTCAGTGAATGTCATTAAGAGGTATTTTTAAAAGATGATATTATCCTCTATATTGTTAGTAAGCACGTTTAGTACAGCCTTTTAACTCGGGACACAAGCAGAATAATCGGTTAAGAGCTATTGATTAATCATTGCAATAATCACGCGGATAGTCAAATAATCGTTAGTTGCAGCTCTAATGTTAGGAAAAAAGTTCTTACGTTTTATTTGTCTGAGCTAAAGTGCTTATTTTTAGTGCCCCGTTGTTGTGATTGGCTGTAATAGAAACGTCTTTTCTCCAACACAAAAATTTGAAATTGAGCCTGAAAATGAAATCAATGAGCCAGTGTGTTAGGGTGTGGTGTGTTGCAGGCCGTGTTTGGTGGGCTGCTCTGGGCCAGAAAGTCCAAGGCTATTTTTCTTGTCACAGAATGCCCAGCCCATGGGTCTCCAGGTGTGTCCAACTCAGATTTTATTTTTAAAGATACGGTCCAAAATCAAAATTCTGTCATTATATACTCCCCCTCAAATTCAGTCCAAATCAGTATGCCACACACAAGTTTGGAACGACAGAACCATGCAAAACAAAATTTTAGTTGTTAGGACACCTGAGCTTCATGCATTACAGCTTAACACTTGTTTGATCCAAAACTTTATGGCCTGTAAGTGACAGAGAGAGACCTAATCACAGGTTATAAAACCTGAAGACTTCTGTAGCTGCACAAGCTTTAAAATGTCTTTGAAAATAGGCACATTGGTCTGGAGAGATCCATGACATTAGAAGGAAAATCACGCAATAAATACTGTTTTTTTTTTTACCCTAAAAGCAGTAACGGCCTGGAGTGAAAGTTCAGTGTATATTCTAGTCTTTCAGAAACCCGTTCCTCTCTTCACAGTTCACACCAAAATATAACAGCAGATTTTCTTTTAGGCTGCTATAGAATAAACACACTTCCAGTCTTCAAAACAGACAACTGCATGCTTTAAAATGTATGCCTTCTTTGCTTAGAGAGCATCACAAAAATCCAAATGACAGACCAATCTGGGATCCTCTGACCTGGGTGACATGGTCAAATTCCAGACTGTAGGTTAAGTCTTTACACCACCTGTTTGGTTGTACAATGGGGTGGTTTAATCTGAAATCAGGTGGCCTTTCCTGAAAATAAGCCTTTGCAACATCTCCTGTAGGCGGACTTCCTGAAACTGATTTCTTAAGTCAGGTTATAAGGTGAACAGAGGTCCTTCCACCTCAGGTTTAGGGCATGATAAGATATGCTCTTGACTGATAAGGTTGCCTTATATCACATGCACGCTAAATGCGATTTGTGACAGTTGGTGCTTGTGACGAGGAGGAGGACATGGCCAGGCTGTGATGGCGCACGGCCGGCGCTGAAGCAGCGGGTGAGCAAGATAAGGGGAAGCCGTAGACGCCGGTTCGAGAGAAAGAGTCGCACGCGGCCGCGTTGCATTTGTGTCTGTGTTTGTTTATGTTGGATTTATGTTGAGTTTTATAATTAAAATATATGTTTACTGTTCAGCCTGTTCCCACCTCCTTCTTGCACATCCTTTAACTGTTACAGTGGTCCCAACATCCGGTAGGGTGGAGGGATGCACTGTCGGAGTCCTCATCGCTAACATCCGCCTAGAGTCGGAGGACCCGCGGCCATCTGCCGAGAAGGGGAGGAGCGGTTCCGTCCATCAGGCGCCGGAGGACTCGCTGCCATCCGTGGGGGGGAGAAGCGAGCTGGCCTCCACCAGAGGGCGGAGGAGTGGTTGAGAACTGGGCGACAGCGCGTCCGGGAGCCGGCTCATCCTTTCCCTCTACCCATGTCTCTCCCTCAGGTTTGCAGGAGGCAGGATGGCTGACAGAATGACCGGAAGAGCAGTATCTCCCCTTCAGAGATGGGGGTAATGTGTGTAGTCAGACCGGTGGTGCCCCAATTGAGGAGGGGGGGGACAAGGAGGAAGGCATGGCTGGGCCGAGAGAAAGATAAAGGGCAGCCGGAGAAGCTGGTTCGAGAGAAAGAGAGTGATGCACGCGACCGTGTTGCATGTGTGTGTCTTTGTTTGTTTATTTTGGTTTTATCATAAAATTTTATGTTTACGCTTCAGCCGGTTCCCGCCTCCTCCTTGCCCGTCCTTGAACAGTTACAGTGCTGTTCTGGCCAAACTTAACTAAAACCCTCAACGCAACCTGCATGATCACATACTTTTGTACATTTCAGAGTATTTCCAGGAACTTTGTATTGTGACACTCATGTTAATGTCTCCCAAGGATGAATCATTTGTGTTGTAGTATTCCTCATTTCTAAGTAGGCCTGCACAATTAATCATATAAACGTGATTACGTTTTTCTTCAGCACAACACAAGCTAGCAAGCAGAAATTACAGCCAGCTAAAGTTTCAAATTGTTGTTTATTTACATGATAGGCTTTGTGGATGGTTGATAGACCAAATCAAAAGCTCTTTTGAAGTACATTTTTACCTCAACTGACCTATCAGGTTCTCTTCAGAAGTTGGCCACTGATAAATCACCATTTCACTTTCAAGAATGCTCTGAAATACAGAACCACAGTAGTTTATGAGTATCATATGTGCCGCTCTGATCTGTAGTGTATTACACATGAGGCTCAACTTCATAATACAATGTTTCTGAGGTCTCGGAGCAGTTCTGTGATTGATGCACACAAATTCCAACCCGTGCTCTGATTGGTTTTGTAGACCGAGGAGATCAAATCACCATGTATGGAAGGAGCACAAAGGTGGTTCTCAACTAAAACTAAACACAGAAATAAAAACACACACACACACACACTTCCTTCAGTTACATAAATATACTACTATTGTATATTGCATTAATAATATTCATAAAAAAAATATATATAGTTTAAAGAGGAACACCCTACAGAGTAAAGACCTGTTCACAACAAATCCGTGACGATTTTGCAAGATAAATGTATGACGGAGATCCATTCACACCAAGCCCGTAAAAAAAAATTAAATTTAATTTAATTGCCCAATTGTCACACATTATACATACATTTCTGCATATATACAGTGAAATTATTTATTTTTCACATATCCCAGCTATGCTGGGGTCAGAGTGCAGGGTCAGCCATGATTCGGCGCCCCTGGAGCAGATGGGATCAAGGGCCTTGCTCAAGGGCCACACAGTGGTGTCTTGGCGGTGCTGGGGCTTGAACCCCCAACCTTCTGGTCAGTAATCCAGAGCCTTAACCGCTGAGCCACCACTGTCCCTGAAACTAAACTGAAACTAAACTGAAAACTGTTTCACTCCTGTACAGTAGGCGGCGCTGTTACAGTACAGTCTTATGTCCGCACCTTCAGCTGTTTGAGATTAATATACTGAACACTGTTAATGCATTTATTTACTTACTTTGGCATAACTGTTTCATTATGTACTTTCCATGGTGTTGATGCATTTTGAGGAGTATATAATCTGTTTTTATGCGAGTGAGATGAGTAAAGAGCACGGTTTCACATTTATTTGCACATGTATTTTGAAACATGTAGGTCTATATTACAGACTCACAAACTCAACTCTTTATAATGCCTGGATAATACAACACAAGTTACAATGACATAAATACACATGGAATAATGCATTTCATTGAAAATAAGTATTAAAATATGATGCATATATTAAAACTAATATAAAAGAAAACACTGCTCACAGTCTTTGCTTCATTAAAATTATTGCAATACTTTGTTATATTGTCCTTGGAATAAAAATAGCAGTATTGATCCGCAATTCGTTTGTCTAAAACTTTGCATGTAACAAATCTTTTTAAGGGATATTTTAATATGAGCTTAGTGCACATTAACTTGCTGAACCTCACTGCTGTTTTTAATGCCATGAGAATATACAGGGACATTGATATACATATTAAATAATGTACATTAATACAAAACACCATTAGCAGACTCAAAAATAGACCGGGTTTATGTTTGCAGTACAAAGGGTTTATGAATCGCAAGTATTTTTTTTTTAAATATATACATTTCACAGTGTATATCAGCTGCACGAACAATGTCTGTTTGCCAGTTGATTAGCGCCACCAACGTGTTGGATTGAGCAGCTGCAGCGACTCTGGAAAAATGGCAAAAAAGTAACCCTAACCCTAACCCTAACAATCAGGTAGCGCTTTACTTATAAAGATCAATGGCTCACCCATGACATCCTACGTTTCGGATATCCACGTGCTGGGTGGACATTCATGAGTGCCGCCATATTGAGATCACGTGAGCAGTTGAAAATTACTCTCATTCAGGGCTTGTTAAAAACATTCATTTTTCATTCATCAAGATCTTCATTTGAAGGTTCCCGATATTGATTCTTACATTCCCAAGATCAATCTTTTACTTTAAAGTTTGGTTTGGTTGATTACTATATCTGTTTGATAAACAGTAATTGAACTGCATAGTTTGGGCCCTGTTGTAAATTTTAGAAATGCATATTTCCGTAATGTACAAAGTTAGAAGGTTCCCTGCGTAATTTACAGCATTAGATGAGTTTCTATCACACGTTATTAGCAAAATGGACATTATATCTGAAATATTCAAGAGCTTGTGAATCAGAATCAAATTACCTGATTGATTTATTTCAATAATCTGCAGTAATTGCATGCTTTCACTCACATTATAAATGAATCATGCGACTGACAAGCGCTTTTTATAAAGCTAACGGTAACTATGAACTTCTGTTTTTGTTTGACGCTGCATCTACACCGCTATATTTCAATGCAACATGAACACAAATATTACGGAGTACACCTTTGAGTAAAAAAAAACATACAGCTATTTGCTCTTTCATGCCAGCCTAAGCTTATTAAAAACTGTGCCATCTGTTACTGACCTAAGTCTATACATCGTCCACATGGACTGGTAACAGTCTCAACCTAGCTTGCACAGCTCTGGAGTTTCAGACATATCTGCTTGGTTATTTCAATTGACTAAAACCAGAAACTTTAAACAACATGCGAGTGACACAGTTACTAGCGATCTTGTTCATCTTGGGTTTGCAGCTTTCCAAGAACAATAATAATCATAATCTGCTAATGTAATTAAAAACATACCAGTGACGTGTCATGTCAAATGCTCTGCTGCACTTTCAAGCATGATCATCAAGTTTATTGTGTCTACAAGCTAACTCCAAGGCTGTACATGTAAGTCCTCTGGCTAAGCTGCTTGCTGGGACACTTGCCATTTTGATCGCATTAGAAGCGGCGTACTCGGTTTATCCTCGCCATAGGTGGCATTTCAAATGTGTGGACTCTGAGCGAGGTGTTGCTAAGTGTTTATTCTTGAAGGTTCCCTGATCACATATCAGAATATTTAGAGGTGAACCGGTGGGTTAACGGAGCACACAACACCCCGCTGAAAGGACCGACCTGAAAATAGAAGGATGAATCTCTTGATCAGAGATTTAAAGTTTAATAACCTGTGCATTATAGACAATACCTGTTTAAAGTGTCTGGTCTCCACAAATTCACAAAACAAACATTTGCAATTACAACTAAAAGTGTTGCAAGTGCCATGTTATACCCATCATATTAAATTCCATGATCAACATTTACAGAGTACTCCATTATTTTGTACAGGGGGGTCAAAATGACAATTTTCGCCTAAGATTTTGGAGCAAAACTAGAAGTCAGAATAATCTCCTATGAAAGACGACAGCGTAATTATTTTATATTTACACAGAGAGAAACTGTAGGTAGGTCTATTACGAAAATCAGTTGACTTCAGCACCCCTTGTTAAATTATATTCCAATAATGTATCCAAAAATGGGAAAAAACACTTTTAATGTGTTGCTGTTCCAAAGTTGGAGGGCCTATAACTGCAGAATAGTTCAAGATATCTTAATATCCTTTTAGAACAAACTTTTCTTTTTGTATCTTCAGTTTTAAAGCCCTATGTGGTTGAATCCCAGAGATATGTGGCTCTCAATGTGGCTCCATCCATTTCTACATTTTACCCATGGTCGAAAACCAAATGTGGGACACATGGATTTGCTTGTCCAACAAAGAATGGTCTAAAGTACAATGTTGAAACTAGAAATGTACCTTTTAGTACACGACCTGTAGTTTTGCTCCAAAAATCATAGGCAGAAATTGTCATTTTGACCCCCCTCTATAAAATAATGGATTAATCTTTAAATACTGATCCATGGCATTTCATATTTTGGCTTTCATCATCATCATTTATGTACATCGTTTACCAGTTGTTGCCTTTTCAATCAAAAACACTATTTTTAACCAGAGATCTCTGGTTGATTTAACACAGAATGAACCAAATTCATGTGTTTTCTGTAGTACAGAGAGGTAAATCACTGTACACCTGCTTTCTATCACAGTGAATCGTATGGACTGCTCGTAACAGAGACAGCCTGATAAGCAGCTGTATTATTCTCTAGCTAATCCAGGATGATCCCGCCTGATACAGGGTGCGAGAGCAGGCCAGGCACTATGACCCCAGTCAAAGGAAGGACAGGAAGCTAATGCCACTCTGGTGATCTTCCTGTGGCATTACGGAGGCATTTCTGCTTTGTTACTGGAATTATCATGGGTAATATGAACAAAACCTAAGAACCAAAATTCAGCAGCATGCAACTCGTCCCAAATCGTTTATGCTTTAGAATGATACCTTAAATTGTGTGTGGCTGAAATGTTGCCAATAATATCAAAATGGTCAATTATCAGCCGATTCTTTGTATACTGGTACTTCTGCAGGTCACAGGATCAAGCTGCATTTATATAATTGATTTTGACACTTTGAACACCACAACACCTGGATAAACACCAACTTCCTGTCTTGGTAATAAGGTAATGATGGGTAATGAGGTAATAAGGCCTCATCAGGTCTAATTTCGCTTGTTCTTAAAACCTTTTCTCACTTTAGGAACCCTCAGGGATGATTTTTTATGATCTGTTCCTGCTGCTCAGATCCACAATGACCAATCAGAGCAATCATGGCAGATGTTAAGCTAATAGAAACCAGACTCATCACAAAATATAATGTGTCGACCAGTCAGTGGTTGTAAGACACAGTAACTCCAAAATGTATTCCAAAACTTTATCATTTCACTAAATATTTAGTGTTAGAAATGTAAGCTTTTTTGAGTATTCTGATGTTACATGCTAATGCCTAACTCTGTTGGAATCAATTGGGAGTCGACAGTGCACTTGGAGCGCTTATAAAGTGTTGCTCAGAAGTCAGTCACTTCTGAGAGTCGTTAGGACACTCCCTTGGAAGGAAGCTAATTTCTAAAACTAAATTTTAGAATTGCATGAAATTTTAATAGTATAGTTCACCCAGAAATGAACATTCTGTCATTACTTACTCACCTTCAGGTTGTTCTAAACCTGCATGACTTTTTCTTCCATGGAACAAAACAGGACATTTGAGGCCACGTCCACACTTGTACGTTTTTGTTTGAAAGCGCATTCGTTTTGCTACGTTTACACGTCTCATCCACACTAGAATGCCGTTTTCCTACCAGTGACTAAACGATCAAATTCACACTGGCCTTTCATAGCAGCAAACAAAACTGTTATTTAAATTTTGAGTATATTATAAACATATTTATAACAAAGCAAGCAATGACAATTTGTAACAATGTTTAACTGCTGTGATAAAACAAACACATTTTCGTGTTCGTAAAGAGAACATTTTCAAGTAGAACTAAGGGTACGTTTACACGACAACGATGTATTAAAAACATTTTTGAAAATGCTCGCTTATAGACAACAACGTTGTCAAAACGATTCCCGTTCACACGGATCTGTGACAACGACTAAATATGCTGTATTATGCATGCCAGCCCAGTAGTTGGCAATGGCACCTTGTAAAGTAACACTACGTGGCTGCGCGCATAATTCTTCTTCCACATAGCGTTGAATACAAACAATGAAGATGCAAAATTATTAATTAGCATTTTGTATGTTTACACGGAGACGATAACGGCATCGTTTTCAAAAACTTGCACTTTGAAACCCATTTTCAGGCCCCAAAACTCTGTTGTCGTGTAAACGACCAGCCAAAACGCAAAAAAAAATTAAATAAATCGTGTAAACGGTCCCTAAAAGGAATGCTGTAATTGACACTTTTCTCGATTGATTCAATTGTGCAGCCCTACAGGCAGATGTGACGAGGAGGAGGGTGGGGCCATGCCGTGAGTGCACACAGCCGTCCCCCAATTGGGCTAATCAGACGAGGAGAGGGATAAGGTGAGCCGGATGCAGCAGTTCAGCCTTATCCCTCTCCTCAGCTGATTAGCCCGATTGGGGGCCGGCCGTGCGCACTCACGGCCTGGCCCCGCCCTCCTCCTTGTCACAGCAGAATGTTAGCCTCAGTCACATTTACATTAAGCATTTGGCAGACGCCTTTATCCAAAGCGACATACAGAGCATTCAAGATATACATTTCATCAGATAGTATGTATTTGCAACAGCATGAGGGTGAGAGAAGGATGACAGAATTTTCAGTTCTGGGTGAACTAACCCTTTAAGTGGCATCTTGGCATGCACCCAGTGCAAAACAACTCTAAGACATGATAATGCATTTGCACAGGCACACTGCACTTGTTTAAACTCATGGAAAGTCTGATGCCAAACGGAGCTTAAATAGCTTTTGATTTCTTTCTCTCTAATGCCTCATATAAAATGAAATGCATCCACTACCACCCTGGTAGATCTGCTGTGGGTAGGGCTGCAACAGCTGTGTGTAAGGTCTCACTTAAATTTGGGTGTAAAGTTCAAACAAAGGGCTTAGTAACTAAATGTCAGTACTTAATTTAGTTGCATTACCTGTTCTTAACATAAGACTAAGCTAGTAGGTTGTAAGCCCTCAGTAGAGCAAAGTTTATTCGCATAAAATTACGTTTAACTTTATTGATTAATAAGCAGCCTTCAAATGTGTTGAAAAGCCGTGCGTTTTAGTTTTATCTTGTCACGATTGACGTTTAAACCTTTTTTGTCTCATGTAACTGTCCGTGGCAATAAATACAATTTCAATTAAAATACGATATGTACAAAAATATAAAAAATACACAAAACAGTTGGCCTACTGCATCTTACATTAATAAGGGGCAATAAATAAATATTCACAACAGACTTTAAAATTGAATATTTATTGTAACATCCTATATATTTTGTATGTGCTGTATATTTTGTAACCGTGCACATCAGTGACACCAAATGATGCAAACAGAATTTTTTTTTTACTAAATGTTCGCTCTCGTAAATGTTAACGAGTAAGTGTAAATGTCAACATCATCATATATGTCTAAAGGATTGAATTCGCATAAAACATAAGCTCATTGATGTCCTTTAATCAGTTTCCTTTATATTCCAACAGCTACTCCTGGTCAGGGGCTTCCTTAAATATTTTTACCTAAGTTTAAAGGTGCAACGCTAAAATATTTAGTAGTGCATAATTGTAGCTTAGTGCCCATTTACGCCCCAAATAGGCGAAGTTGTAACTTATGCACAGGTGGTGCAACTGGCCCCTGGTCTTGTGACTTCCTCATGCATGAACGAGGCGTGATCGCAGTATTACCTTGAGCCCACACACAATGCTTCCATTTATACCCTGTAGCATTAGACGTGACAAAAATAATCTCTTTCTAAGTTATGTGCATGCTTTTAGCTCTAAGTGCCTGTAATCCAGTGCAGAAAGACAACGTGTATAGAATGCAAACATATACTTGACTTTGTTTTTGTTTTCTGAAGGAAATGTTACCTTTTATTGTCTGCCAGATACAAATCTGATGGGTCATTCCCTGTCAACTCAACCACAGCCAGAGGCAAAAATTAACTTTTCCATTAAGGGTCATATTTGCCCCCTGGATTTGATTTTCAGTGGCATTTTACACCATTAAAAATCCTTCCGTGTGTCATCCTTCTGTGTGAAATACATAAATTGAAATACGACAAAAAGGTCAACATAAATTATCAATATGAATAACTAGATTGACAATGTATTACTTTATAATCCTAAAATTTAATGAACATCAACATTTATGCAATAATGTGTATATTTAGGCCAAAATAGAGAAATTCATTTGGTGGGAATTTTTTGCCCTTATATTTTGAATTTCTGAGACATTTGTCGCTTTCATTTGAATTTTTTGCACTGAGCCACCATGATTTTTGACCCAGACCGAGGTCCCAAGCCAGGGCTGGACTGGCAATCTGGCATACCAGGCATTTTCCCGGTGGGCCGACGCACTTTGGGGCCGATCAGGGGCGGACTTGCCCGCTCAAAAACATTTGGATCATCCCCCCCTCAACAACCTTTGGACCAGTTGCCATGTAAAATCTCGGGTCGATTTCTCTTCCCAGTCCAGCCCTGTCCCAGGCGCAAACATTTATTTTTTATATGTTTTTACTGGTGGAAGATAAACATAAATGATGATGAAAGCCAACACATGAAACGCAATGGATCAATATTTAGGGAATAATCAATTCATTTGTAGAGGGGGGTCAAAATGACAATGTTCACCTATTTGTGAAGTGAACAATGCGACCCACATTTGTTTTCGACCATTTAAAATGGGTACAGTTTAACAATTTTCAGATTGAGCCAAACTGAGAGCCCCATATCTGTAGGATTAAACCATATATGGCATTAAAAATTAAGATACAAAAAGGAAAGTTTGTTCTGAACCAGAATGTAAAAAGTATTATTTCTGGAGTTATAGGCACTGCAACTTTGGGAAAAACATCACAAAAAAGTTTTGGACTCATTGGCAAATAATGCAAAAAGAAGTGTTGAAGACAACTGATTTTAGTAATAGACCTGCTTATATCGGTGTAAAAATGAAATAATGATGCTGCCACATGTCTTAGGTTATTATTTACTTATTTTATCTGTAGTTTCGATAGGCTCAGAGGCTAAAATTGTCATTTTGTCCACCCTCTACAAATAAATGGATTACTCAGTAAATATTGATCTAAGCCATTTCATATTTTGGCTTTTACGTTTATCTTTCTTCAGACAAAGTATTAAGAAAAAAAATTAAAAATCAGTCAGGAAAGTTTCTGATATTTGTTTGATTTGGCACAGGATATCCATAAGTGAGATTATTTAGAAAATAGCACACTTCTGCTCACATGATTTGAGGTTTCTTTCATGTCCATAGCACAAACAGTGTGGGACAAGTCATGTGCCCAAATTAAATACTTTGGGTTAGGGGTTAGGTTCAGATCCATAATATTAAGTATGGGCAATAGTAGTATAGTGATACTTGCATTAGCAAACACCACTAATTATTTTCCAGAGTGTAAACAGCTAGGCTTTTGCACCTTTATACTACACAATACTTAAGCCAGTATACAACTGTCTTACCTGAACAGGTACTGTACGTCTACAACAAAGTGTTCGAATTTTTGAAAGACACGTTGTGTACATGTGTGCATTTGGATAAGTAGGTGCACAACAAATTCAACAAAACAAGACCTTTCCTTGTGACCTTTGATCTTACACCAGGTGTGTATCACAACAAACTCTTGAATGTGGGTCAATAACATCTGCTTAAAGGGACAGTTCACCAAAAATGAAAATTCTGTCATCGTTTACTCACCCTCATGTGGTCCCAACCAGTATGACTTTATTCTGTGGAGCACAAAAGCAGCATTGCATCATCTTGCTAATGAACGTGAATGGTGACCGAGGCTAACATTCTGCCAAAGATCTCCTTTTGTGTTCCCAAAAAGAACGGAAATTAATACGGGTTTGGTACAACATAAGGGTGAGTGAATGATGACAGAATTGTCCTTTAAAAGCAGTACAAGAACAAGAGTTTGTGCAGAAGCTAAGACAGTAAAGCTCAACGTTGAAGCCATGTTGACCCTCATCAATGACTTTAGTCCATGTTAAGCCATTCCTTTTGACATGTTAGACATGACCCAATGACCCAACAAACTAATCCAAGCTGGACTAGTTAAACGGCTTTAAACATTAGCTTGCAAAGCACATGTATGGCCAACAATAACTGTAAAGAAGACAGTATAATGCAGACATATATGGCCAATCAAATGCAGGAGATGAAGTCATTAAGCAGGAGGGAGTGGCCTTAATAATATAATATATAATATGCAAATACATCTTCTGGTCTATGCAGCTGTAGATTTATGAAGACAAATGAAGAAAAAAAAAAAGATTATTTTTCTATCTTAAATACAGAATATTCCAGGTTCAATACAAGTTAATCAAAGTGAGGCACTCACAATGGAAGTCAATGGAGCCCAATTTGTGGAGGGGTTAAAAGGCAGAAATCTGAAGCTTGTAATTGTATAAAAGCACTTACTGTACATTCATTCTTGTTAAAACTGGAGTATTATTTGAGATGTAAAGTTGTTCAAATCATCATTTCTACAGGATTACAGGGTTCACATGGGTTGTGTCGCCATTGCAACATAGTTGTAAAATTGGATAGAACTTTACACAGAAAAGGTTGGCAAGCTGTTTAATCACATTAAATCATGCTAACAGGCATATTATTTACATCTTGTGGCTACACTTTTGAAACGGAGAGTATTTTTTGATGTTTAGTGATTGGCCCCATTCACTTCCATTGTAAGTGCCTTTTTTTAAAGAAAAGGAGGGACAAGTGTACTATACAACTGTACTATATTGTGTTGATATCTCTGTCCAGCACATTTTCCAACATGTGTTATTCTTCAATGTCCCTTTTAATTTTACTTGACCAAGGTGCCAAGAGTATGGAGAGCCACTTGAATCAACTAAGTGGCCCTTGAAATCTACTACCCAATCATAACAAGTATAGAACAATAAGTATTCTTCAACCAAACTGTAATGCAATTTTACTAAGGGACTGAAACAGTCAGTTCAAGGTGTCAGCATCCAGACCAGCTTGTGTTTTCTGCTCAGGGGAAGGATTGTATTGGTCATTGTTCTCTTGAGAAACCCTGATCTTCATGTGCAGCCATCAAACACCTGCCTTTGAGTTACAATACCCCCCAGAAAACCCACTAAATACACGTTTCAACAGAAACAAAGGCGTTAAGAACAAAAAATCAGATATCTAATACCGTCCTTAAATGTTACATGCAAGATTAGACCACCATCATTTAAACTGGAATCCTTCAATCATGTGAATGTCTGCTCTGATCTATGAATTATGTATGTTGATATTGCAGCTTAACATCTGCTATTAGCGATTGCAGTATGGCTGCTTACATATACATGCGTGTATGTGTGTGTTTCTTACCTATTTGAGGCACTTGACTGATGATAAAATGAAGGTGTCACTCCATCTATCGTCTTATGGTTTTATTCAGAGTTGCAACAAGTATTCTCTAAAAAAAATACTTAAAAAAAAATCCTCAAAAGTACTTTAGAAAGCACTAAAAATGACTGAATGGAGTCAATAATAAAACCCAAACCCGATGTATCGTCTCTAGAGTTGCGTCAACGTTACAGTGTATCCCGCGGCGCTTTAAAACTTTATTTACCCGCCACTGATGTTCAGGAAAGCACGCTTGGTTTAACCACAAACCGAATTCAGAACTCTTGAACGTTCCATGGACATTAAACCTGCAAAACCGTGCCGTTCGAATCTGTCTCGTTCCAAATAAGCGAAGTTTCCCGCGGTCTTCTGTCCTCCACAGTCGCGCAGTGTTTTAATGGTTAATTCCAGAGTTTCTGCATTTACTGACATGATACACCAGCAATGTGAAACATGCTGGAAACATTGTAGCGCTGCTCAGTAACAGACTCACTGACTGAATGATTCTCACAACAACGAGACTCTCACTCTCTCTCTCTCACTCTCTCTCTCTCTCTCTCTCTCTCTCTCTCTCTCTCTCTCTCTCTCTCTCTCTCTCTCTCTCTCTCTCTCTCTCTCTCTCTCTCTCTCTCTCTCTCACACACACAGTTTAAATGATTGTTTCATTTGTAAAATGCTTATATGATATAATATATTTTACAAAATGTATATACTAGTAATAATAATATATATATTATCAATACTATATTACTAATAATATACTAAAATATGTAGTATACAGTATATACACAATATATATATATACACACACACACACACACACATATATATATATATATACACACACACACACACCGATCAACCAAAACATTTAAACCACCTGCAAAACAGTGCCAACCTGCATCTCAGATTAGCATTTAAGTAGAGTTCATAGAGTTAAATATATCTTAACCTCCTTTTATAACATCATCAAGACATTTCCATCCACAGAACTGACACTGGATGTTTTTTGTTTATGGCACCATTCTGAGTAAATTCTAGAGACTGTTGTGTGTGAAAATCCCAGAAATACTCAAACCAGCCCGTCTGGCACCAACAATCATCCATGTGACTATCTAATCAGCCAATCGTGAGGCAGCAGTGCGGTGCATAAAATCATGCAGATACGGGTCAGGAGCTTCAGTTAATGTTCACATCAACCATCAGAATGGGAAAATTGTATTTCAGTGATTTGGACCGTGGCATGATTGTTGGTGCCAGACGGGTTGGATTCACATTTTAAATAATTGTGTTTGGTGCACAAAAAAATCTGCAATTACATAATTATTTAAACTTTGTCTTTACTGTATATAATATTATTATATTTTACCATATTACCCCTATTATAATAGTAACATGTAATATCATATTAAACTATCATTTGGTATGAAATAAAAGCCCTGGATATTTGAATAAAAATACAACATTTAATACTCCTGCTGGTTCTTTAAATGTAGATGTTATTAACTACTCCAAAACACCAAAAAATTAGACTCTTTTTACTTTCTTTGTTTCATTTATATCTTCAAACAAGCTATCAGACAGTATTTATTTATCATCTTTTATAATTGCACTCATTTCAGATTTTTGAAATCCTCCCTATTGAGCAAAGCAATTAGTCTTTTAAAATGTCTTAATACAAATATACCAAGCATACAATTCAGTTCAACTATAAATATGTATTCTCACTAAAACAAAACTAGTCTTAAAATAAGCTTTTTTAAATGCTGTGTTGATATTTTGTGTGCATATCCACTTAAAATCCACACGTGGGCGCAAGATGACAAGTTCAGAAACATTCCTGTAAATATAATTTAACTTTCAGGGTTCTTTATAAACCTCAATCTTATAAATTCTTAAGTTTTCTAAAACTGAACAACCATGAATACAATCACTCTTTGGTTAAAAACAATTTCATAATCATTCTTTGCATTGGAATAATTCACATAATTATAATAATTAATAAAAAGTTAAATCCAGTGACATGACATTTAAACATGGAATCCTTACATGTAATTAAGTACAGAATTACTCTTCGCTTCAGATTGGAAAAAAACACAGCAATAAAAGATTAGGTCATTAAAAAATACATGGTGACCGAAGCTAACATTTTGGGTGAAATATCCCTAAAAACATGTTTGAACATGTCACCTGACTAATTATACTAGTTCAGGAATTCCAGCCACTTTCCCAGTACATGAAATGTAAATAAAAACGAGTCTGTGGTGTCATACACGCGGCAGATATCAGTGTCTCTCTGCATGCAAAGAAGACTTAAATCTCTGTCACATCAGCAGGCTGACAGGACGTCCCCGTGTGCTCAGTCATCAAAGTCAGGGATGTCGTCGTAGGAATAACCGCGGTAACCTTTGGAGGCGTAGTAGGCGATTCGCAGGTGGTAAAAACCAGGGAGGAAAACAAGGATTCCGATAATGAGGACAGGAATGGTGCGGTCACGATGCTGTAAGTGAAGGAGAGATGGAAATGTCAGATGGGTTTAACACATTTACAGATCATTAATGAAAGGAACAGTTTAAAAAAAAAAAAATGCTTCAGAAACGGCCACTGGATATGTACTGATTCATACATTTTGCACATAAACTTGCTAAACATACTTCTTTTTTGGATAATCCAATCTTCTATGCCAACTTAATCTGCAAAGACAATTTTTGTACCTATCTTTTATTTATTTTTTACTGGTGAAAGACAAACATAAATAATGATGATGATTAAAGCCAAAATATGAAATTAAAAGGATCAGTATTTACAGAGTAATCCATTATTTTGTAGAGGGGGGTCAAAATTACAATTTCGCCTATAATTTTGGAGCAAAACAGCAGGTAAAAAATAATCTTAAAAAGGTGGCAGCATCACTATTTTATCTTTACACAGAGATAGGTCTATTTCTAAAATTTGTTGTTTCAGCACCCCATGTTGCTTTATGTCAAGGGTGTGAGTCCAAACATTGTAAAAAAAAACATTTTATTTGTGTTGTTTTCCAAAGTTGGAGTGCCTATATTTCCAGAAGAGTTCAATATATATTAATATCCTTTTAGATTGTGGTTTAAAACAAACTTTCCTTTTTGCATTTTTAAAGCCCTAAATTGTTAAATCCCAGAGATATTGGGCTCTCAATGTGGCTCCATCCAATTTTTTTTAATTTGACCAATTTTCAATGGTCGAAAACCAAATGTGGGTCACAAGCTAGTTTCTCTTGTCCAACAAAACAATGGTCTGAAGTACAAATGATGTTGAAACTAGAAATGTACCTTTAATAATACAAATAAAATCAACAATGTCAAAATAGTCCAAAAATATACTATTATTAAGAATAAGCGACACATGTGGTTCTTCAGTTAGTGCAATACCTATAATTTAAATTGATCTTTGATGCTCATTGAAAAGTGTTACTTTGCTTATGTCTCCCAGAGCCAGTTTTGCTCCGTTGAGAGGACATCTGAATTTCCAGGGAGAATTTTCCCAACAGCCAGGTTTTTCATGACTGTGGGAACTTCATCCATTATCAGGACTTACTCCGGAAAGAGGGCGGGGCGCAAACAGAGGGGTTCTTTAAGATCACAGTTAGTAAATCTGAACACCTTGCTGGGATTAACCCTTGTGTTAGGTGCACAGCAGGTACATAATCTCATGGCATTCTGCTGCTAAATCAACAGCTGTGTAGACTGAATGAATATGATTTTAATGCATTGAGCAGCAAAGCTTACGTGTAGACTAGAGGAATAAGAGGAAATTGTCATTTGCTTCTCACACGTTTTAACAAATGCATTTTCATGACTTTCCCGTTGTTTGCAATTACTAGATAAAGAATTTTTCAAATAATTTTAGATACACACACTTGGTCAAGTTGCACACAAGTGCAACCTCTAGCTGATAAAATATTTAGGAAACACTTTACAATCAGGTCCCATTCGTTAACATTAGATTATTCATTAGGCACCATGAACTAACTATGAACAATATCACTTTACAGCATTTATTAATCTTTGTTAATGTTAGTTTATAAAAATACAATTGTTCATTTTTAGTTCATGTTAATTCATGGTGCATTAACTAATGTTAGCATATACAACTTTTGTGAGGGAACGCATGAAAACTATTGCGAGGGAACACAAAACCTATTGCGAGGGAACACAAACCTATTGCGAGGGAACACAAAACCTATTGCGAGGAAACACAAAACTATTGCGAGGGAACACAAAACTATTGCGAGGGAACACAAAACCTATTGCGAGGAAACACAAAACCTATTGCGAGGAAACACAAAACCTATTGCGAGGGAACACAAAACCTATTGCGAGGGAACACAAAATTATTGCGAGGGAACACAAAACTATTGCGAGGGAACACAAAACTATTGCGAGGGAACACAAAACTATTGCGAGGGAACACAAAACCTATTGCGAGGGAACACAAAATCTATTGCGAGGAAACACAAAACCTATTGCGAGGGAACACAAAACCTATTGCGAGGGAACACAAAACTATTGCGAGGGAACACAAAACCTATTGCGAGGAAACACAAAACCTATTGCGAGGAAACACAAAACCTATTGCGAGGGAACACAAAACCTATTGCGAGGGAACACAAAACCTATTGCGAGGAAACACAAAACCTATTGCGAGGAAACACAAAACCTATTGCGAGGGAACACAAAACTATTGCGAGGAAACACAAAACCTATTGCGAGGGAACACAAAACTATTGCGAGGGAACACAAAACTATTGCGAGGGAACACAAAACCTATTGCGAGGGAACACAAAACCTATTGCGAGGAAACACAAAACCTATTGCGAGGGAACACAAAACTATTGCGAGGGAACACAAACCCTATTGCGAGGGAACACAAACCTATTGCGAGGGAACACAAAACCTATTGCGAGGAAACACAAAACCTATTGCGAGGAAACACAAAACCTATTGCGAGGAAACACAAAACCTATTGCGAGGGAACACAAAACCTATTGCGAGGGAACACAAAATTATTGCGAGGGAACACAAAACCTATTGCGAGGGAACACAAAACTATTGCGAGGGAACACAAAACTATTGCGAGGGAACACAAAACCTATTGCGAGGGAACACAAAATCTATTGCAAGGAAACACAAAACCTATTGCGAGGGAACACAAAACCTATTGCGAGGGAACACAAAACTATTGCGAGGGAACACAAAACCTATTGCGAGGAAACACAAAACCTATTGCGAGGAAACACAAAACCTATTGCGAGGGAACACAAAACTATTGCGTGGAAACACAAAACCTATTGCGAGGGAACACAAAACTATTGCGAGGGAACACAAAACTATTGCGAGGGAACACAAAACCTATTGCGAGGGAACACAAAACCTATTGCGAGGAAACACAAAACCTATTGCGAGGGAACACAAAACTATTGCGAGGGAACACAAAACTATTGCGAGGGAACACAAAACCTATTGCGAGGGAACGCAAAACCTATTGCGAGGGAACACAAAACTATTGCGAGGGAACACAAAACTATTGCGAGGGAACACAAAACCTATTGCGAGGGAACACAAAACTATTGCGAGGGAACACAAAACCTATTGCGAGGGAACACAAAACCTATTGCGAGGGAACACAAAACTATTGCGAGGGAACACAAAACCTATTGCGAGGGAACACAAAACCTATTGCGAGGAAACACAAAACCTATTGCGAGGGAACACAAAACTATTGCGAGGGAACACAAAACTATTGCGAGGGAACACAAAACCTATTGCGAGGGAACGCAAAACCTATTGCGAGGGAACACAAAACTATTGCGAGGGAACACAAAACTATTGCGAGGGAACACAAAACCTATTGCGAGGGAACACAAAACTATTGCGAGGGAACACAAAACCTATTGCGAGGGAACACAAAACCTATTGCGAGGGAACACAAAACTATTGCGAGGGAACACAAAACTATTGCGAGGGAACACAAAACCTATTGCGAGGGAACGCAAAACCTATTGCAAGGAAACACAAAACCTATTGCAAGGAAACACAAAACCTATTGCGAGGGAACACAAACGCAAAACTATTTACATTTTTTTTATAAATAAATCCCGCCTGTCATCTAAGGGGCTCCGGAAAAAGTATCCATGACTATTATGACATCAATTCTTTATGAATTGAATTACTCTTTCCAAGACCTGGAAAAACAATATTTTAAATTTCTGATATTTTCAGGTTTTACATGACCATACCCTATGCTGTTGACCATTGGTTACTTTTTTTTTTACTTCTAGAAGTACAGAACTGCAGAGGGGTGTTTGAAAGGAAGTCGGTCTTTAAGATGCAGAACATACAGAACATTTTCAACTTCTGATGACTATGAGGTACATGAAATCAAATTAATACGCACATGCAGAAGAACCTCTGTGGGTAACGGTTAGTAATTAGTTAATAATGGCACAGTCACACATGAAAGGAAAAGCATAAAGCTATGGTAATGTGTTAGCACTCACGTCATTAACTTCAAAGTATCCTGCTAACAGTAGCGCTCCGATAATGATCAGTATGGAGCCAATGAGGAAGAGACCCGTTGCCAGGGCGATGGCTTTGTAGGGGACTTTGGGTGGGCTCTTCTTAAACTGGTAAGAGAAAATAAAACAATCATATAGCCTTTCAAATTATAATCACAGTAAAACAATAAAAGTTTACATTTAGCAATAATTTAGATGTGCTACATTTATATTTATATGTTTTATGAAATATAATACAAGGATGCATGCATGCTTAGAGAGGCACATTACTACAGTATATGCACCATATAAATGACATATACCTCTCTAACAGACACAATAAACAGATACACAGACACAGAGATACATCATATACATGGAAAATAAGATACATAGACACATACAGTATATAGACAAATACATAGACACATACAAGGGCACACAGACACATGCATACATACTGTACTCATACACATAAAAAGGCAGATAGACATTTACAAGGACATATAGATATATGCATATACTGTATAAATAGACAGACAGACAATACAGATAGATATCTGAATAAAGATTATTAATAAGTACAATACACTGACTTCAGTATGCAAGTGCACTGAAAACTCTCTCTATCCCACCTGGAGATCAATGTATCCATCATCATCACTGGCCAGTTTGGAGTATTTAACTCCACTGTTGACAGTGTTTCGAGCTGGCATCTTCACACTGTCTCCAAGTTTATTCACCTAATTCAATAGCACACTCATTTCAAACACCATCACAAACATAAACATGGTCACTGCAAATAATGACCATGTTGCTCTATTGGGTATTTAGTTAACTGTTATCTATATAATACATTATTAAAACAAGATGCAGACACATTAATGTACATTTACATATTTAAAAGGTATAATAAACATTTTTACTCTATTTTGTTTTGGTCGCTATATTACCTTAACCTTGATCTTCAGCTTTCAAAACAGAATGATGACGATTTTCCCTGTAGCAGTCACAAGAAACTTAATTTATATTTTTGCTTTAAAGCAATGAGGTCATTATAAACTAAAGTTTAATGAAAATATCATTTTATATCAGCTTGTGACAGACACACGAGAATACTGTTTATAAACCTCACGCTTCTGGATATAAACCACGCATGCGCTGTTTACTGGTGTCTTCCGGGTTAACCTAAAACCACGCATGCGCTTTCTACAAGTGTCTTCTGGGTATATTTCAAACTGCGCATGCGTCTTCATGACGTTAACGACACAATACCACATGACGGCGCTCTATCATTGAAAACAAACAGTACCCCTTGAATAAAAACGAGAAAATCTATTCCAGATAATTTATTCTAATTTAAAACTTTAATTACAAACTGTCCTTCGTACTGACTGATTCATGTAGAATCAGTAAACAGTAAGAACGTTTTATAAAACATAAATAATGTAATTAAAATATTATTTGGCGAAGTACAGAAAATCATAACAGCAGGTCTTATATATGGTATATATCAGGAGCCCAGAGCACGTGAAAGCAAACTAATAATAAGATATACAATTATTTTTTTCATGTAAAATATTTTTCTTGCTATCTAATGTTTTGAGCATTTGAACGCCTCAAATTAAATTCTATTTTCTTAAATAAAAATTGCACAAGGGCAATGATTGGGGCCTAATGCAGTCGACTGTAACACTCTGAATCGACAATAATCTTTCTCAGAGAGCCATTACAGTAGGTTAAAAAAAATTGTGAAGACAGTTTATGTGACAATAATATGTGCTGATCACTTACATACATTAATAAAGTAATCAGGGTCCATTTTGATTTCACGTTGACTTAATATTTCACTTATGCAAAGTGCATTCATTCCCCTCAAACGATGTAAATACCATCTGTGGTCATTTATAATATTATTATATTATAGTAATATAAATATTACATACATTTTATATATATCAACGTGGTTACTAGGATACTTAAAAAAAAAAAAAAAACTCACAAAACTATTAAGATAAATGTCCAAAAAAAGAAAAGAAAAAAAAGAAAAGGGGATTACCATGACACTTTTTAGTTCATAATGTCTCTGAATGCTTTCGAGTCACAAGAGAAATTTAAACTTAAAAAAAAATTTGTGCAACAGCAGACACACGTTTTTTCCTGGTTCTCAGATGTTTGTTCATCTACAGTATGTCGAAGACTGAAAAGTGGCATTGAGAGAAAAAGTTGAGAAATGACTCACGTTAAGGTCATTTTGAAGACCCACCAAACTCACAGCAGCCTGCCGTAAACAACACAACCAAAATAGGGACCACTCTCCATCTAATGAGCTCCTCTAATTAGAGAATCTGAAATAATTAGTTCCCCCGTGGATGAAAAGAATAAACAGCATTTAATTTATCTTGCTGATAACAATAGTGACAGTTAGATGCCATTCTTTTCTTTATGTCTCTTTATCTTCCATTTGTCTTCTCAACTGGTGGGTCGTTCTGATAGGGTTGCGGAGAGCAAATAATGCTAAATGCGAATAAAATGCATGTAACCATGTAATCGTGCATAGTTCTTATTGCAAAATAGGTTTATACATTTTTAAAAGGGATGAGAAAATGCTTCCCATATTAATTGTTGTTGATGCCAAAGGCAGTGCGTCCAATCAAACTCTACTGTATTTTGATGCAAATTCATCTGTCACTTGGTAGAATGTGACCCAATTTAGACAGATTCCAACATGGATGGGTTATGTGATCTTCCCTCATCCTCAAAAACATTAAGAAAACTACCCAGACTTCATTAAATACAAGTTGACTTGCATTAAGAACAAGGCTTGTGCTGACCACATTGTGTTTTGGGCAGTGAATTAATGGCTCCCGAGAGCATGACACCGTTTAAATTGAATTTTGCTAATCTGTTGGGTCGCCACATGATGTCCAGGGATATCTGGGTCCTGAAGCAAAACCAATAGAGAATTACTGCTGAAGAGACCAGCATTAAGGATCCTTAAATCGATAGTTCACCCAAAAATGAAAATTCTCTCATCATTTACTCACCCTCATGCCATCCTAGATGTGTATGACTTTCTTTATTCTGCTGAACACAAATTAGCTCTGTGGATCCATTCAATGCAAATGAAATGGGTCCAAAAAGCACATAAAGGCAGCATAAAAGTAATCCATACAACAGTGGTTTAATCCATGTCTTCAGAAGTTATGTTAAAGGTGTGGGTGAGAAACAGATCAATATTTAAGTCCTTTTTTTTTACTATAAATTCTCCTCCCTGGCCAGTAGGTGGCGATAAGCAGGAAAAATGCGAATCGCCTAAAGAAGATGAACTCTTAGGAGAGAAGAGTGCTCTGGAGGGCTGCTTGAAAGTGGAGATTTACAGTAAAAAAGGATTTAAATATTGATCTGTTTCTCACCCACATTTATCGTATCATTAATATATGGATTTAACCACTGGAGTCATATGGATTAATTTGATGACTTTATATGTTTTTTGGAGCTTCAAAATTCTGTCCACCATTCACTTGCACTGTATGGACCTACAGAGCTGAGATATTCTTCTAAAAATCTTAATTTGTGTTCAGCAGAAGAAAGAAAGTCATACACATCTGGGATGGCATGAGGGTGAGTAAATAATGAGAGAATTTTCCTTTTTGGTTGAACTAGTCCTTTAAGCATTAATACTTCCGATACTGATGAGGTATTTGTATATTTCAAGATTTATCATGAAAAAGGAGTTACATTTTTGGCTTTTCTCATTCAAAACTGATTGGATCGCTTCAGAAGACATGGATTAAACGTCGTATGGATTATCGTGAGGATCGATCCTCACATAAGAAGTTTTTTTTTTTAAATTAGTGATTTTATTTTTAAATGACCATTCAAATTATTTAGTATCCTAAGCTTCGAAGTAAAAGTAAAAATAAAATAAAATGAGCAAATAGTGTGATTCCAGCCAGGTCTCCTAAGCAACCAAATTGGCCTGGTTGCTAGGGAGGGTAGAGTCACATGGGGTAACCTCCTCGTGGTCCTCGCTCTTGGTGGAGCGTGTGGTGAGTTGAGCGTGGAGGCCGTGGAGAACAGCGTGAAGCCATCACACGTGCTACATCTCCACGGTAATGTACTCAGCAACCAGTGATAAGACGCGCGGGTTGACGATCTCAGACGCGGAGGAAACTGAGATTCGTCCTCCGCCACCCGGATTGAGGCGAGTCACTCCGCCACCACAAGGGTTTAGAACGCATTGGGAATTGGGAATTCCAAAATGGGGATGTGGCACGGTGGAGGGCGGGGCCGGGTCGTGACTCAACACGCCCGGTCCCGTATTAGGCTAATCAAGCCTCCGAGATAGTTAAAGGCCGACCGCGGAGGACGTGCGTGAGAGAGAGATCGTTCACGGACATGTCCGTCATCCTATGTGTTTGTCTTTTGAGTTTTTCATTAAAAACTATTATTTGTATGTCAAGCCGGTTTCTCGCCTCTTCCTTGCCCGTGAGCGTGAACTGTTTTACAGGGGAGAAAAGGGCAGAAATACAATTAGCTAAAGTTGCGTTGAATAGGTGCTATTTCTAAATTAACACTCAAGAAATACTGAACAATATAAAACAAAAACACCTTTAACTGAGAAATACCTGGAGTGTGTAATGAAAAAACTAACTGCTGGGTCATTTTTGACCCACACCTGCATTTAAAAGTTGTTAAAACATTGGTAATGTTCTGTAATTGTTGTTAATACATTATAATATAAAACAAAAATATGATCATTTTCCATTTAGGTCTCTAAATGTAAAAATAAGCCATGGCTTTCAAATACTATATGTAAAATGACTAGAGATAGATATTTTAAACCAATATTTACATTTTTTCTACCTAATCAGTTGTTGGTTCTTTAATATCGGGTTTACAGATAAAGTTGGACATGAAAGACTAAACATTTTAAATATTAATTAAATGAGGGGCTTTTGTGTATATTGGAAATAATAAGAATAAAAAGAATTACACATATCGGTTATTGTACACTTAAACACAAAGATAATCTGTATCGTATCGGTCATTAAATACTTTACAGATGACCCATTTTATCCCCATAACTCACACACACACACACACACACACACACACACACACACACACACACACACACACACACATAAATGTACAAAAGGTAAATCAGTATTGGTATTGCCAATATTGAGCTTGAAAACAGGCTAGTTTCTTAACCAGCAAGACTTCACCAGAGTAATAGATGACCAGCATTTTTGCTGTTCTAGGCTGGTCGTCTCAGCAGGGCAGGGAGGAATAAAGGTTGATCCAACACAGTTATAAGATTCAATCCTTTTTTATGGGGATTAGGCGGATTTGTTCATGGACAGAGATGTACAACCATTCTTAGGCAGACTGTTTCATGACACATAGCATTGGTGATGAGTTTGGTAATGGCCCCATTCTGGTACATCAGTGTTAATTACGGCATCTAGCTGGTGGACTTGCCCCACAATCACCCTGAAACGGTCGACTGCACCATGAAACTGCAAGGGTGAAAAAAGGTTTACTTCAATATATGGATTGTGATGGTGGATGGTGGTCTTATTTAAGACTGTGAGACGGGGTGGGCAGAGGTATCGATTTAGATGCTGAACCACTGATCCATCACATCTTTCACTGAGGGCGTTGTCTGTGGTCTGGGGCATTACTGTCAAGTCTATTGTCTTGACCGTGTTTAACGGACTGGCGAATATTTTGCTTAAAGTGATAGTTCAGCTGAAATGAAAAATCTGTTATCATTTACTTACCATCATGTTGTTCCAGACCCATATGACTTTCCTTAATCCATGGAACATGGAGATGTTAACCTGTTGATACGCCCCCCTATTTTCAGCACAAACCATGAAAATGACATACCTGAACTTAAATGGTTGAATTTACTGGATGGACCATTTGGAGTATGGACACAGTTGTAGTATCTTTTTAAAGAAGACACTTTGGGCTTTATTTCCCAAGTTTCAGAATTAATTTGTTGTTATTTTTTAAAGTTAGAGAAGCTGAAGTTTATAGTAATGGAAATATTTTGTGCTGAACATGTTTTTATAGTCTAAAAAAACAATAATAAAAGTGCCAAGACAACCCAGAAATACAATGTTCTCAAAGCCACACGTCTAAAGAAGTTATGTTTCAAATTTGAAGATAATCTAACTAAAAATGAGGTTCCTTTAAGCTTTTTTCTCTGTAAAATCGCTGGAAGCGTACAGAGTAAAATTAAGGCTCTGCCTTTCAAGGCGGCACAAAATCTGACGGCACTGCTTGGCTATTATGAATAAAACTATTTTTTTAAAATAGACTTTGGAAATGGGCTCATTTGTTTATGAGACTCTAATATATAAGATCATATACAGTTTTACAACATGAATGCTGCTCAGATTGCATAGTTTGTTGAAGAACGATGACGAAGGGTAATTCTTTCAGGTGAGATCTCATGTAAACAATAGAGAATATATCAATATATCTCAGATTTATCACTTTTATGGACAAAAAGTGCGATTGGATGTTTTTCAATGAACGCTTGTCATGGACGATTGACCCAAGTGTGTTGAACTGGATTCATCTGGCGATCGTGTTTTCATAATAAAGGTCTGATGTCCCATTTTGATATTGCATGTTTTTATTTCCACTCCTGCACAAATAACTAAATTGCTGTTTCTGGAGCATTGCTATCGGGAAACAGAGATCTGATATCAATGTCGAACCCTTAGACCTTTGAAAAGATGTACAGTTTGTAGGGCTGTCAATCGGTAAAATTTTTTAATCTAATTAATTACACAGTGTCTCGATTAATTAATCGCATATACAAATATTTGCTGAGAAAGCCCCTCATATAACAATAATTCAATATATAATGATTATACATATATCAATATATAATTATACATATCTTTAAATATTAAAAAATTCATCACAGCAATCACAGCAATCCATTTCACAAGTGAATTTGTCAATCAGTTGGAGATTTATTATGAGGGCTTGTTTAAGGACCCGTCAATGTACACCTGTGCTAGACATGCTTGTTTAGCGTCTCGGGTGTGTTGCATCATTAAAATAATATGTTTAGGTCACTGTGTCAAGTTAAATATAGTTTAATACTCAATCTTTAAACACATCTTGAGATCCCTTAGTTCACATTTGCGCTCCTTCAATTGTTTTGAACGCAAGAACGTAACGCATGTTTGTGTTGTTGCTACTGAAGGTTGTTTTCTTCACTGTATAAACTGAGTGTTGCTCATACAGCTGAAGTTTCACTTACTGCCCTCTGGCGTAAACAGGTGGTACTACAAGCTTGCATTTCTCAGGAATCTTCTTATTACAGTCTGGGGGGAAGTGCGATTAATTGCGTACATTTTTTGAACGCGTTATTTTTTGTAAAATTAATCGCACTGAATTAATGCGTTAAATCGACAGCACTAATAATTTGTTAACATTAATTACATTTATAGATGGTATATTATATATTAAATGTAAGCAGAGTGATGTCACATAATTGGATGACATGCTGCATGGTTTGAAAACCTTCATGAATGCCTTCATTCTTGACTGCAAAAAACGCCCTTAATAAAAAAGATGATTTATGACACTGGCAGTCAGAGTTTAGTTTGAATAAATATTGACCAGGCAAATCATAAACCTACCAGAGTTAAATGGAATCTAGTGATTATGCCTTAATATGTCATTATCTAACATGAAATCAAATCAGTTCACAGAGGTCGGAGTAAAGCTGTAGTTTAAATGCACTCTCCCGCCAAAGCCTCTCATTATTACTGCTCCTCTGATAAGCATTGGATAATTATCTGCAGGGTCGATTGGAAGCACTGGGGGACTGCAGAGGCCAAAAGGATTCCTTCGCTGCTCACATCAGCTACATGATCAGCTTCATGATGAAGAACGCTGGCTACATCACGGTTATTTTGTCCAAAAGTATGCATTCCAAATGATGCATATCACTTTCTGTGTGTGAACGCTACTGCCAGAGGTCTCTGTAAAAGATCCTTTCTTTTGTTTTCTGCATCATCTCCTAACAAGGCCATGTGTCAAGGTCTGGGTAGATTAGATGGTGAGCCAACAATCAGTTCTCGTAGTCAATGTGATGAATGCAGGAGATATTGGCAGGAGTGAAGACATGAGCGACTTTGACAAGTGCCAGATTGTTATGGCCAGATAACTGGACCAGAGCATCTCTGAAACGGCAAGGCTTGTGGGATGCTCCCGGTCAGCAGTGGTGAGTACCTACTGACAGTGTCTGAGGAGGGACAAACCACAAACCGGCGACAGGGTGTTGGGCGCCCAAGGCTCATCGATCCGTGAGGGCAGCTAAGACTATCCTGTATCCTGTCCTGATGAGTCCTCTTTTCTTTTACATCACGTGGACAGCCGTGTATGTCTGCGCCATTTACCTGGGGTAGTGATGGCACCAGGATGCACTGTGGGAAGATGACAAGCCAGTGAAGGGAGTGTGATGCTCTGGGCAATTTTCTGCTGGGAAACCCTGGGACTGGCCATTCATGTGGATGTCAGTGTGATGCGTGCCGCCTACCTAAACATCTTTGCAGACCAGGTACACTCCTTCACAGCAATATTCCCTGATGGCAGTGGCATCATAGCAGGATAATGCACCCTGCCACACTGCATACATTGTTTGGGAATGGTTTGAGGAACATGATGAAGAGTTCAAGGTGTTGCCATGGCCTCCAAATTCCCCAGATCTTAATCCGATTGGGAATATATGGGATGTGCAAGTCCAATCCATGGCAGCTCCACCTCGCAATTTAGGACTTGATGGATCTGCTGCTAATGTCTTGGTGCCAGATACAACAGGACACCTTCAGGGGTCTTGTAGATTCCATGCCTCGGTGGGTCGGTGCTGTTTTGGCAGTGCGGAGGACCAACAGCATATTAGGCTGTGGTGGTCATAAAGTTTTGGCTCATCAATGTATGTATAGGTATTTAAGTTGATGAAAAAATCTCATGAAAATATGTTCAGGACACATTTCACAGCAAAATCCACAGATTTTATTCACAATAAGTGGTATTTTGATGCTTATTTTTTTAGGACCATTATGAATCTTTTGTATTCTTTTTAACAGCAATTAACGTCCCAATTTCTTATTACTGTAATGCATCTGGATGTATCACTTTTGACTTGCTTTGAAATTACCATTATTCTAAATGAGAATGAGCCTTTCTGCATTACAGAAATGTCTTAATAAATAGTCATGAACGTAATATTATAATGCAAAACATTGTGATTGTCCTTAAAAATAGGCTTCATTTTCTTTAAGCAAAATATATGTAAGAATTTTTGCTTAAAATGTGACCTGGACATGTTCTTGACATGCATATATATCTATGCAGCCAAAATAATAGTTTTCATCATCATTACGTCTTATTGATCTATAAATAAAGTCAGATTATACACAGCATATTTTATTACCTCACTGCACACAGTCACTTCCATTTCATTTACACTCCAAATGGGAATGAAAATAGCTCTGTCTATTTGGGAGCATTCTGCATATTGTAGATCATATTTTCTTGTTATCTTGGCTGCAGCATTGAGATCATGACTGTGTATAGTAACCTCTTAAACTCTTGTGCATTTTTGGGTGGCCGCCGGCAATTTTTCGCACACAAAAGCTCACCATTCATACATGCTGTGGACTAATTGCAAAAATTTTGTCTCATTTTCCAGAAATACCCCCAAATAATAATAATAAAAAAAGACTCAAATTATTCATAAATAACATTGTATGTTTATAATCTCATGATAAACAGAAAGTTAATATATATATATATTAGGGCTGTCAATCGATTAAATTTTTTAATCGAATTAATTACATGGTGTCCCGATTAATTAATCGTGATTAATCGCATATACAAATATTTGCTGAGAAAGCCCCTCATGTAACAATAACTCAATATATAATGATTATACATATTTATATCAATATATAATTATACATAGTTATCTTTAAATATTTTAAAATTATATATATTAAATATAAAAATTTTATATATATATATATAAATATTAAAATAATTAAAATGCATTACATTCTTGTGGCAGAAGAGTTCATCATTCATAAGACAATACAAAAAGCTGCTTTATAATAAAATGTATTGTTTACTACCATATTATTGTTCATAAGACAATCATTGACACACAGTTCACAGCAATCCATTACACAAGTGAATTTGTCAATCAGTTGCAGATTTATTATGAGGGCTTGTTTAAGGTCTCGTCAATGTACACCTGCATCAGACATGCTTGTGTAGCATCAAACATAAAATGTTTAGGTCACTGTGTCAAGTTAAATATAGTTTAATACTCAATCTTTAAACACATCTTGAGATTGCTTAGATCGCAATTGCGCTCCTTCGAGTGTTTTGAACGCAAGAACTTAGCGCATGTTTGTGTTGTTCTGCTGCTGAAGTGTTTTCTTCACTGTATCAACTGTGCGTTGCTCATAGAGCTGAAATTTCACTTATTGCCCTCTGGAGTAAACAGGTGGTACTACAAGCTTGCATTTCTCAGGAATCTTCCTTATTACGGTCCAGGGGCATTGCGATTAAATGTGTTAATTTTTTTAACTTGTGATTTTTTGTAAAATTAATCGCACTAAATTAACGCGTTAAAATGACAGCCCTAATATATATATATAATATATATATATATATATATATATATATATATATATATATATATATATTAAACAGTTAGTTCCGGTCCTCGAATCTGATTGAACGAGAGACGTTCCATTAGTAGTGATGGTCTCACACCATCAGCACTTCGGCACTTCACTGTTTGTATCACTCTCTTGTGTTTGTGTCATTCTAAACTAAAGTGAAAGAGCAGTGCAGATGTGTTAAGAGCTATATGTGTCTCTTTATCTTTAATTTTGTGGCATTACATATTTCAGCCAGCAAGTGGCAGCAAAAGACCATTTCTGTGTGTAAAATAAGCCAGGTGATGTGAAGTGAGTCAGCGTCACTCAGTGTTTTAATTCATCACCACTATGTGAACACTCAGATTACTTCTACACTACTAAAGCTGTGAAATAGCTTTAAATGGCTTTAAACTAACAACTTCACCATTAAGGCTCATCACAGCTGAGAGAAACAACAGACTGATTAATTACAGAAACTCAAGGCACTTACCTCTTACCTAAGTTTATTGGAGAGGACATAATGTTAATAATGTATTTAGTGAACGACTCTTGCGCACCAGCTACCACAAAATATAGAGGAATACCCCCACTTGGACGACTAATTTTCCACTGAGAAAATAGGATGAATTTGACCAAAATGACATTATCTTCAGAAAGCTGATTATACCACTACAGCATCTCTGATTGGGATTGGCAACAGGTGATGGCACATGCGCCATCTCTCTCTCTCTCTCTCTCTCTCTCTCTCTCTCACTCTCTCTCACTCTCTCTCTCACACACACACACACACACACACACACACATCCTTGTTTTTCCAATAACTTTTTAGAAACAGCCCAAGGCGTGATACTACTTCTTAAGTGACATCTTTGAATTACTAATGGACTAATGGAGGCTTGGATGCATCATTTGAACCGCCGTGTAAGAAAGTAGTTCCTTGCACAAATGCTTTTTTATGACTGTACATTTACTTGTTCATTTAACTATTTTTTATAAGCTATATATACATGTATATATATAGTTGTGGCCAAACCTATTGGTACCCTTGGTAAATATGAGCAAAGAAGACTGTGAAAAATCTTGATCTTACATTTAAATTGCAAAAATCTAACATTTAATTGAAGTAAAACAATTGAATCACCTCGTGGTCACTATAATGCAGTTCGTTCTTGTGGGGCGCGTGGTGAGTTGAGTGTGGATGCCGCGGTGGATGGTGTGAAGCCTCCACACATGCTATGTCTCCGTGGCAACACGCTAAACAAGCCACATGATAAGATGCACGGGTCGACAGTCTCAGAAAGGGAGGCAGCTGGGATACTTCCTCTGCAACCCGGATTGAGGTGAGTCACTATGCCACCATGATGACTTCAAACCGCATTGGGAATTGGGCATTCAATATTGTCATTGAGCAAAACTGGCTCAGAAAAGTGATTTTTATTTATTTTCTCTGAAAAAAGCTACAGCAGCATTTGAACGCAGATAACACTTGCTATCATATTTTGTTGTGTGATGCAATATTTTTTCAGACATTTTAAAGGGCACCTATTATGCCCCTTTCACAAGATGCCATTTAAATCTTTGGTGTCCCCAGAATGTTCCTGTGAAGTTTCAGCTCAAAATACCCTAAAAATAATTTATTATATCTTGTTGAAAATGCCAATTTTTGAATAAAATCGAGCTGTTTTTGTGTGTGTGTCTTTAAATGCAAATGAGCTGGTGCTCCCCGCCCCGTATCCAGAATAGGGCATCAATAATGATTATTTTATAAATGTATTTATTGGTTGTAGAGTTTTTTTCAGGAGTTTTGCAACAATGGATGAGCAACACACACAAACAGGCACAAATACTGTTACAATGTTTGCTATGCACTATAACGAAACAACACACACAAACAAACATGTCCGTCGACAGTGTCTGTCAACAGTCGTGGGCGGGGCCTGTACAAAGTGATGTCACATTGTACTGAATCTGCAAATGGCATGTTCTGAGACTGGGTGGATTTGTATCATTATAGGTTGTGTACACACACTGCCAACACACATTTGTTCAAACACCATGTTAAAGTGAATTATGCATAATAGGTCCCCTTTAAAGTGTGACTATAGTGTCCAGATCCTTTGTAGGGCCACTGTATATTTTCAGTGAGAGTTCAGGAGTGAGTGTTTATCTGTCCGCCCATCCATTCATTTATACTATATTGCCTTAGGACTGTAAACACACTGTGCCAAACTAATTATTATCTTTCCCTGGCTCTCTAGGTTATGGATTGTGTACTATTGTGTGTGTATTTATGGACGTGAGTAAATGTGTGTGTATGTATCGTTGTGCTCTGCTCTGCAAGAAGACTTGAGCTTTTGGCATGTGGGTAAAAAGCAATAAAACAGCAACAACCAAAGTTAATCTCATGGTGCACAACTTTTCCCCCATTGAAAAATGTATGTTCTCCAAGCCGATAAACAGAAAAGTCTTCCAGCAGTAGGCACTCTCAGACTGATCTAACAGTGAATTCAGAAACAGTAGGTTGACTTTTCATTAGCTAAAATCAGTCTAATCAAAATTAGAAACACTGCCCCCAGTGGCCAAAACGGTAAGTGTTGTTGGACGTATGGGCATGAGAGAGATCCATTTTTCAGGTTTAATGTCCACAGAGGGGCACCAAAAGCGAGTTGTGAAGTGAGATGTATTCAGCAATACAGGATGTAATAAAGCTGAGGGAAAAATGACACGGATTTACATTGAAGGAATGAATCTGAGTCATATCTAGAGACTTGGGTGGGCTCTTTTGACTTGGGCCAATAAACAGCCACCTAGCAACCAACCAGAACGCTCTAGCAACTATATATTATAGCAAAACCACTCACATCACCGCTCACACTTTCTTTAGAAAATGTAAAAGTCAGATTTTCTGCAGTAATTGACAGCATTTAACCTGGAATATTGGAGCGAGTGTTATGGTTTTGTATGGTGGAGATATATTTAGTCATAATCTAAGTGCATATTCGGTCCACATCAGCAGGGTTCCCACACCAATTTTTTGAATTTAATTGGTTGGTGGATGAAATGCAAATACCTTCACTGAGGTTCCTCCAGAGGTAGATAAAGACGGTTTAAGAAGGCATTAAAACCTGATTTCCTCTTCAGATTTGTGGAGGATGACATATTCTCCTCACATGACTGGTCTTGTGCTATCATACGGCTTTTCTAATGAGAAACTGTCTAAGCTTGCTGTGCTATTTTTCGAGACGTTGTTGACATTCTCTGCTCTGATAGAAATAATTCGGTCTGTTGCCCTTTTTCCATCTAGCTTTTCCTTAAAGGCATTTAGAATAATGTCACAAATAGAGGTGCATAACTTGGTAATTTCATTCATAATTTATGAGTTGTTTTGATATTTGTTGTTCTACAGTAATAGCCTGATGGTTTTCTCAAAGTATTTATCATCAATAGGAGAGCATATTTTAAAAAGATTGGAAGGTCGACAAACTAGTACTTTGGTTATTTTATGTAAGAGAACTAAATGAATGCAAACATACACATACAAAACATTCCCACCGGGTTCTTAAGCATATGTCAAGGTACTGTAAGAGCTGTCCAAGGTTCAGTAATTAATATAGAGCTTATTGTGAGACAGAGAAGAGAGAGAAGACAGAGAAGGTTGCTGCAAATAATAAAGCGATGAGGTGACTGGGTTGGAAACACGACTTCAGGCGAGCTGTTAGTGTACTGGATTAATATACTGTACTCTCTCGTCCGCACACACAAAGATACTACATCAAAGATACCTGTAGGAAAGAAAACTCACAAATGATATATCTCAGTAGTTTCTCACAGACAGCAATACGATTAAGTGCAGAGACAATAGAGACTTTAAATGGAGGAGATTGTCTCACCTGGAAAAATTAAATGGATTGCCATGAATGCAGCAGAACCACAAAATTTACCACGTTTTACTACAGTAATCGTCGTTCAACTACTTTATTTGTAGTAAAACAAAAGTAACCACAAAATTTACCACGTTTTACTACAGTAATCGTCGTTCAACTACTTTATTTGTAGTAAAACAAAAGTAACCACAAAATTTACCACGTTTTACTACAGTAATCGTCGTTCAACTACTTTATTTGTAGTAAAACCAAAGTAACTACAAAATTTACCACGGTTTACTACAGTAATCGTCGTTCAACTACTGTATTTGCAGTAAAACCATAGTAACTACACAATTTACCACGTTTTACTACAGTAATCGTCGTTCAACTACTGTATTTGCAGTAAAACCATAGTAACCACAAAATTTACCACGTTTTACTACAGTAATCGTCGTTCAACTACTTTATTTGTAGTAAAACAAAAGTAACCACAAAATTTACCACGTTTTACTACAGTAATCGTCGTTCAACTACTTTATTTGTAGTAAAACCAAAGTAACTACAAAATTTACCACGTTTTACTACAGTAATCGTCGTTCAACTACTGTATTTGCAGTAAAACCATAGTAACTACACAATTTACCACGTTTTACTACAGTAATCGTCGTTCAACTACTTTATTTGCAGTAAAACCAAAGTAACCACAAAATTGACCACGTTTTACTACAGTAATCGTCGTTCAACTACTTTATTTGCAGTAAAACCAAAGTAACCACAAAATTTACCACGTTTTACTACAGTAATCGTCGTTCAACTACTTTATTTGCAGTAAAACCAAAGTAACTACAAAATTTACCACGTTTTACTACAGTAATCGTCGTTCAACTACTTTATTTGCAGTAAAACCAAAGTAACTACAAAATTTACCACGGTTTACTACAGTAATCGTCGTTCAACTACTGTATTTGCAGTAAAACCATAGTAACTACAAAATTTACCACGTTTTACTACAGTAATCGTCGTTCAACTACTGTATTTGCAGTAAAACCATAGTAACTACAAAATTTACCACGTTTTACTACAGTAATCGTCGTTCAACTACTGTATTTGCAGTAAAACCATAGTAACTACAAAATTTACCACGTTTTACTACAGTAATCGTCGTTCAACTACTTTATTTGCAGTAAAACCATAGTAACTACAAAATTGACCACGTTTTACTACAGTAATCGTCGTTCAACTACTGTATTTGCAGTAAAACCATAGTAACTACAAAATTGACCACGTTTTACTACAGTAATCGTCGTTCAACTACTTTATTTGCAGTAAAACCAAAGTAACCACAAAATTGACCATGTTTTACTACAGTAATCGTCGTTCAACTACTTTATTTGCAGTAAAACCAAAGTAACCACAAAATTTACCACGTTTTACTACAGTAATCGTCGTTCAACTACTTTATTTGCAGTAAAACCAAAGTAACCACAAAATTTACCACGGTTTACTACAGTAATCGTCGTTCAACTACTTTATTTGCAGTAAAACCAAAGTAACTACAAAATTTACCACGGTTTACTACAGTAATCGTCGTTCAACTACTGTATTTGCAGTAAAACCATAGTAACTACAAAATTTACCACGTTTTACTACAGTAATCGTCGTTCAACTACTGTATTTGCAGTAAAACCATAGTAACTACAAAATTTACCACGTTTTACTACAGTAATCGTCGTTCAACTACTGTATTTGCAGTAAAACCATAGTAACTACAAAATTTACCACGTTTTACTACAGTAATCGTCGTTCAACTACTGTATTTGCAGTAAAACCATAGTAACTACAAAATTGACCACGTTTTACTACAGTAATCGTCGTTCAACTACTGTATTTGCAGTAAAACCATAGTAACTACAAAATTGACCACGTTTTACTACAGTAATCGTCGTTCAACTACTGTATTTGCAGTAAAACCATAGTAACTACAAAATTGACCACGTTTTACTACAGTAATCGTCGTTCAACTACTGTATTTGCAGTAAAACCATAGTAACTACAAAATTGACCACGTTTTACTACAGTAATCGTCGTTCAACTACTGTATTTGCAGTAAAACCAAAGTAACTACAAAATTGACCACGTTTTACTACAGTAATCGTCGTTCAACTACTTTATTTGCAGTAAAACCAAAGTAACTACAAAATTGACCACGTTTTACTACAGTAATCGTCGTTCAACTACTGTATTTGCAGTAAAACCAAAGTAACTACAAAATTGACCACGTTTTACTACAGTAATCGTCGTTCAACTACTTTATTTGCAGTAAAACCAAAGTAACTACAAAATTGACCACGTTTTACTACAGTAATCGTCGTTCAACTACTGTATTTGCAGTAAAACCATAGTAACTACACAATTTACCACGTTTTACTACAGTAATCGTCGTTCAACTACTGTATTTGCAGTAAAACCATAGTAACTACACAATTTACCACGTTTTACTACAGTAATCGTCGTTCAACTACTTTATTTGCAGTAAAACCATAGTAACTACAAAATTTACCACGTTTTACTACAGTAATCGTCGTTCAACTACTTTATTTGCAGTAAAACCATAGTAACTACACAATTTACCACGTTTTACTACAGTAATCGTCGTTCAACTACTTTATTTGCAGTAAAACCAAAGTAACCACAAAATTTACCACGTTTTACTACAGTAATCGTCGTTCAACTACTTTATTTGCAGTAAAACAAAAGTAACTACAAAATTTACCACGTTTTACTACAGTAATCGTCGTTCAACTACTGTATTTGTAGTAAAACCAAAGTAACCACAAAAATTACCACATTTTACTACAGTAATCAACGTTCAATTATGGTATTTGTAGTAAAACCAAAGTAACCACAAAATTTACCATGTTTTCAACTACTTTGCTTTACTCTACTTTATATTTATTCTGTATGTTTTCTTGCATTTGTTATGTGACTTGTGATAAATAAAGCATATAAAACCGAGATCTCATTGTCTCAAACTATACTCAGATTTCCAAAGAAACCAAATTGTACAATCTAAAGCCAGAGAACTCAATATGAACTCTTTTCATCAAAGACCAATTAAAGTATCTGAGTTATGCTTATCCACATACATTTTATAGCTTTAAACATAAACTTATTTATGTTAATGGTAAAGACACAAGTTTCTGCACCACTAGCGTCACCAAATAATATTGTGAAGATAACATCTTCAAAACAGATAATCCCACCCCAAACTCACGTCAATAGTTGAGCCAGATGTTGGCATGTCAGGCAGCTCCAAAAACAGTGCAAGATTTGATAGCATCACACTGCATTAACACGGTTTAAATGGCTTACTTATAGATATCTCTTGTCCAGTACATACTTCCCCTTTAATGAGTTTTAGGAGATACATCTGAAACAAAGTTGAGCCCTACATAATCCATAAATGGAAACATTATGTCTCTTGAGCTCTGAAAGAGCAACCTCTTAGAAAAAAACAACAACATTTTCTTATTCAGTCCATTCTCCTTAACTGTAACATAACAGCTGGTGCATCTTATGGAGACAGCAGTGATTCATCTTCTTTTATTTTAGTTAGAATGTACCTTATTATTTTTATGCCTGGATGCAACTTTATACAGTATGTGTTGCCTAACCACCTGTCAGATTGCATTTAATGTGTGTGTGTGTGTGTGTGGTATAACAGTTTACACAGCTGTGTCTTTGAACTTTCTCTCTTCAGTTGGCTACCCTGTAGTTCAGACAGAGAAGGCCACATGGATTTATCAAAGCACAGTATGTGGGATCATGAACGCCTCTCACTGTCATTTACTGGGTTCACTCACATTATTTTGAATAAGTCTCATATTTTGAGGAAGTTCATTGGACAATGAAAACTAACTTTCAGAACTCAAAACTTCTTCCCCAGTCAAAAAAAGAGCATTTATTGAAACTAAGCAGCAAAAACGACCCGTCCCGAACTTTCACAACTTTCTGACACCAAATGAATGCATTTAAACACATGAACGGCAATATTTTTACAGCTCAACGACACCTATTGTGTGACCAGAAACTTGACCTGTCCAGTCATGTTGAGGTAATGAGTACAAAACGGGTAAAAAACTAAAGGGATATCTTGTAGATATAGAGACAATAGTTATAGTGCAACATTTCTTAACTAACGCAAATAATTTTGAGACAGCAAGATGCTTTTTTGAGTAACAAATAAAGATAATGCTTCCTCAAAAGAACTACTTCAGAAAAGGGTGCACAATATCAACTGTGTTAATTTCAAACACATTTGGCATTATATGAAATATCAAGTATTCTGCAAACAAATCAGTCTCAATCATTGTTATTGGATCAGTCAGTGTGAGCCCACTTTAAACAGTATAATAAATCTATTTCCCCCCCTTTAAAAAAAATATATATTTTATGCATTTTATGCAACCCTGCAACAGGTGTTTTTTTTTTCCCTTTCACTTATTGGACAGTTATTAAAAATCTTTTGATTTAATGATTTTGAACATGGTAAAGAAGTATTTTTTTCTCTAAATCCATTTCAGGGATTTTCATTAGTTACACAAATTTGCAACATTTAAAAAAATATTAAAAATTAGATCGAATTGCCTCAAAATCAACCTTTAGACACCACATGCAATGATCACATGGATCACGGAAATTTTGCAGTGTATAGTGACAGACAGCTGTTTAGGAAAGTAAATGGTAAATGGTCTGCTCTTATATAACCTTAGCGGTATTGAAATCGCTTTACACTGTGAACTCATTCACCCATTCACACACACATTCATACACCAATTATAGCAGAGCTGCCATGCAAGGTGCTAGTCTGCCATTGGGAGCAACTTGAGGTTCAGTGTCTTGCCCAAGGACACTTCGGCACATGGAGTCATGTGGGCCGGGAATCAAACCACCAACCCTTCGATTAGTGGCCGACCCGCTCCACCACCTGAGCCACAGCCGCCCCTGTTGTGGTAGTTTTGTTGCTATTTAGTGTTCTGGGAGAAAGTCAAATCAAAGGAGCATTTTACTCCATGGGGCCTTTAACCCTGTTGTACCCTATAATAATACCTGATTTGCATTTAAAAGGAAAGTTTACCCAAAAATGAAAATCCTATCATAACTTACTCACTATCATGCTGTTCCATGTCATTATGACTTTCTTTCTTCTGTGGACACAAAAGGAGGTGTTAGGCAGAACATTATTATCAGTCACCATTTAATATTGTTGCATTTTTTTCCCATTCAATGAAACTAAATGGTGACTGAGGCTAACGTTCTGCCTAACATCACCTTTTGTGTTCCACAGAAGACAGAAAGTCGTACAGGTTTGAAGTTTGGAATAACATGTGTGTGTGAATAAATGATGACAGACTTTCATTTTTGGGTGAACTGTTGCTTTAATGCAACAAGGTGGTTATGCCAGATAAATGTGTGTTTTGTCAAGCCTGACTGTTAAAAAGAGTTCATTTGTGCCTCTACCTCAAAGCTAAAATGTTTTATCTGCATGTTTGGTACCGCAAAAAAATCTGCTCACCAGCATTTACACGAGGCCACACTGACATTGCATGCTTTTCCATTCATTGATTTTTAACAGAGAAATGTCCCCTGAAATTGATGTTAATTTTTTTCGGAAACCTTTGAAGGATCTGCCTTCGTCTGCTCTAGAGAGAAGTCACCTCAACCTCAGATAATTGCTCATATGACACGCAGCTCAGGAGAGGAGATTTTCAAAGACAAGGTGAACGTGTACGCATCCACGTACACATACACACACTCAACGTCTCTCTCTTGTTGCCTTTCAGCATGGGCATATATTGTTCATCTCAAAATAAAGGAACTCCAAAATACCAGGGTGAAAACCTTGCTGCTGGGGATGTATCTCAATTTCTCTTGCTTCGTAAACTTCCGGTATTCTTTAGGGCATCGTTAACTTAATACAGGGATGGATAGGTCTTTTGAAAGAGTAACCCTCAGAGTTCAGAGTGGTAGCAGAGATTCATTTCTCTGCCACAGATAATGTAAAGGTCCTCTCACAGCTCATCCTAGTGATCCATGCTATTTTCTCTTGTATTGGAAAAAAGCCAAAACCTTTCCAATTCTTTAGTATGTCAATGCAGTGGGGGATTTTAAAGCGATAGTTCACCCATAAATGAAAACTCTGTCATCATTTACTCATCCTCGTGTCATTCCAAATCACATATGACTACTACTTTCTTCTGTGAACACAAAGGAGAAATGTTTGCGCACATACATTAATCGAGCCTAATCTCATGAAAATTACGAGACTGTTGTGGTGATATTTTTGCAAAGTGATATTACAGACAGATACATACAGACAGACATACTGACATACGATAGATGGATGGATGGATGGATGGATGATAGATAGATACAGACATACATACAGTATATAGATGATGGATGGATGGATGGATGGACAGACAGATACATACATACATACATACTGACATACAGTAGATGGATGGATGGATGGATGGATACATACTGACATACATACGATAGATGGATGGATGGATGGATGGATGGATATACATACATACAGTAGATAGATGGATGGACGGATGGATGGATACATACTGACATACATACGATAGATAGATAGATAGATAGATAGATAGATAGATAGATAGATAGATAGATAGATAGATAGATAGATAGATAGATACAGACATACATACAATAGATAGATGGATGGATAGATAGATATACATACATACAGTGGATGGATGGATGGATGGATGGATGGATGGATAGACAGATACATACATACATACTGACATACACTAGATAGATAAGTAATTCATAAAATTCATATAAGTAATCTTATATGAAACATTTATGAGTCCTAAAATTAGGAGTGACACGTACCTAAATTTTAAGAGTTGCTCCCAAATTTCCGTGTTAGGTGCTACTTTTAGCCTTATGAATTTTTTGTGAATACGGGCCCAGGTTGGCATCTTCAGACTTGGTGAAACAAGATGGATCATGCAACATTTAATGTCAAGACTTTCTATGAACTAGTTAGATTGTATTTTGTTTTTAACTTTTGAGCATGAATGTGTCTGGTCACTATTTGCTATCATTGAATGTAAAATAACAGCTTGAACTTTCTTCAAAATGTCTCCTTTTGTGTTCCATAGGAATAAATTAATAGTAAATTACAGATTTTTTCATTCTTTGTGTGAACTAAACCTTTAATATTCTCTCCAAACTCCAAATAAAACCATATTTCTTTCTTGGCTGGTGGTATGTGCTCTCATGTTCAAAATCATGACCCATGACATTTGTTTATTCAAATAACTCGGCACTGAAAAGGTATGTTTCCTTCTTGCCATCTTTCACTCGACTGTGGAAATGAATCAAGCACTGCTGTTGATGGATATACACACGGATTGGGATGTGGGAGGTTTGGTGGGGTTGGTGGGGGGCATCGATTGCACAACGACCCCAGACTGCAATCATTTCTTTAAGATGCACCCCCCCCCTCCCCCTCCTCCAATATCCAAAGCTATTTCTGAGCAGCAATTTAGGAGATAAACACAATGTAAGAGTTGTCATGGTGATTTAGACTTGGAAGGTGGAGATAAGACGATGCCTTCCTGAGGCAGAGGGGGATACCGAGAAAAACAATGAGGAAGAAACGTGTGTGTGTGTGTGTGTGTGAGTTTTTGAAAGAGAAAACAGGTATTCCTACTATGCAGATTATTTTCATGTCCCCATCATGTATGTCTTAATATATTGGATAAAAAATATTAAATAACAATTTTTAAAAATGGAAATCATATTAGTTAGATTGTATTTTAAATTACAATATTGCAATTAAGTGAACATAGAGGTTAATTTTAAATAATTTCACTACTTTGGTCTGAGTGAGTTGCTATTTTTGCAATGTCGCCAGGTACAATGTATTAACTTCTGACATGTAGAATTCGCAATTTATATAAAATAATTCCAGGTTTTTCCTTCATGTCTTTAATTTCTCTAATCAATATTTTTTTTAGCAAATTGCTGTTTTGGAAATATTGTCTTCAATATCACAATCCTGTTAGTGTTTTGCAATATCCCTTTAAAATAAAGTAAATAAATAGAATTATTTATTTATTTATTACAAAAAAACAAACAAAAAATCCCTCCCTAATATCCCAAGCCAGTTCCTTGATGACATCATTCTCTGAAAGTGACATCCTTTTTGTGGGAAAACAACAGCAAAAACACCAGAAAGTATATATTAAATATGCATAAATTTGATAAATTAATTGATGATTTGTCGAATTAGTAGGTTTGAGTGTTTCTAAATCATTCCATCATGTTTGAGAATTACAGAAGTCTGGATGATCTCAAAATTTCAAAAGATGGTTGAGAAGGAGTCGCGTGGCACCATGCGGGGATCGGACATGTAAATGGGGAGCTCTGCGCACTTTGCTAGTTTTTAATTATTTTTATGTCATATATTGGTGAAATTCAATACACCCTGCTACATAACTGTTCTATAAAGTTAAAATGGTAAAGAATTCAAAATCCTCGAGCTCTGGAGACATTAAAAGATGTGCTCAAGCTGATACCTCAGATAGGCCCACAGACCAAGGACTCGTTTGGACTGTGCGGCAGGAGAAATCCAGTGGCAATTGGCGAGCACATCTGTGATGCTGATGAAGGTTGTTGCTGGTGTGGAAGATCTTGTTGTAATACGTCGATCGATTATGGCAATGGAGGGAAAATTCTCTGAGTTGGTTACAATATTGTCAGAAGTCGAGTGGCGGAGTCATCAGAGAGAGAATTAGCTGCTGATCTGCTAGCGACCAAGATACTGTAGACTTGGAAAACATTTTGAAAAAACTGGAAGACTTTGAGAATCGTGACCTGTCAAACAACATCTGAATTGTTGGAATTCCTGAGTATGAAGAAGGCTGAGATATGATGAAATTCCTGGACGAACTCTTCCCAAGTCTGCTCGACATAACAGGCCATAAGCTGGAAATCAAGTGAGTTCCCAGGGTCCCGGCTCTGAGATCAGCTGAGGGAGACAGGCCCTGATCAATTCTGGCCAAATTTCTGAGATCATCTGATAAAGATCTCGTGTTACACCAGGCAAGGAGCAAAGGAAAGATTTCTTGGAAGAATCACAACATTTTCTTGTTCCCAGACTTTGCAAATTCTACAAGAGAGAAACATGATCAATTCAAGGAATGCAAGAAACTCTTACATCAACAGAAGGTCGCTTTTGCACTGATTTCTCCGGCCAAGCTGAGAATAGATATTAAGGATGGCTGCAAAGTATTTACATGTCCCCAGCAAGCATTGTCTTTCATAGAGACAATGGGGTGAGTAAGCCATTTGGTGTTTCTTATGTGGCCCATGTCTGACTGAACAATCCTTTGTCTGTCCGTAAAACTGAATGCCTTTTTTTTATGTGCTGGTTCCACTAGAGGCTGGAGCTTGTTTTGTAGAGGAACACACCTTCGATACAGTTCTGTGAATGAATCTACATATTCATTGTGTTTATTCTGCATATTGGCTTGAGTTTGTTTTACAGAGTATTTTTTGTTTTGTAATTATGCCTCACAAAATTTGTACAGAAGCACCGGACTTGACCAATCCAATGGCAAAGTTGTCGCTGAGACTCTCGAAGGCGTAGATGGACTGTTTGAGTTTAGAGGGATGGACGTTGGTTGGCGCTGTCATGCGTGGGGTTTATGCACATGATTTAGTTTTTTTCTGTTTGTTTGGTTCTGAGGGAACCACAATCTATTTTTTTCTAATATGTCAAAATGTCAAATGTTAATATGAGTGGACTGTCTCTCTCCATGTGGAATGTGGATTGGGACACCCCATAAAAAGAAGGAAGATTATTTATTTTCTTAAGTTTAAGAAATATGATAAAGTGTTTCTTCAAGAAAAGCATCTTTTCCCGCAGGAAGCTGAAAAATTTGGGAAGATATGGGGTGGGCATGTATTCTTTAGTGCTGGCTCAAGTAAGAGCAGGGGAGTCATTACATTGATAAGTAAACATCTACAATTCAAATGTTTCAAACAAATTAAAGATAAATTAGGAAGTGTCATTATTGTTTTACCTGAAATTCAGGGGCAAAGGTTTAAAAATAATAATAAAAAGAATCATATAGTTGGCGTTTTAATGTATCCCTTTTGCAAAATCCTGATTTCTAACAAATGTTAAAGGCTAAAATCAATGTTTATATGGAGACCAACCAGTCCTCAGTATCCTCTGTGAGGCACTTAAGCAGTTCTTAGGGGTTGGATCATACAATATGCCTCATTCACCAAAAAATCCAAAGCATGAGATCTCGTGGAGTTGGAAGGGAATATTAAAAGTGCATAGGCTGAGCTGAAGCGCTCATCAGATGACCTCAGAGAATTGACCCATATTGAAATAAAGATATAATACTATTTTGTTGCAGAAAGTGGAGTTTTGGTTATTCAGGGCAAGACAGTCATACATTGAGTCGGGGGACAAAGCAAGAAAACTTTTGGCTAGCTATATAAATCAGAGAGAATCTTTTTCTACTATTCCCTCAGTGAAATCTGCTGGTGGTGAAATATTTACTATTGATATTAATAATGCTTTTAAAGAGTTATATCTTGATCTTTATTGTTCTATGTCTTTGTCTACTGATATTAGAAACTTTGTAGAACCTCTAGAACTCTCTGAATTGATGACTGAGCCAAACAATTATCTTGATTCTGTGATAACTTGGAGGAGCTTGATGAGGTAATTAAGGCCTTGCAAGCAAGGCCTCGAGCGTAAACCTCAATGCCGTCATCACAGGCAGACCGGAACATCTCCCAGTCCATGTGATCAAAACAGTCTTGTAGCATAGAGTCTGATTGGTCTGACCAGCACTGGATCAGTCTGAGGGTGGGTGCCTCCTGTTTTAGTTTCTGCCTGTAAGTGGGCAGAAGCAGAACGGAAGAGTGGTCTGATTGGCCAAATGGTGGGTGGAGGAGGGATTTGTAGCCTTCCTGGAAAGGATAATAGCAATGGTCCAAATCCCGGCCCCCTCGTGTGTTGAAGCTGATGTGTTGGTGGTATTTTGGTGCGATTGTTTTAAAATTGGCTTTGTTAAAGTCCCCGGTAACAATGAACGTGGCCTCAGGGTGCACGGTTTCCTGGTCACTTGTACTCCCATACAGTTCCTTGAGTGCCTGGTCTGTGTAGGCTTGTGGGGGGATGTACACAGCTGTGATAATGACCGCTGTGAATTCCCTCGGAAGTCAGAATGGTCGACACAGAAGCATGAGATATTCCAGATCAGGTGAGCAGAAAGACATGAAACAAGCCCGGATCAGTCTGATTCTTAAAAAGTTTAAGTGAGAGTAAGAGTTACCATCTAATTTCCCTGATCCAGCTAGACGTTAAAATATTGTCAAAATTTTGGCTAATCGGAAGTTATGACATCTCTTATACATTTAGATCAGGTGAGCTTTATTCTTGGGCCACAGCTCTTCTGATAACATTAGGCTTTTAATCAATATAATGTGGTCAGTGGCGAATGATCAGACTCTGGTCACTGCCATCTCACTTGATGCCGAAAAGGCATTTTATATGGTAGAATGGGATTATCTTTTTAAGATTTTGGAAATGTATGGGTTTGGGAGTATGTTTATTGGATGGATTAAGATACTTTATGGATACCCTGTAGCGGTGGCACAAACAAATTGATTCATTTTAGATATTTTTTTCTCTGGATAGGGCTGGGTTACCCTCTTTCCCCATTTTTTCTGTCTTGCCCTGGAACCATTAGCAGCCGCAATAAGAAAGGAGGATGATATTCCAGGGGTGATGGCGGGAGGTATGGTAAGCTTCTGCTTTACGCAGATGACATGTTATTATTCGCCTATGACCCTACTAGATCTATGCCTTGCCTTCACAGAATTATTAATTATTTTTCTAAGTTACAAATGATACAAAGTCAATTGGTCTAAATCTGAAGCTTTGGCTCTGACAGCGTACTGCCCAGTAACGGCTATTCACTCTTTTCAAAATCCTGAAGAAATGGTGACTTGGCCCGCTTATATAGGCCGACTGCACGCCTACGGGGCGGGGCAGGGCGGGGCTCAGACACCATTGCCAATCAGAGAATTGCTGTGATTGATTCAAGGTCATGTAGGACACTCCCCATTGTGCTTACAGCAATGTCTCGTTCCCTTCATCTCAGGGAACTGAGGTTACATGCTTAACTGGAAACGTTTTCTTGTATTGTCAGATTTTTTTGGAGTAAGCAGGTTTTTGGTGGTTATCAGGTTATTGGCGTGCATGTAAACACACTCAATGGGCCTCATACATTAAACTTTCATAGATATATAAATAAATTGGGAGTAATTTGTGAATAAAATTTGCCAAAAACTTTCACAAACACACCCCAGATTTGTTAGTTATACGTGTGTATGTTGGTGTATTCCAAACATTCGTAAATAGGGCGCGTGTGCACACTCATTCACAATTATCATAATCCACAACCATGAAAACACCATTTAAGGAAGGCACCAGACTTGCTAGTAAATGAGAATAGGAAGCTTTAAACATCTATGTGGAACAGTAATAAAAGGGTTAAGTCAACTGCATTCCAAACGTAAAATATAGATTTAGCAAAACACACTGGTTTGTCCGGTCTCAAAGAAAATGTGGAACTTACAACCATAGCGTGTTCTTGCTTTCATTGGAAATACATTTGTGAATGAAAAAGTGCAAAGGGTCAAGCTTGAGAGCAAAAAATGTACCAGTTCAGAAGGTCCACCACCATTAACTGTATTTGGCTCAGTTGAACACATCGCCAGCATTACTGGTGAAACGTCTCGGTTAAATCATGATGGCAACAGTGATATACATCCCTTGCAACTGGAAGAATATTCAGAGAAATGTGAGAATGCTTAAAGAAGGTCTTCGACCAAAATGGTGTAAACGAATAAAGATTTGCAAGCAACGACAGTGTGTGGGGCTTTTTCTATTTTTTCCATTGTATTGTGTTGTTCCTGCCAACAACATGTTTATTTAGGTTTAACAGCATTAAGATAGATCATGCGTTATCAACTGAATGCGAAATATCGATGCTTATGCTAAATTAGTGTAGCTTAGTTCAAATTAGTGAGTTCAAATCAAAAGAAATAATTTTTTTTCAAGAAAATGAAACACAGAGTGTGTCTTCCCATGTTCTTTCCACCCCATGCCAAGACTTGTGCTGGGAAAACTCATGCGTCTTTCACAAAGACGAATCTACCCAATTCCAGCCTTGCTGAAGCACTCCCAGATTATCACCGATGATCCAGGTTAGACGGAGACCTGGAGAGGCCTTCAAGCCACAGTGTCTCGCATACACTGTGAAAATCGGTGGAAGATTGGTGATAATCTGGGGGTGCTTCAGCAAGGCTGGAATTGGGTAGATTCGTCTTTGTGAAGGACGCATGAATCAAGCCACGTACAAGGCTTTCCTGGAAGAAAACTTGCTTCCTTCTGCTCTGACTATGTCCCCCAACTCTGAGGATTGTTTTTTTTCCAGCAGGACAATGCTCCATGCCACACAGACAGGTCAATCAAGGTGTGGATGGAGAAGCACCGGATCAAGACCCTATCACGGCCAGACCAATCTCCAGACCTGAACCCCATTGAAAACATCTGGAATGTTTATTTGAACTGTCCAAATGAACCAACTGGCTAAAAATTAATTAGACTTACCAACTTATAAACACATCTAGATAGGAGAATCGTTAATTTCAATGATTCTTTTACGTTAACCGACCGAACGATCCGACTTAAATGTTTTGGACTTCCCAACAGAAGCGTGCACATTGCATAAATATATATATACATAAAAAAAAAAAAAAAAAAAAAAAATTGAGTCGAGTATGACTAAAAAAATAATGTAGTGTTTTGTCATTACTCATTGGGAAAAGTTACTCTATTGTGAAAAAAAAAACAAAACAGTACTATCGCCATCCTACAGTATTGTTTATAGGAATAGTTCAACCAAAAAAGGAAAATTCTCTCATCATTTACTCACCCTCATGCCATTCCAGATGTTTATGGCTTTATTTCATCTGCTGCAATGCAAGTGAATGGTGACCAACATTTTGAAGCTCCAAAAAGCATATAATAGCAGCATAAAAGTAATCCATATGACTCTAGTTTTTAAATCATTGTTATATAAGTGTCATTGTGTTACCATAAATTTCCACTTTCACAATCTTTTGTTTTTGGCAATTCATATTGTTCCTGCATATCGCCACATACTGGGCAGGGAGGAGAATTTATCGGAAAAAAGGGCTTAAATATTGATTGTTTCTGACCCACAACTATCTAATCGCTTCTGAAGTAATTAACTGAATGGATTAATATGCTTACGAGCTTTCAAATTTTGGTCACCATTCACTTACATTGTATGCACATACAGAGCTGAGATATTCTTCTAAAAATCTTCGTTTGTGTTCAGCAGACGAAAGAAAGTCATACACATCTGGGATAGCACGAGGGGGAGTAAATGATTAGATCATTTTAAGATTTTTGGGCTTACTATCCCTTTAAGTTAGCAGTAGCTCTCTTTTGTTAATTCCCAGCACAGATGCGGGGACTCGGCTCATTGGGGCGCGCGACATAACGGGATTCGCCGCTTTTATAATAGATTTTTAAAAATGAATTATTATTATATTTTTAAGTTTCCTTATGTGCTTTTTTAGTGACGTATATACAGAAATAGACTTTCAAAAATCATCCCACCCTATGAGATATTTCCTGGAGTTAAAAGTAACTCCCCTCTATATATAACCACAACACTCCAACTCACCTGTGTCTACCTTCACGTATTCTTACTCACATCTCTAGACGTTGGAAGCTATTTTAACCCTCTTTCGCGTCACCAGCTGATTCACTGGTCTTTTAAAGGTGATGTGAACCCATCTCTAGCCAATTGCCACGTCCACAATCCACATGCCCAGCGCACAGCACCAAAGTTTGTGCGTAAAGGAGGCGGCGCGGCGCGGGGAGCCGTGACTCATTTCACAGTCACCCTCCTTAGAGAAATACTAATGTCCCGAGGAGCGTAACGCGCATAGGTGTGTGTCTCAACACAGATCTGCACTTGACTCACTGAACTTCACCGCTGCCGTCTCCAGCGGTGGCAAGAGAAGACGGACCACTCGCGCAAGGATGAGCCACAAACACGTCGGGATTCGGGTTTTACCTTCATTAACACGCAACTGAGGTGAGTGGTGATGCAATAATACAATTAATAGAATACATTTAACATAAATCACAATGCAAATAGTTTTTCCTTGAGCAAACTTATTGTGGTGTAAAAGATGCGCGCATTAAATATATTGCATGGCATTGCACAGTCTACAGGAGTGAACAGTCCACAGGTTGCTTCAGATGATGTGGAATATGAACAAATAAAAACTTTAGCTATGATGTCGAATTCAGAAGGTTATGATCTTTTAAAAGGATGTTTGACGTTAGTGCTCGTGCATATATGCCGAGGATGTTTGGTGCATACTAATGTAGGCTAGTGCATTGATTATCTGTGTTCCAGAGATTACTGCTTCTTTCCCCAGTTGTCAATATGATTTATGCATAATGGGCATCCTGAAAGGTTACTGTTGTCCTATATTGAGTTAACCCAAAATAGTTGAATTGTAAAACAGAATTTCTCCAGGATCTCAGACTGCAGTGCAAACTGTTGAATCAATATGAACTCTTATGTGATCTATGGCGTGCATACTATCCTGAAAATATCCTTATTTAAATTTAAATTAGTTTGTAATTGGTATTTTATACGGCATTAATTGGCATTATTTACGCATACTGTATAATGGTTGAATGTCAGTGCGTTAGATTAGAAAACACAGTGTGAATTTACACATTTGGGTCTGAAAAGTCTTTTTTTTTATATAATTGAATACAAAATGTTCCAATATAAGTTATATCATCAGCATAACAATTTGAGTGAAAAGTGACACATTTGAGAATGTCTTAGTATTTGGTAACGGATCCCTTTTTATGTCAACATGCACTTGAGCTGGCATGAAGTCCACATATTTGTGCAAAACATGATGAACCATGTTGAACGTTCCAAAGAGCATTTTGCGTGCAACGTAAGCAAATAAATATGACCTTTTGTCAGTAACAAATAGTGTAGAATTTAGTCAAATATAGGCTACTAATTTTACAATCAGATTTCAAGTCTATAATCACCTTGTTGTTTGGGAGATTACCTGACATTTTCACGGTTTCTGCCATCTTTTGTATTCCTTCTCGCTCGCATGCCAAAGAGGGAAGAATAATGTGTGATGAAGAGTCGCTTAGCGTGCCCTCTCTTCTGTTCTTGAAGGGTGAATGTCTAGAAAGCCACAGACCTGAGCTTTTAATCAGGAGAGATATGCCGCTGTCTGTGTGACCTCTTCATTATGTGTTGCTGTCTCAACGCTTTGATGATACATAAACAGACTATTCGGTATTTTGTGCCATTTCTCTGTATGAGTGGCCAGTGATGGAATTTTCTGCCTTTTAGAAGTCTTTCGGATATTATTTCAGCGCACAAACCTGCGTCTTATCTGCGTTCACCCCACAATCGAGTTTCAGATGCCATAAGTATTTATATTAAGTCATTGTCATTCTTTTCTCAGAAAACGTGCCTTATTTCAATATAAAGTAAGCTTATTATAGAGTTTGCAACCTTTGTACGTAGCTTGTTGTATGTATCGTGGCAGTTTCCTGGTTAATGAACACTAGAGGCGCTACAACAACAACAACAACAACAACAACAACGACTTTTATTCACTTTCAGACAAATCACGTTAAAATGTAAAACTGCAGATTATCAGTACATAAACACTTACTTTTCGCCCTGTTCCTCACACAATGCTATCTTATGACATCTAAACACTTTTACTATAGCGCATGACTCATTTTAACGTTTGCTTTACACAATCAACTACATTTACAAGCTTGTTCGAGCACAATGAAATTACGCTCAACTGATCGAGCGTTGCATTTGAGATTTTATTAAAAAGTCCTGAAAAGCACGCAAGTCGACACGTGAGCCGAACGTGCCATAGTGCCACAAAACGACGTGGTTGTAATCTCACATTTGCTTTTTTTTTGACACTATCAGTTAGGTTCAGTTTTGTGGTTTAGGGTAGGGAGGTCGGTTTTGTTGATTTAAAACTCAAAAGTGCTTTAACCTTAAATGCATCTGTTTGTGAGAACCTTTAACTCGCTTTTAGCGCCATGCAGTGGATATTTTAGCTCGGAACTAATGTGGTATGTGTAATGAACCACGTAATATAATTTTGCAAAAATGTCGCCACAGCTACGTCATTTCCAGAGATCAACTTGACATTTACGATCAGAGGTGCGTTTCTCGTACAATGATGTAACTAACTGTGTAACCATCATAGTATGATGCATCGTTGTAGAAATGAACTAGCTAGTCAAGAATGTTTTCACAAAACCGCAGTGAATGTGTCGCACATCCATCGTTCGAACCATGTTGGTTGAGCTGTATTCTGTAAATATTAAATTATATTAGCCAGGGCTGGACTGGGAAGAGAAATCAGCCCGGGATTTTACATGGCAACTTGCCCAACTGTTGAGCGTGGGGGGGTTGAGCCAAAAGTTGCTGTCCTTTTCTGCATGTCGCGGCACCGTTTTGTGGTCCGTTCTGCATTAACGATGCGGCTCATTTTTGATTATCGCGACCATTCAGCACGTTTTGCGGCCAACCCACCGGCACGCTCGGTTCTCCCAATGGCCAGTCCACCCCCGATCGGCCCCAAAGTGCGTCGGCCCATCGGGAAAATGCCTGGCATGCCAGATTACCAGTCCAGCCCTGAAAATAGCTCATTTACACATACACCAGAAAGCCGTGTAATGCAAGAATGCAGATGAATACACGAAAGCGGCATGCACTTTGTAATGCGACAGATGCATTGTGCTGCAATAGATGGGTTTGCCTCTATATTACACTTCGGTGTTCCCCTGACACACTTGAGCATATGCAAATGCCCACTCTTCATAAGCATATTAACGCCACACTTATGCGTTCACATAAAAGCTGCGTTCTCCGACAGAAATCGTGTGCTATAAAGTGCAAAAAAAAAAAGTATATTCTTAAATGCATGTAAATGTGGCCAATGACTTGACAGCATTAAATCGATGTCAAATGATGTCTATGTATTGTTTGGACGTAATTGTGCCGTCTGATTTGCTTGTTTCCTTCAGTGAATTGCATTCTAAAACGATGGTGAATTCCCACCTGTATGTTAGGAAACCTCCACTAATATTAGACTTTCTGTCAGTGGTGATGCCTAAATATTTACCTCTCTTCATGTAAAAGAAGGCAACCGTATCCATTAATTTCACAGGGGGCTTTGGAGATTACACAGAGAGCACCGAAGCTCTGGTTGTTGCTTGCTGCTGCGGGGTTGTGATAAGTACTACGCAAAGAAGACTAATAATTGTGATTTAATCTCAGTCAGAGTGAGTCTGGCCTGCAGGCCACAGAGAGACCGGCGAGCTGAAACCGAACTTATCGACTGTCTCTGTGATGAGTGAGAATGCAGAATCACCCGCAGGCCACCATGACTTCCTGACAATCTCTTTGTGAATAATAGACTCCTCTCAAGTCCTTTTAAGGAATAGATCACCCAAAAAGAATCATCATTTATTCACTTATATGTCGTTCCACACCTGTATGCTGTAGTTTTTGGGGGGAACAGGAAAATTCACAGACATACGCAGATTTTTTTCTATACAACAACAGTCCAGAATGGCCACTTTTGAAAAGCACCAAAAAGACAAAAACACACCATATAAATAGTCCGTATCATCTGTTCGTTATATTCCAAGACTTCATTAAGAGTCGTGTGCAGTGTTAATTTTACGTTTATTATTTTAGTCATTATTTTTGTCCTTTGCCTAATTTTCAAGGACATTTCCATCAATGTTTTATCATGTCATTTTAATTCATTTCAGTCAGTTTTACTCTGACTAAAATAGCATATAATTGTATTTTAGTTGACGATAATGTGCAAAATTACAAAAACTTGTCAAACTGTAACAGACAGAACTTATTCAAATATTATGAAACATAAAAACTACATGTATACAACATATTTAGGATAAATGTTTAATATGTAAGATGTTCTGAAATCTGAGCTCCTGAAACAATAGCGTATAATGAATATACTGAAGTATTAGACATTTTTAAGTTACTCTGTTGTGATCTCCTCACATTAAGACAGTGTAGGAAATCGCGTTACGTTAAGCACATTATTAAAGGAATATTCCGGGTTCGATACAAGTTGAGCTCCAGTGCTGGCCCTATCTTTTAAAGGTGCTGTAAGTGATTTTTTGGATGGAAAAGTATGCAAAAACAAAATGTCATATAATCTCTGAAATATATTAATGAAATAAGTGTTGTAGTGTAGATGTAGATATTTCACCTGTTTCTGTGACAGCTGTAGACTCTGTAAACAGCAAACAAGCTCTTTGACTGTCAATCATTTTGCGCATTCTCATTGTATAACACTTATTTCATTAATATCTTTCAGGGATTATGAAACTTTTTTAAGTGTAAATAGCATCTACTGTAATTGCTTTTATTTCTAACTTATTCATTTGCACAGTGTTGGAATTTTCATTAGATATATTTATTAATTTGTGCAGGTGATTTGTTTAAAAATGTATATATATATATAATTTTTTTTTTTTTTTTAAGTTTTGTACTTCTGAAGCAGTGAAAGCAGCAAAAATAAGCATTTGTGGCATAATGTTGATTACCAAAAACATTTATTTTTCTTTCCTTTTAAAAAGCAAAAATTGAGGTTCCAGTGAAGCACTTACAGTGGAAGTGAATGGAGCCAATCCGTAAACGTTAAAATACTCACCGTTTCAAAAGAATAGATACAAGACGTTAACAACATGCATGTTTACAGTAATTTACTGCAATAAAATTAGTAACCATTTCCGTGTAAATTTATAACCAGTTTTACAGCTTTGTTGCTATGACGACTGTTAACCCTAAAACCGCAATAACAATTTAAATAACTTTACAGCTCAATGTTTTCTCAGAAAAATGTAAGTACTTTTATAAAATATAAGCTTCACATTTCTGCCCTCCAAAAAATTGGCCCCACTGACTTTCATTGTAAGTACCTCATTATAACCTCGATTTTTGCTTTTCTTAAAGAAAAGGTGGGACAAGTTGAAATAGTTTTTTGTGATAATCAGCGTAATGCCACAAATGCTGTCGATTGAACTTAACTTGCATCGAACCCAAAATGTTCCCGTTAAGGGAACAGATTATTTACAACGCAAGTTATGCATACTGTCGTAGCTGTGAATAAAGCTGATTAATGTCACATATACTGTCACGATGCTTTTGAGTGATGTAATTAACACGTTTGTATGCCGGTTCAGCGCTTTCAGCTCAATTGTCAATTCTTTCTAGATATATTTTTTTTTTTGCATGTCTCTATTTTCTCGCAATATTTCGTTTTTGGTCAAAAGTATGTTTGATTATCATCATAATGCGTCTTTTTTTGTCTTGTCTTCATTATCATTGACTAAATCAAAAACCCCTTCGCCACAAACATTTTCGTCAGTAATTTCATTGACGAGATTAACACACGTGGACTACTTTTCTTTGCTGTTTTCGGAGTTGACAGGAGTGGCTACCATGAGCTGTGTGAAGATTCTTCAAAACATCTTTTGTGTTCCACAGATAAAACAACAGCAAACAGGTTTGGAACGACATGGGGGTGAGCAAATAATGACAGAATTATGGTTTTTGCCTCACCTGTTCCTTTAAATTGTCTCATTCTTGATATTTTTTAGATTAGACACAAGATAAGACACTCGCTGAGTCGAAGAGTTATTTTGTTGACTCGTTTCATGTGCACAGCCACATGGGTGCCAAGTATGGCAAAGCTTAAGGTCTCTTACTAATATGTGTAAAGATCATCTGGTATCACTTTTATTCTCAGTTTGCTAGAAGACTAAAACAACAAATGCTGCAGAATCATAGAGTCTTGTTGTGCTTGTAGCATTTGGAGACAGATCAGATCACATGGAGCTATTTAACATGTATAACTCGAGCCATTTAAGATGGTGAGCGCTGATAGCAGCTCAGGAGAGAGCAGAACCGGGGTGGACGGTGTAGCGCAGGCAGGAGGGCTGATGTGCAATGCATCATATCAGCTGAAAGCGTGCCGCGCTCATCGGCTGAGGATTGGAGCAGCTGGCGTGTCAGCATGGAGTTCACTTGGTTCACCGGAGAGGTCCAAAGGTCAGACACCGGTTGATGCATGATGGGGAGATCAGAGACTGATCTCTGCTCTTGGACTATTATTATCACACCGAGTCTGGTGAACACTGGAAGGGATTTGGTTTCTCGCGCCCACTGTGCATACAAAGGAAAGAATGAGAGTAATATTTAGAGAGAGGCCGAACGGAAATGAAAGCGGATATACAAATAAAGAGGAAGGGAGATTGTGTGAAATGGGATTTGCGCCAAAAACCTCTTGTTTATCAGATTTTAGAGACCGCATAAATCAAAATGGGCCCTATTTTCTTCATAAATGTATGTCCCAGCATGGTCTTACTTTGCACAATTCATAAGTTTGTTTTTCTAACCTTGCATCCGACACTGAAACTAGGGGGATGTCCACAATCATGCACTCATACTTGTGCTCGTAAAAATGCGCCGATACCATCTGAGGAATGAATGTCATTACGTAACCCAAATTCGAATCACGTTATGTCCTAGTGAGATTATTTAACCTCAAAAGCTTCAATTTAATGAGATAAATAGTGTTTACTTTGCATGTGCAGCGCACTTCAAATGTGAGCAGAGCACGAGTGAATGTTTGGAGACAGTGTTGTGCTGACGCCGGCTGCACCGCACATACCTTTTAAAGATCCTCCTTGTCTCATACAGGGAAAACACCATCATGAGCATCGAGCACTCTGTTTGTTGCAGATGACTGCGAACACAGCGCATATTCACTTTGTTGCGATAGGCACATACAGAGTACATATTTAATGAAATAGCAGGCTTTTGCAGTTTAATGATAACTTTGAGTCACATAGCAACCAGCTTTTTTGACTGAAAAGAAACCGTCATCACACAGAAACACTTCAAAATAAAAGTACTGTCAAAATAAAAGCTCAATTTAAATGAAAAATAAATAAATAGTATGACTGAAATATGTCGCTAATGTATAGTTATGTAACATTCACTGTATTCCTACTACTACTACTACTAATGATAATAATAATAAATCAATGGTTATTGTATTATATTTAAGCAATCACATCTGGGATGCTCTGTTATGCAGCACTTAATTTGACAAAATATAACTCCAATGATGTACTTTGGATTGTGCTGTAAGATTCTGTATATAAGCACTTCGTTTGATAAAAAATATTACAATATTATGTTGAAAATGAATTTTTATATTTTCATTTGGTTAAAGTTTTAATCATTTCATTTTGATTATAAAATTGAAATAATCTCTTGATCTGGAGTTCAGAAAAAAATAAAACCAAAAAATAAAAACGGGTATTGGAATCGGCAAGTATCAGAAAGAAATCGGCATTAATACTCGTTCTCCCAAAAAATTATATTGGGACACCCCTAATTGAAACAACTTGACTGCTGATGTAACCAAGGCTGTGTTAATATTAACCAATAAATATCATACAGAGCCAATAATATCCACAATCCACTCAAATGCTGATGTGTAAAATCAAGCCCCATAGTCTCAAGACTGTTCAGAACAAACTACTACTCTTATTATTCCTGCAGTATACAGTATGTATGCTTTCCATAGTATGCAAAGTATTTGTCACATGCAGTGCAAATTGTTTAGTTATGTAAACTATGATTTGGTCCAATACATTTTTATACATAAATTGGATTTATAAATTAGACTTATTTCGAATAAGGACTGGACTGGGAAGAGAAATCGGCCTGAGATTTTACATGTCAACTGTTGTTTGCTTTCCTTTTCTGCATATAGCAACGCCGTTTTGTGGGCCGTTCTGCATAACGCGGCAGCTCATTTTTGCTTGTCGCGGCCCATTCGTTTTCCCGCACGTTTCGCGGCCGACCCACCAGCCCGCTCGGTTCTCCTGATGGCCAGTCCGCCCCTGATCGGCCACAAAGTGCGTCGGCCCACCGGAAAAATGCCCGTTATGCCAGATTACCAGTCCAGCCCCGCTTATGTGTTAACCAAACTTTGCTTTTGATGTTCAAAAAATGCTAAAATAGTTTTGTTTAAAAGTACAATTGTTTGATAATTTAAAGGCATACTATTACTATCGCATCATATTAAACATAGGGCTGTCATTCGGGCTTGCATTTTTTAACTGAATTAATTACATGGCATACCGATTAATTAATCGAATAAATTGCAATTAATCGTATACCTAAACATTTGCTGAGAAAGCTCCTCAAATATCAATAATTCAAGATGTAAAGATTAAATAATTCTAAATAGTTATATTTAAATTATAAATACAACATATATTTAAAACAGTTCATACAGATAGCCTAATTAAAATGCATTACATTATTTAGTCACACAAGTATAGCATTAATTGTTTATTTCCATACTATTGAACAACAGTTCATACAGCAATCCATTTTGCAACTGAATTCATCAATCAGTCTGAGATTTATTATAAGGACACGTCAATGTACACATGCATCAGACGGGTGCTTTTGGAACGTTTCGGTTGCTTGTGTCATACAAGAACGTATTTTCATCTTGTGTTGTCTGCTCTCGGTAAGTGTGGTCTGTCCTCTGTCTGTTTAAAGGAGTTTCGCTTACTGCCCCTTGGAGAAAACAGGTGGTCACTTGAATGCTTATATGGAAGAAATATTCCTTATTACAGTTCGGGGACATGAATAATTGTGGTAATTTTTTTAACTCGTCATTTTTTTATATAATCATTAGCAATGAATTAACACGTTAAATCAACAGCCCTATTTAAAGACAAAAGAAGATGAAATCACATAATCTGTTTCAACTAATTCCAATGGATATCTCTGGCCATTTTTAACCATTTGGTGACTCCCAAATCACAATTAATTAATTTAACTAATTTATTCAATTAGATTCTGCCAAGTAACTATGAGTGTCATATTGCACAGTTATTTTTTGAACAAAATTTTTTACATTGATGCATTTGGCAGATGCTTTTATCCAAAGTGTCTTACAGTGCACTTATTACAGGGACAATCCCCCCCGGAGCAACCTGGAGTTAAGTGCCTTACTCAAGGACACAATGGTGGTGGCTGTGGGGATCAAACCAGCAACCTTCTGATTACCAGTTATGTGCTTTAGCCCACTACGCCGCCACCACCCCACTTCAAATCATCCTTTGTAATAAAGCATGGTGGCATATGACACAAGGAAATACATTTGGCATACTTCAAAACCAATGGCCATTGTAATGACACCAGAAATAGCTATTTATTTCTGTATAACTATTAAATAACATTACCATAAAATACATTTTAAAGCATTTTTTTTAAATATTTTTTGTGTCCCTGGAACATAATTGAGGCTGAAAGGGTATAATAAATATAGCCCAGAATTACACCGACCAGACAGACACTGTGTCTGAACCCTTGTGTGAGAGTGTGTGTCAGCACCAACCTAACAGCTCGCGCTTTCCCACTCAAGTGAAGGAGTAATTTTGTGTCCTAACACCTCTGTGGTGTCCAGTGAGCTCTGAGAGTCACCTTTGTGCCTCATTAAACAGGAAATCAGATCAATATTCCTACTAATTTTGGAAACTTGATAGTGTTCGATTAGCGTTAAGCTTACATGCATTTCTCCTTTCAAAGTGAATTGATAGGCTCAAGAACGGCGGTGGGCGAATTCATTAGATGTAATTTGTGTCAATGTGGAGTAATAATAGCACAGCTATGAAAAAGATCCTCTTTTTTTTCCAGGATAAAATTAAGCGTACAGTTTATGATCAGAAAAGAGTCCTGCATGTGTGTAAATGATTTTATCACTGCTTTCCGTTTACACAGGGACATTTATTTTGACAGCATTATAAATGGAGACGCAGGGCAACAAAAAGATGTATTTTGGCATCTGTCTGATTCTGTCAGTGCATGCATTGTTGTTTGGCAAAAATATTTGTTAAGGCAAAAAAAGTCCAAATTTAATTTCTAAATGTCAGGTTTCATTCTGAAGAAACAAAACAAAACAATACATCTATGTCAACAAATTATTTTTCTGCAGCAGGGATTTGCCTGAAAGCATGACATGTTTGAATGTTATTAAATATGTTTTCTTTATTTATGCAGCTGTTTTCTTTGTCATAGCCAGCAACAAAGAATAAGCTTGATATGAGAGGGAATTACAGAGCTCGCAACTGCCAAAAAAAAAAAAAAAAAAAAATCACATGTTCTCTGATTTTAAGGCAGCCTCATTTTTGTGCAGTGGGTTCATTTTTCACAACTGTGAGAGGAGAAAAATGCTGTTGCTTCATTCTGAACTGGTCAAAACCTCACATGACACATCTTGTTAAAACCTTTTCTGCATGCAAGGTTTCCTTTGCTCTGAATCTTTTCGATTTTTACATTTTGTGAGTAAAATGTGATTGCTGTTTTATCATCCACAAGGTGGAAATAGTCAGTCCAGTCTCTTAGAAAAGTACTAGTAGGGGTACTTAACAAGCCACCTGATTTAGGGTATCATTTGCGTGACTGCGTCTATAGAACAAATGGTACGGGAAGGGTTTTGTGCCAAAGTTTCATGCCTCTAACTCTTTATGAGCACTAGTATTTGCCTTTGCAGACTTATTTTAAGTCCTGAACAAACATTGCATATTTTTCCTTCTATCTTCTCGTCTTTTTCCCATATCAATTTGCCAAATAAGTTTCCAGAAATCTCAAAATCGTTTGTGGTTTAGCCAGAGGCGTGTCCAGATGGGGGGCATGGGGTGGTCCTAGCCCCCCCTAGAATTTGATTGGCCACCCCAGGTACCACCCCAAATTCTAAACTGTTGGTAATTTCACAAGTCGGAGGCCGGCCTTCAATAAAACCAGGTAGAATCTGGTATAAATAACCCTCAGTTATTTATAGCTTAATTTTAGTTGATAATATTATTTTAACATTAAAAGCCAGAAGTTATGTGATTTTCTGTTTTTACCATTTTTATTTTCCCATTTTTAGTTATTTAGTTTATTTTGAAGTGCTGTGCCTCTGAAGAATGGGAGATTGAATGGAAGAGGGGAGAGCAGTCAGCACACACAAGCTCTGTCCCGTTTCGAAGGGTGCATGCTAGGTAGGACGCGTCTTTTGAAGGCTGCTGTATACCGAGCACCCTCCTTATAACAAGATCGTGCTTTCTCCATGGTAGGTCCCAAACTTTGGAATAGTCTCCCATTCCATGTGAGGTCAGCTCCATCGATTACAACTTATAAGTCTTATTTAAAAACTTATTTATTTTCTTTAGCCTTTGAATAAAGTATGTCTGTTTTGTTGTATGACTTTCATGTTATTATTCTGTAAAGCACTTTGGGGCAACGTCTGTTGTTTAAAAAATGTGCTATATAAATAAAGTTGCTTGCTTGTAAGTCTAGTTTAAACGAGCCGGCCTTCGTAGGACAAACGGAAACGGAATGTAACGTGGTTGCTACGACAGCATAAAAAATATATCCACATCAGATCCTGCCCACACTTCATTGAATCACCATCTGCTCCTGACTTCAACTCAGACATTTAATTCAGCACCGCAAGAAACAACCTGCAGGAATGCACCTCTACGCGTCCCATCACCAGCGCTTGAAGTGAAGAAGCCAGTACTCGCTTCTATCCCAACTAGACAAAAACTGTAATGCTGTAAGAATTTGCATACTGTATTTCACCATCAAATTCCGGCCAAAACCCTTCATTAACACAGATATGAAATGTCTGACTAATTTCCCACATGATGTTTTGAGGTGTGTAACATCGATGTGTGAATCATAAGTATTTTTTCCAAACATGCCGGGATATCTTGTTTACTTAAAACTATCTGCCTCAATTGTATAGGCTTGGTCTTAAAAACACACCGACCTGCTGGCGATGCCAATTAGAAGATGAAGACCCAACCCATGTTTTTTGGGGGTGTGTTAAAATCCAAGAATTTAGATCGAAGGTTCAGAGTTTTATGTTTGATGTACTGGGTATTCAAATTTCATTTTGCCCCAGACTCTGTATTTTAGGCAATGGGGCTGTTAGCAATATAGGGGATGAACACATACAAAAGTGGGTCCTAACAAGTGTTATGATTGGCAGACAAATTGTTATAAGGGGTGGAAGTCGGCTGGAGCGCCCTCATTTCAAGAATGGTGCATGGAAATGGGGAGTTTGGCGGCTTTCGATGAAGTGTCATGTAGAAGGCTGGGGAATTGGGATACATTTGATTGGAAATGGGGTGGTTATTTGGGGTTTTTGAGGGCTCTCGGGGAGGGGCAGTGGAGAAAGAAGTTTAGTTTTAAATGTGTGTGATTTTTATATGTACATATATATATATATGTTAACCTTTGCAGGTGCTTTATCATAATCATGTGTTGGATTTACGATTAAATGAATACAGCTATCAGTTTTTTTATTAGCAGAAAGTTTAGTCTTCATACAGCCTGTTTTTATTTCCTTTCATTCAGTCTTATTTCATAGTATGTTTCTTAAGAAAATCTGGAAATCTGCTTTAATATCAAATTAAGTTAGTTCATTTTAAAGCACTGTTTAATTGATTGAATTGTCTTTGCCAGTACCAATAATGGCTAAATTGAGTACACAGGGAAGGCATGTCTCAGAATGGGTTGTGACTAGAGTTGATGGATTAATATAAATCAAGCTTTCTTGCACCAGAAACAGTTGTAATTTCATTTGTATGTCCATTTACACCCTATCTCTGACCCTTACAATTAAAGATAACTTTAAGACTTTTATATAAGTGACCATCATTTATCATAGCAGACCAAGTTGCTGAATACTGAATAGGTGTAGATATGCAGGGGCTGTTCTGGAGTCAGTTGATATTCTAAATAGGCTAAAATAGGTGCTTATATGAAAATAATTTGCTAGCCAAAGTTTGCGAGGTTAATGGCATCATTTCTTAATTAAATAGTTTGGCAAAAAATGCAAAATTCACTGCAAATTTCTTGAGCACATCTATATATTACTCTTTGTTTTCAGGGTTATACAGTGTTTCTAAATAGTTGCTACTTCTGGCATCTGAATTAACTATTTCAACACCATTTCCAATATCTCACCAAGACAGTATCATTACATACACTCAAAAATAAATAAATACAAAATAACTCTTTGGCTGAACTTGATTCAATTATGGACAGTGGTTGCACATGTTTGAAACAAGTTTTCTTAAAACAAAATTACTGTCATTTCAACTTAAATATTTCAAATAGAGGGAACCAAACTGAATCAAGTAAACCCAGCTAAATTTAACATGTCAAAATAACTCAAATTAAACTTTTAGTTTCAGTCAACCAAACAAAATTATTCATGTTGTTCCAATGAACATGGATTAAGTAAAGCTGACAAGAGCCTTTTTTAGTTGAATCAACTCGGTTAATTTAAGTTCCTTTGGTTACATGAATTTTTTGAGTAATATGAACATGGATGGATTGAGTAAAACTGAAGATTATTAACATCCTTTGTTTTTTTTGGAGCGTGTAATATATATGTATATTTTAGTATCAACTTGATAGTGAAGTATGGGTACTTTTGGCATCCCTGCATAAACATTCGGTTCTTCACTAAATACATTGTCCCACCCCTAGTGCCACCTATGTAGATATGTAAAAATGTCTTCACAGTATACAGCAGTTTCAGTAAATGGTCTGGACTGCATTTCTCAAAAGCATTGCAAGCTTAAGATTGCAGAGACCATTGGCACTAATGGTTTCTACGATCTAATTAGACTTATGATATTTTTGGGAAATGCAGCCCTGGGTGGACTAGGGAGTGAGCTTTGCATTTTAAACATCAAAGTATGTCTACATAGTGGGCTGATAATGGACAGAAAGTCACCAAGAAGATCACACTACAATTCCCTCATGGTGTCTGGCTCACCAGTGGAGAAGGTCAGCGACTTTTAAGTATCTCAGAGTTCACATCTCTGAGGACTTGACATGGTCCACCCATATCCACAGCATGGTACAAAGGCACATCAATGCCTCTCAGAACACTACCTTTTGTTGAGCTTAACCTGGACCATCTGGAGGTTCTTGCTGAGAGAGAATGATGTCCAAACTACTGACCATCATGGACAGCATCTCCCAGCACCTCCATGACATGCTTGCTGAAATTCTCTGTCCATCTGTCTGTCCACGATCTGTTACTGTCCTCATCATGAACTGTGAAGTACAGAAATGTATCAATCTGAACATTGAGGTTGGAAATAAAAATTTTTTAATATTGGTATTCTCTAATTGTAGTGTATTTAAAAAATGTAATTCAAAATAATTTATTTAAAAAAAAAAATCTGACAAAAGTTGACAAATGTCTATTTGTTAACAATTATTGTCCTGTGGTGTTTTACTCATAAAATATACACTCACCAAGCACCTTATTAGGAACACCTGTACACCTACTTATTTATGCGATTATCTTATCAGCCAAACATGTGGCAGCGGTGCAATGCATAAAATCATGCAGATATGGGTCAGGATCTACCATCAGAATGGGGAAAAAATGTGATCTCAGTGATTTGGACCATGGCGTGATTAATGGTGCCAGACGGGCTGGTTATAGTATTTCTGTAACTGCTGGTCTTCTGGGCTTTTCACACACATCAGCCTCTAGAATTTACTCAGAATGGCGGCAAAAACAAAAAACATACAATGAGTGGAAGTTCTGTGGATGCAAATGCCATGTTGATGAGAGAGGTCAACAGAGAATGGCCAGACTGGTTCAAGCTGACAGAAAGGCTACAGTAACTCAAATAACCACTCTGTACAATTGCATATCAGAATGCACAACACGTCGAACCTTGAAGCGGATGGGTTACAACAGCAGAAGACCACTTCAAGGAACATTACCAGGACCATGGTGTTCCTAATAAAGTGCTCAGTGAGTGTATTTGTAATTTGGCTATCTCTGGGGGATCCTTGCAAATTTTGCCATTAAGTACCCCAGCAGGAAGTATGGGACATTTTCAAGGAATAGGGAAATCCTTATTCTAATTAAATTTGTGTGGTAGCCTTTTTATATGTGAAAAATAAACTTTAAACTTCATCAACCATCAAACACTTAAATAAGCAAAGAAAAATCTATTCTATCATATGTCCACTTTTTGTCATTTGTAGAAACTCAACAAATATCCCCATCTGCAAAAAATATATTGTTTCTCTTGTATTGTCTAGGATAGTAATTACAATGTGGGCAACATTCCTGATCAGCTTTTAGTGTGATTTGTGAGCTAGGCAGTGACCACTTCATTACGGTTAAATCCGAATTAAGTTGCCATTCATTTTATATTGTCCCCATATTGGTCTTGTGTCTGACAAGATAAATGAATAAATTAACAAATAAATGGAACTGTTGGGAAAAGCATTTGTTTTGGTGAGAATCCCTCATGAATGTGCAAAACATTATCCACTGGAACTAGCACATCATTTAATGTCATGCACTTGTCTGTGGATTTCAAGAGATGAAACCCTTTCACACATAATTTTAATGCATGAACTAATTGCTCAAAATATGAAATTGGTTTAAATGTTCCAACAAATGAATACTCTGTATTGAAAAAAGTCTCTTTCTGTTTTTTTTTAGGGATAATCAGTCTTCAAATGAAACCAGCATGGCGGACCAAATGTATCCTGACTGAAGCTGTTCACCCAAAATTTGCATGACGCACCAAGAGCTGCACTTCAGCCAAAAATATCTGCTCAGCGGATGCCAAAGTGCTTTTAGATGCATCCTTATTATCCGGCTTTTCAACCTCTACATCAGTGACATCAGCTTGTGATGTGCAGACTTTCAATGCTGAGGTGTGCATCAATGACTTAACTGATGAAAGGAACCATAGCGCGATAGTCAGCACCATGTGGACACTTCCCAACAACCACAGGTTTTTGTTGAAAAACTGGAAGCTGTTGTTTAAAGAATCAGATAAAAAATTAACAGATGAATCTAGGGAGAGAGTAACAGGTTTGGAGAGTGATTTGGAGCTTTCACACATCTGCAGAAGCAATGTATTCATGCATCTCTAAGACTGATTATCTGTTCCGATGGAGTTCTAAAGCCTCAAATTAGAGGAACACATTTCTAAACTGCAGACGGTCTCCTCTAATACCTTAATGGATCACAGAAATTGCACCAACGTGCCTTTTCTGTCGTTGGGATTGTTTTGTATGATCTGAATTACCAGCTGCACATGGTTATGAACATATCAAAGCAATCTCTTGAATTTATGACTTTTCATGAAAGAATCCGACTCTCTTTGCATTACAATATGTTTAGTTCCCCTTGTTTAATTGTTCACCCACAGCAATTTTCTATGGACATACAGTAGATCATAAAAAACCCTTGTAGAGCATTGAAAGACACAACACTTGAAATAACATTACGTTCCTTGACAGCGAATGGACACCCCAGTGGACATGTCCTTGGACCATGGCCTATGCATAAATACCATTTTGCAACACATTTTTACAAACTGAACTGCGGGTTCTGGATGCCATGTGGCCAACCATAAAACCCCTTTTATATACCTGGGAATCTTGAACAAATGGTTCCCCTCAAAGACAACATGACTCCAGAGTCTTTTGCTGAGAACTGTACCAACTGCAGCCATGCTCTCGTTCCAGAGTTGAACGTCATGAAGGCTGTTGTTTTGGGCATGGTGTTGGCGGTCTTCATTGTTTTTGGAGTTCTAGGCAACATACTCGTTATCCTGTCCGTGGCTTGCCACCGTAATCTACGCACAGTTACCCATTACTTCATCGTCAACTTGGCGGTAGCTGATCTTCTGCTAAGTTCAACAGTTCTTCCATTCTCTGCCGTCTTTGAGATGCTGGGTCGTTGGGTCTTTGGGCGGCCCTTTTGTGATGTTTGGGCAGCGATGGATGTTTTATGTTGCACAGCGTCCATCATGAGTTTGTGTGTGATATCGGTTGACCGGTACATTGGCGTCAGCTATCCGCTACAGTACCCTTCCATTGTAACAGAGCGACGTGCATTGATAGCACTTGTTGTGTTATGGGCTTTGTCCATCACCATTTCAATTGGGCCTCTCTTTGGCTGGAAGGAACCGGCGCCAGAGGACGAGTCCATTTGCAAGATAACCGAGGAACCAGGCTATGCTATCTTCTCTGCCTTGGGATCCTTCTATCTCCCCCTGGTGGTTATCCTGTCCATGTACTGCCGTGTGTATGTGGTCGCTAAGAGGGAGACGCGTGGACTAATTAGTGGACAGAAGACAGAAAAATCTGACCACACCTCTGAGGGTGTAACCTTGAGGATACACCGTGGTAACACGACAGTATCCGAGGATGAGGTGTTGCGAAACCGGACACACTTTGCACTACGTCTGCTCAAGTTCTCCCGTGAAAAAAAGGCTGCTAAGACTTTGGGAATCGTAGTTGGGTGCTTCATCCTTTGTTGGCTTCCATTTTTCCTGGTTCTTCCTATCGGTAGGTGTCTTACATTTTTACATTTGATAACAAAGAATAGCAATGAAGTGTTTTGAAACATAGATACTATCATTATTGGATAAAAACTTTGTCCAAAAATGCAAAGTCTTTTCAAAAGGTACCTCTTGAATGAGCTGGCTTGAAGGAGCATAAAATTGCAGTGTTATTGCGCACCAGACACAATAATTCAGAAATTTTCAGAAAAAAAAATTCATAAAGGAGATAAGCCAATCAGAAAAATAGTGAGGACTATGCTTAAAACAAAACTATTTGCCAATGGGGTAAGAACATTTGAATTCAAAAGGGAGACACAGGGGGAAAACCACTTAACCAGTTAATCAGCCAAGCAGGCACGGTTATCTGCCAATGCCAGTAATCCCAAAATGGCCAATTAATCAGTCTACCACTAGTTTAAAAAGTTAGAAAACTGTACCAAAAGACTACTAATTACCAGAAGTGGAGGATCTCTTGTCTCAATTGTATCTGAGCTGATTCTCTTTGCTTTGTGTGATGCATCTGGTCTATATGTTTGAATGGCTTCTTTTCTTGCCGCTTTATGAAACAAACTAGGTCATTTAACAGACAGTGAATGCACAGGAACATTTTAAGGTTTCCTGTCTGAATGCTTGTGAAGAGATTTTTCAAAGTGCCAGAAGAGATGGGAAAATAATTACCTCAAATGTTGCCATGTACAGAATCCTGAAGATCTGATAAATGTTTAGGTCCAAACAGGCCTACTGGCATGCGTCCTCCAGATACATTCTGCCATTTTAGAGTGTATACAGTATGAAAGATTTACTCATTTTAAATTCTGCAAATCTTCTAGTGCAACAAAATTATTCCCTGTCTGTCACTCACTCGACATTGTGTCGATGAGTTGACAGTAGGGGTTGCTCCTGCAGAGCCGAGACATCTCTGATCTTGAGATAAGGCCAATGGAAATTGGCGTGTGGAATTTGCATGCCACTTCCCCGGACATACGGGTATGAAAGGAGTGACGCTCCAAACACACATCAGATATCTTCTTTGGAGCCAAGCGAGCAAGTCATAGAGCTGAATTCCTCTGTCGCCTCCATTAATCTTTACACACTGTTGGATCTACGGCGCTTTCCAGCGGTCCTCCCCCTCGCACACAACGTTGTGCTGAGCAAAAAACCCCTGGGCGCTTCAGCAGCAGAAAAAGCAAGAAGTTCATGGAGTGAATAACTTTGTTTATATATATATTTATATATACCTGTCTATATATACATATATACTGTATATATATAAAACACACAATAAGAGTTGTATTTTCTCTAAAAGAGTGGCTCAAACGGAAAGTGTCTTTTTCAAGATGCCTTTTTGTTTGTGTTTATTTCCTTGTTGCAGTCGATGTCTCTCCCCGTCTGATGGCCACGATCGCTGCCTCTTTGGAGGGACACCCCCCAGCTTGGACCATATATTTGGCCCCCAGCCGAATGATTTTGTTCCTTTTTTGGGGAGAACAACAGAGAGAAGGCCACGACTGGGCCAGCCAGTCCTTATTCTTCTGAGCAGATAGCCATTCCAATAGGTGCAGGGGACCGCTTCATACCTGCCAGTGTGTTGGGGGTAGTTATGCGACGGCTTGCTGCACTGGCTAAGAGGCACACAGAGGTCTGCCCGTCTCGCACTGCCAGTTTGCGTAACTCGGTTCAGCTCTAGTGGCTTGTTCCATTGGGACCCCTAGTGTCAAACTCATCGACACAGTGTCAGATGTGAGTGACAGATAGGGAACGTCTCGGTGGAGGGAACGAGACATTGTGTCCCTCCTGCCACAACACTGAACCAACCGCTGAAATGGCCGGGTCTTTGGCTTGGCTCCTCAGTGCAATACCTGATGTGTGTTTGCAGCGTCACTCCTTTTATACCCATATGTCCAATATCCATTGGCCTTTTCTCAAGATCAGCGATGTCTGGGCTCCGCAGGAGCGACCCCTACTGTCAACTCATCGACACAACGTCTCGTTCCCTCCACCAGGGAACGGAGGTTACATCAGTAACCAAGATGTTTGATGTGCCAATGTTTGAAAAGAGGTTTGTTTAAACCTATTGTTTAGAAAGTTTACTTAGACTACAGGGTTACAAGTGTTGCAATATGTTTGGCTCCTTCAACAAGTTTCACAAAGTCAGAACATGCCAATATTCCCAGTATTCTCAATGGAGCTCCTTGGGATCCCCCATAATAAATTTTAGCTGCTATTGTTTTTCCCACCCGAACAACAGAGCTCTTGTGTGGAGACCTTTAGGTTCATGGTTTTTCCAAGATGAACCACAAAATATGAGTCTATTTAGTCACAAATGAAAGAATCCAGGAAATTGTATTATTGGAAACACAAAGCAAACAAAGAGAATAGTTTTATAATCTATGATATCACTGCTGAAAAAAAAGCATTGAATTTGTATCTGCCTAAGCCGGTCTGCTGGTTTCCTAGTCTGGTCAGGTTGGTCTTTTTGCTGGTTTTAGAGAGGTTTTGGGACTTGTCATCTGGTCTGGTTTGCTGGTTTCAGAGGATTTCTAGGCACTTTTAAACTGGTCAGGCTGGTCCACTTGCTAGTTTTAGAGGGTTTTGGGCACTTTTAAGTTGGTCAAGCTGGTCTGTTTGCTGTTTTTTCTTTTTAATTTTTTGTTGTTGTTGAGATTTTGGGACTTGTCAGCTGACTTTTAGCTAGTTTAGTAAGCTGGTTTTAGAGAGGTTTTGGACACTTCCATAAGCTGGTCAGACTGGTTGACTTGCTGGTTTTAGGGTGGTTTTGGGACTTTTAAGCTATTCAGGGTGGAAGGCCAGCTGGCTGAACGGCTAAACCAATTTAAATCCAGCTTTGCCAGGCTGGGAGACCAGCTGAGACCAGCAAACCAGTTTAGATTGGTTTAATCTGTTGTTTTTCAGCAAGAATGTTACTCTCTCTTTTCTCAAGCATACAAACATTATCAAGAATCTGCATGTACATGTTTAAGAAATATTATTTCTATGAAAGTTTACAACACTTGCTAATTAACTAGAATTAAATGGCTTTTAATAGTGTTTAAAAAGCTCAAGGGAATCACTGACCTTATCAGTATGACTCAGTCTGAAACAATACCACACACACATACCAATTTATTTTTACAGTGAAATCTAAAACACTAGGCTCAATAGCAAAGTAGTTCGTTTAATGTTACACTGATCAATTTGACTATTTTTGCATGTATGACATCTCACTATGGAGCTAAAACACCCAAGTAGATGCTTATGTCACCCACAATGAATTCAGAAAAGTCATTGTTCAATCCGCAATAATTCAAAAACAGCAAATCAATTGTTTTCCTAGAAAAGTAATTACATGCTGTTTTCTTCACAGAAACTTCTGGTCGTCAGGCACAAAGGACTCTCCGTTTTACATAAATGCTGTGTGGAAGAGACACATTGTATAATATTGGGGGGACATTGCTGACAAATGCATTAGGTATGAGGATGAAGAATTTGCTCTTCAAACAGAAGAGCAAATTCTTCTTCCTTTTAAATCTTCCCTCGATCCCTCTGTGGTTAGACTGTACAGTATGAGCGCTGAAATTGTTATGCCTGGATAACTTTTAGGAACATCCACAGAATTAAAGTCGATGTGTGTTAATATTTCGTAAACACATTGGCACAAGATGTGCAGATCGCAGCCATAATAACAATCACTGAAGCCAAAGGCAACACTCCGTATAAGGCAAATGTAAGGACAAATGATACCTCAAATCATGCAGGTTGTTGCGGAGAGGTGTGTTATTACTTTTCTACAGAATAAAACAGTTCTGCTTTAGTTTTTTCTAAATATAAATATAAAAAAATGAATATAATATAAAACTATATGTTGTTATATAAACAATTTTCACAAACCTTTAAGCAAATGCGTTCTTAAGATTAAAAAAAACTAGACATAGACAACGTATATAAAAGAACATCGCCTCAAGATGCAGTTTTTTTCGTTTAGCTTTTTCATCCCCTTTTCTCCCCAATTTGGAAAGCCCAGTTCCCACTACCTAGTAGGCCCTTGTGGTGGCACGGTTACTCACCTCAAACCGGGTGGTGGAGGACAAGTCTCAGTTGCTTCTGCTTCTGAGACAGTCAATCCACGCTTCTTATCACGTGGCTCGATCTGCATGACACCGTGGAGACTCCCAGCATGTGGAGGCTCATGCTACTCTCCGCGACCCATGCACAACTTACCACGTGAGAGCGAGATTGAGAGCGAGAACCACTAATCTTCACTAAAAGGAGGTTACCCCATGTGGCTCTACCCTCCCTAGCAACCAGGCCAATTTGGTTGCTTAGGAGACCTGGCTGGAGTCACTCAGCACACCCTGGATTCAAACTCACGACTCTAGGGGTGATAGTCAGCATCAATACTCGCTGAGCTACCCAGGCCCCCCGAGACACAGTTTTAAAAGTTTAAAAAACTTGGCGCTTCTTCCCAAGACCCTGAAAAAAACAGCTGGATGCAGTACAACATTTTTACATAGCACATGTTTACATAAACACAATGGAAAACAAGCAAAGACAGACAACTCCGTGAACAGAGTGATTCACACAAGAATCTGCTCAAAAAATATTTTCTTTGTGAATCGTACTAGGCTAGTCATGCACTGTATGTGTTATTTTGAGTGTAGCCAGCAAACACAACGCAATAGAAAGATGTGTTGTGTGTCGCTTCAGACTGTATGCTCACAATTGAAGTGGAAACCCCATAGACTTCCATAGAAGTGGAAACCCCATAGACTTCCATAGAAGTGGAAACCACATAGACTTACATTGTGGGGGAAACATCATAGACTTACACTGAAGGAGGGACCAGAGTCATATCTAGAGACCAGAATATCATAGAGACATGGGGGTGGACTCTTTAAAGTTGGGCCAGCCAGTAAGCAACCAACCAGAACCCCATAGCAACAAGCTTAGGATCACTTAATAACCATACTGCAAATGTCCTTGCAACCATCCACAACAGCCTAGCATGGTGGTATTGAATTGTTCATGATGAAAACCCACTCTGCAAACTATTGTTACAATAACAAATGTTTGTAAGTGACAGTCCACATTTTATGACATTGCACTGCTGAAAAAACAGCTTAAACCAACCTAAAGAGGTTTGCTGGTCTTCTAGCTAAGCCAGACTGGTTAGAGCATAGTTAAACCATAAGCTGGTTTAAGCATTTTTTTAAGCAGGGTTGTGAGACATTGGTTGTCACCTGTCGTCACCCATCCGAATCTGTGTTGGGGTTTTAGAGCTTGTTAGTGTGTAAACACATTATTTTTCCCCCTTTCAGAAGCATTCGTTATGTTAGCATGCGGTCTATTTCCCATCAAAGCCACCGTATGTCAGACGGGCACGAGCTTGCGTGACTAAACCACAGCTTGTATTTCAGCAGTACACAGTAGGACCGTGAAGGGCCCTTGGATAACAGGCGTGTCTAGGCGTTTTTAACATTGAAATCATGTTTGAAATTCCCACGTGGTTTCTTTCTTTCTCCACTGATCATTTGCTCAGACAAGGAACCATGGGAAACAAGGCGAGAGTAATGAAATACTCAGCCTGGAAAAAAGGAAATTGAAAAATAGCTCAGTCATCCTATATTTTTGGATGCATTTGCACAGTTGATGAATAAATTGAGTAAAATGCATCAGGGCTTTAATAAATAATGAGCATCAGTATCTCATGTGGTTTCTATTACATTCAACCAATGTGGGCATGACATTAAGAAATAAGCAGGCAAATATTTTTCTGTTTGATTTTTAAAGTAGTTGGGTCATTCTGACGAAATGGTGCCATTTATAGTATGTCCCCACAACTTCTGATATAATTAACAGGATATTGAACTTAGCCACATCATGTGATAGACTTAACTCTATTTAAATTAAATATTCTTAATTGTTTATTTTATAGAAATGTCAGCAAATTTGCATGCTCACCCCCCCTCCCAAGATCATCACCCTTATCTTATAATGAGTTGAATTTTTTGGTGACATTTAAATATAATGCTTTCACTGTCTATGTAGTTTTTGTTACTTAAATGCTTTGCACTTTAGAGAAAAAATACATACAGTTGCTCTTTCTGAATTTGCTGTTCATTATTTGCCATTTTTGCACTGTCAGTCAACTGTAAAGCATATTAAATAGGACTGGGTAAAAATGTGTTTTAATTTTAATCGTGATTAATCACACTAGTTTGAACGTACATGTGAAAGGGTTAACATTTCCAAATAAAGTCTCCCACAGTATAAAGACAGAAATGCACTAAAATAGCACCAAATCAAGTAACACTGAACGTTTTGCAGAGTCTAAGTTGGAGGATGATTAATTGACAGAACTATGCAACCATAGATTGCATATTCATTGAAACGTACATTAAAAGTCATCTTTCGCAGACTGTGGATATCCTCTTTGCTACAGCAATCGTGAAGCTGCATTCATGATTAACATCAGGGCATCAACGCCAGTGTCAAGCACAGCCTTGAATTCCACATGAAAAGAGCTTGCAAACAACATCTCATTCTGCATTTTTGTGATAGATAAAACCTGATGTGCATCTGTGGCAATTAAATTGTGCCTTACAGAGGCTGCAAAGTAGTTAATATCTGTCAAAAGTCCCATCTGTGCTTGTTTTGTACAACAAATACCATTAAATGTTCCTTTCCCTATCATTTCATCACAAACACAGGGTGTTGTGTGTGTGTGTTTGTGGTGTGTGCATCAGTGTAATGACACATCGCAAAGGTTCCGCCCTACTCCGACCAGTGTTTATGCTGGTTTATGCTGTAAATTATTCTTAAATCCCAAGAACAATAATTTACTCTATACGGCAACCCTTTAAAATGTAAGTAAATCACTTGCATATGCAACCAAATTTCATACTATGCGACTAAAATTGTCTGTGAAGAGCCACTGACTTGTAGGTTTTCAGATTTCACTCACCACTGATTGAGTAGTATAGAAGTTTATCACCGAGATCCTTTCACCGGTGAGAGCAAAAGTTTGGTTTGACCTGTTCTGTGTAATATTTGACCACGTTTTGTCATTAAATTTACAGATTGGCCCCATTCACTTAAGTCAAATAGGCCTGGTGGCTTGATTTATTGTCGAATGTATGGCATAGTTGATTATTTCTGTTCCCGTAAATGGGTCCTCACACCTCAGTGAGATGAGGACATAAACTTTGATAGAATTCCAACAAATAAATAGCCTGACGAAGAAGATACTTTTATTGTTTAGTATTTTTACATTCTGACTAGTGCAAATTGGTAACATCTCTCTAACCGATAAAAAGTGTTGCGACTCTGTCATTATCATTATGGGGTCACCCGAAATTGTTTCAGTTTTTTCTTTTTTTCCTTTTTCAGTTTAACACATTATTTGGTTGGATCAACTATTTATATTTCAGCGGATATCACTCGGGATAGACTGTAGAACATCACGTGTGATGTTTGAATTTTCTATACAATAAATGGAAATCATGACAATAAGCCAAACTAATCATAAGTTATACACAAAAATAGTAAATTTTCAGATTTTTGACCACTAGGTGGCGCTGTCCCCAAACTGTGCATGCACCCTCAGCTCATAGTGGTGAAGAAAAATATAAAGTTTTGTGTCCTATATGCCCAAGCATTTCCGAGATATATCCTCACTTCCTTTTTGGATATCTTGTTTTCGCCAAACTTTGTGGCTCTGTCTGAGACAAATGTTTTTGGAGAAGCAAAAGACTAGAAAATCTAGTTGGGTGGAAATTTAACCCATTGTATGCATTCTTCAAGGAATCCAAGGAAAATAGTAGTACATTTCTAGCCCACACTTTTTAAAAGTTAGAAACAGAAACATAAGTGCAAATTCAACCTGTTGGTGGTGCTAGACAGTTTGAGGTAGAGACCCCAAGTTTTCTATCAGGAATGTTCAGACCCTCCCCTATCAGTGTGCCAAATTTTGCAACTTTTTACCATACTGTTCTATTGGCTGCCATCGACTTAATTACTGGAGGAAGAATATTAGTAAGCAGGAAACAGATAAAATAGAGGCTTTGCTCTGTCTGTGCTTAGCCTCTAATTTCCAAAACTTTACAACTGGTCTCTGTTCAGTATTGAGAATTGTATTTTTTCACATTAGAGTAATGAGAATTTGTCATTATGCCAAAAAACTTAATGGTCCTAAAACAGGCATTTGCAAAATGCAAAAGACATTTCTTTTGTGACTAGTAACTGGGATGTAGACGACTAAGCCTCAGTTTTAGCTTTTCAACTTGTTTAGCCATTGGATAGTAATGATTAAAATGTGATGCTTGGAGGCAGGATATTCCCTCAACCATCTATCTAGCTCATTTTTTACCCCGTGTGTTCAGAAGCCCGCTCTAGAGTTGCTCTTAAAGCATGTTATGAGACTGCTCAAGCTTTTAGCTCTGAAGACTGATTCTGTGTTTCAAGGCCAGGTGGTTTCGCAAGACAATTTTATTCTTTTAATGGCATGACCAATGTGCTATTATAAAAATGCAGTGGGTGTATGTGTGTACATTGACAGGCTGAATGTCTTACTAATATGTGTTTTCTATTCCTACGTTCTTTATAACAATGAATTATGGTGTGCAACATTAGGGTACTAAAAATAAAAACACTATTCATTTTTGAACTGTCATATATTATAGATTCATTACACATCAAGTTAAATATTTCAAGCCTTTTTTTGTTGTAATCTTGATGATTACGGCTTACAGCTCATGGAAATCAAAAGTCCAGTATCTCAGAATATTAGAATAAAGAATTTATAACACAGAAATGTCGACCTTCTGAAAAGTATGTTTATTTATGCCCTAAATACTTGATCGGAGCTCTTTTAGTACGAATTACTGCATCAATGCGGCATGGCATGGAGCCAATCAGCCTGTGGCACTACTGAGGTGTTATGGAAGCCCAGGTTGCTTTGATGGCGGCCTTCAGCTCATCTCTATTGTTGGTCTGGTGTCTCTCATTTTCCTCTCGATAATACCCCATAGATTCTCTATAGGGTTCAGGTCAGGTGAGTTGGGTGGCCAATCAAGCACATTAATGCCATGGTCAGCAAACCAGTTACTAGTAGTTTTGGCACTGTATATATATATATAAAAAAAATAAAAATAAATATATATATATATATATATATAATAAAAAATATTCAGAAAATTAAAATGCATTACATTCTTGTGGTAGAAGAGTAAGCGGCTTTAGAATACAATGTATTGTTTACTACCATATTATTGATCATAAGTCAATCATTGGCAATCACAACAATCCATTTCACAAGTGAATTTGTCAATCAGTTGGAGATTTATTATGAGGGCTTGTTTAATGACTCGTCAATGTACACCTGCATCAGACATAAAATTTTTAGGTCACTGTGTCAAGATAAATATAGTTTAATACTTAAACACATCTTGAGATTGCTTAGTTCGAATTTGCGCTCCTTCAAATGTTTTGAACACTCTGCGTTGCCACACAGCTGAAATTTCACTTACTGCCCTCTTGAGTAAACAGGTGGTACTACAAGCTTGCATTTCTCAGGAATCTTCTTATTACAGTCCGGGGGCATTGCGATTAATTGCGATAAAACTTTTAACAAGTTAATTCGGTGCGAAGTGTTAAAAAAATGTACGTAATTAATCGCAATGCCCCCCGGACCGTAATAAGGAAAATTCCTGAGAAACGCAAGCTTGCAGTACCACCTGTTTACTCCAGAGGGCAGTAATTGAAATTTCAGCTGTGAGGCAATGCAGAGAACGGAGAACATGAAATTTATTAATTTAATTAACCGCTGTTTACATCAGTAAGTAGTAGAGTATCAAGCAGCAATATTGGAAAAAAAACGCTCACTTTTCTGGGCTGGAAACCGTCTAAAACCAAACATTAATGCAAATAAATTGTTTGTACTTTAAATTACAAACCGCTTAAGAATTAAAATGTTTATCTGCCCTGCTGTAGCTAAAAAAAACAATGTAATAAGCTAAATCAGCGTGAATGTTTTTATGCATTTTTCCCCTCAAATCATCCCGTGGGCCACGTTGGATTCCATTGCGGGCCACATTTAGGCCACAGGCCGCACGTTTGACACCCCTGCTCTACACTCTCAAAATACTCATATATATGTATTTGCATATAAATATATACTGTACATTTCAAGACACTTAAACTATATATTTTTCATACTCACAGTTCACAATGTCAGTAGTTTGATATTGCATTGTCATTTTTGATTCTATTACGTCATTTGCAGTGCCTCTGTTGGGAATAGCTCATTCCCTCATAAATGTATTTAAGTACACAGTCTTGTGACTTTGTCTAATTCCCCTTATATGTAAATAGCTTTTATCTTAAAATCAAACTTTGTAATGTTGTTATTCAACTTGGAGCTGGCTGGTTTGGTTCATGGTAAGAAGTCTTTATCGAATAATTTCTTGAAATCCCCAAAGAAAAAAATACTTCCAGAACCTAGGCCGCAGCCCCTGCTGTGCTTTATTCCTTTCCTCTGAAGAGCCATTGTCTGATCATATTGAGCTGGATTTATGATGGCAATTTGAATAAAACTATTACCTTTGATTAACAGATGAGCGTTCCAGCAAGGAGATCAGATCGGATGCTATAAAAAGACCTGGCCGGCATTGTGATGCATGACGTAACGATCTGTCCTGCCACACAGAGGCAACGGCATCGAGAACAATGCTTTCAGACTCATTTTCCTCTCTTTCATACTGTTCTGGACATAACTTTTAATTTTCTGGTCCTTATCTAATAATTTCAAGTCTCATTAATCTTCCCCATTGCATGATAGAGATGAGTATTCAATCTTTCTCAGTGAGAGAATGGAACATCTGAAACATAGCATTCAAGTGTCTGGTCAAATTTAATTGTAAGTGCCTGGAATTTATTTGTCGAATTAAGTGCTGATAATAAGTGCTGATGCTTTGGATGGCATTTTACTGGACATTGAGTATGTATACAAGCATCACAAGTGATCTATGGTCATTAAACAGCTGAAATGGTGTTCTTTTTGCATTTTATAAGGAAGGACATAAATCAAACAGACACATCTATTTTTTCCCCCATTACCCTTTATTATATCTTTATTGGCATTTTTTTTCTTGCCAGCCTGTTCAAAGGGCATGTCTTGTGCACATGTCTGTTTACATTTTGACATCAAGACTGGAGAAAATAAAACACAATAACTTTTATTTTAAGTAAACATGGTTTCCGGACATACTTGGATTATTAGTTTGCATTTAAACCCTTTAAGTTAGCAAGAAATCAAAATGTAACCCTGTGCACAGGGCTGGACCGGTAATCTTGCATACCGGGCATTTTCCTGGCGGGCCGACGCACTTTGGGGCCTAACAGGGGCGAAATGGCCATCGGTAGATCCGAGCGGGCCGGTGGGTCAGCCGCGAAATGTGCCGATTGGGCTGCGATAAGCCGCCGCATTATGCGGAACGGACCACAAAACGGCGCACCGATATGTAGAAAAGGACACCGAACACCCATTAACCTCAACTTTCAAATTTGGTCATTCACAGAAAATGAAACCATAAATAGGCCGACTATTTTGTGGCTCTTTAATGTGTCGTGACAGATTGCCTCAGTTAAAGCTGCTCGTGAACCGATCATCTTTTCCTTGGTTAATTTATAGCATCAAATAGGCTAAACATGAATGTAGCCTACATCAGAAGGACTGATGTTTTAACCGCGGAAAGACGTCAGTACAGTAGCCTACAATCCATTATTCAAATTCAAATCCACCGACGTTAATCTTCTCTCTCCTGACTACTTTGTCGGACAAAAATGGCGTATTATGATTGATTGATCAGATCGCCTGTCAATCATAATCCCGGCGTGTTTTTTTTTTTTTTTTTTTTGTACATTTTATAATTGAATTGAAATTGAATCGGACTGAAAAAATGAATCGTTAGATTAATCGTTTAAAAAAATAATCGGTTATCCCCAACCCTTTCATAATGCATGAACGAATTTTAACATATTCAACTTTTAATTTTAAAAATAGAGTATAAAAAGAGTAGATTAAGTAGTAAATATATAATATTTACTCCACACAACAACGGCACTCAAAATATTTGAAATCAGAAAATGTAAATGATCCATTTACGAGGCTGTCAGCAGATTTTGGAATAACCACCAAAAATCATCTTAAAAATTTGACAATGCAAGAAAACCTTGTTTAAATGCAGGGCTGGTTCTAGACATTACGGGTGTGTTCACACTTGGCAGGTTTAGTTTGATTAAAACGAACTCTGGTGTGATTGCTGTGTAAGCGCGGTTCATTTGAACAAGTATGAACGCTGTCACCTGAACCTTGGTGCGCACCAAACAAGCAAACCGAGACCGCCTGAAAAGTGGGTCTCGGTCCACTTCCAAACAAACTCTGGTACGGTTTGATATATGAACACAGCATGGACCAAAGACATCTAAACGGACCAAAAACAGGAAGTAATTTGCCTAATACTGACCTCAAGCATACCTGGTTCTTCTCATCAGAGGAGCTACTGAATGTTGCCCATTAGAGTTCGGTACTGGCGTCGGAACCGCCCGTCAGCCGTCCTTGCAGCTTATCTTCGTTTGTGTGTACAACGGAGGAATTCCTGGCATTGTTTTGATTTCTTCACACATTTCATTAACTCTACGTTTGTTTTCAGCTGGTAAAAATACCACATACATACATACATACATATATACATCCAACGAGCGCATTTCGCCAGTATTGTTTTGGATTTTCGGTAAGTTCCATAAAAAAATATACATCATAACAGCTGTCCAATCAGGTTGTGACTTTTCCCTCCTCTCACAAAACATGTTTGTGATTTAGATACTAAAAAATGTATTATGTTAGAACAGTAATGTAAACATCAGTTTACTTCGGAGTAGTTCACACAGTTAATTAATGGTACAATAGGTGTGTTCGACTTTATGCAGGCCTGTGCAGACTGATCAGTACCTGACTAAATGTAATGCAAATTGGTAAGACATTTTTTTTTATTACTATTTTACAAAGTGGTAGCTGTATAATCAATTAAATAATCACTTAATCACATAATCTGTTGAAACAGGATAATTTCTTTCAAAGATTCAATGCCATAAACTTCACAAGCTTTGGCAAATCTAATAAACAATTTAATCGTTTTCAACTTGTTCTTTCTCAAAGGTGCTCATTGTGGCAATCTAGTAACTTCTAAACCAGGGCTCGGCAACCTTTTTGACATGGAGTGCCATTTTTTATTTTCCTGGTCAATGACTGTGCCGACAACCCCCTCTCTTTTAATCGTTTAATGCAATTTTGAATGTCCATGGATTAAGCAGGGTGTGCCTGTATGCGGAGTTGGAAATCTCATGGATTAATAGTGGTGTTTTTCTTATTACATTACCTGTTGTTCTGAAAGCAAAAGAAACAAATGAAACACAGAATGTAGGCTGTCATCAGCACAGTCTGACCGAAGCAATTAACAGAAATTGTCTTGCATCCCATTCAGCTCATAAAAACACGCTGCGTGATCATGAGGAAGTATTACATCAAGATGTAGATTGGAATGCAGGTGTGGAATTTATATATTGGTGCCATTGGTTGCCATCCCCTGTTCTAAACTTTGCTACCTGATAAACTGATTAAAACATGCACACCCTTGTCTCACAAGAGCTGCATTGCAGCCAGCAATCAGAATGGATATTAGAAAATGGATATATAATAGATATAATATATCTGGATATTGAAAATGGATATTCTGGCAGCACTTGCTATTTTTGCTGCAATACGCATTTTGCTTGGTGTAAATGGTCTGTATTTCATGGTCAGGCTGTATGAGAGTGTTTAGTTACAAGTTAAGCAACTTAGTCATAAGGGAGTGCAAAATAATCCCATATCCATAACACATTTTGACGTTACGATAAATTATAGCCATTTCTAAAACTTAAATACACCAAAGAAAATTCAGTGTTTCTGAGTCAAAAGCGTCCGGTTAATTTAAGCATCTAGATACTCACAGAATTGCAGGAAATCAGAATAATATCTAACTTTTTATTTGATCACCACTCAGTTTGTGCTGTTCTTGTTTTTAGCATGAAAAAAAAGCGGTTTGTGGCTCTCGAGCGCAGCAACACGTGCTGCGTAGAGGGAACATTGCAGTACCTCGACCCTGAAAACTCGTCCATGACCATGCGCTGAAGTTTCAGCACTCAAGATTTCGCGATAGCAAAGTAGACATCAGACTCGTTTGACATGTTATTTGTTTCAACGCTGATAATAGGTGACATTTGTGAATTTTCCAAGCACTACAAATGAAACGTCCACAGTCCTGGCTAATTACCAAGTTCCCCTCGGCAATGTGGAGGCCCTAGGTAATTGCACAGTCTGCCTTTTAAAAAAAAAAAAAGTTCTGCTTTAAACGCCAAAACATAAAACAGGCATGTGCAAAATGTTCGCACATTGGATAAGCCAGTAAAAACGCTGGTTAAGGTGTCTACATGCAACATAAAATCCAGGTAACTGCCGGTTATGACCTTACTCTAATAAAGAAAAACTGTTTAATGGGCCTCATTCATGAAACTTTCGTAAATTTATGAGTAAATTCAGAGTAATTTGCGTGTAAAATGGACCTGAAAACTTTCAGCCGAATTCACAAATGCTTTGTACTCCACAGATTTGTTAGTAAAGGTGTGTATGTTTGTATATTCCATACATTCGTAAATAATGTTCATTCACAATTATCATAATCCATGCCCATGAAAATACCAAATAAGGAAGGCACCATACTCACTAGTAAATCCTGTTAACATCTATGTGGAACAGTAATTAAATCATTCTTATGAATGAAGTGCATTCACATCGTATATAGCATCTCAAAGACAGTGAGGACTTACTGTCATTGGATGTTTTTGCTGTCATATGACACTCTTTTGTGAATCAAACATTTACAGAAGTCAATAAAAATGGTTAGTGATTAGTGAAAAAAATTGGAGGGGGGATGTCCTCCACCATGATTAACCTTCTCTGGTTCAGTTCGCAGCGCATCGCCAGAATCATTTCTGAAACTTCTCGGGTAAATCATGATGGTAACAGTGATATACTTAACTAACTTAATTAACAGAATGCCTGAAGATATTTGACTGAAACGCTGCAAGATATTACAGATTTGCAAGCTATACGACAGTGTGCAGGCTTTTTAAATTTTTTTCCCAATGTATTGTGTACGTACCTGCCTGCGATGTGTTTATTTATAGGTTTAACAGCATTAGCATTGACTATACGTTATCAACTGAACGCGATTTACCGATGCCTATACTAAATTAAGAAACCTAAATTATAGAGCTCATATCAAATAAAAAAAACTGTCCAACCAGTCATGTTAGAGGGCATACATTTATTTATTTATTTATTTATTTTTTACCAAAAATCAGGCTAGGATAGGCTATGGTTTAAAAAGCAAACAAAGAGGGGGACCCAGGTAGCTCCGTGGTAAAGACGCTGGCTACCACCCCTGGAGTTCACGGATTTGAATCCCAGGGTGTGCTGAGTGACCTCAGCCATGTCTCCTAGGCAACCAAATTGGTCTGGTTGTTAAGGAGGGTAGAGTCACACGGGGTAACCTCCTCGTGATCACTGTAAGGTGGTTCGCTCTCGGTGGGGCACGTGGTGAGTTGGGCGTGATTGTCGCAGTGGGTGGCGTGAAACCTCCACTCGCGCTGTGCCTCCGCGGTGGCGTACCCAGTGAGCCACGTGATAAGATGTACGAGTTGTTAGTGACTTCAGCCAGGTCTCCTAGGCAACCAAATTGGGCCAGTTGTTAGGGAGGGTAGGTAACCTCCTTGTGATCGCTGTAAGTTGGTTCGCGCTCAGTGGGGCGAGAGGTGAGTTGGGAGTGGTTGCCGTGGTGGGTGGCGTGAAGCCCCCACGCCTGCCTCTGCGGTGGCGCACCCAGCGAGCCACGTGATATTTTTTTACGTTTAATTTCACTCTTTTAATTATTAGTTAATTTTTTCATAACATATTTAATTTCACTTCTATCAAAACACTGTCATGTCCATTTGCCTGAAAGAACACAAAACGTTCAGATGTCATATGCACGATTTACACATGGTCAGGAGAAGGAGTAATCTTTTTTCGTACCAACTAACATTTAGAAAATACGAAAACTTTCCAAGATATTACGTCAGAACGGCTTTACAAACGATTCACACAAAACTGGTTCTTCTCATGTTTCATGAATGAGGCCCAATGTGTTTACATGTCCGTACATGTTGTCGGCTTATTAAGCATAATCGTGTAAGATTGAGTATGTAAACGTACACATTGTTAGAAATATGAAGTCATTATTTCTGTCATACCTTCCTGTTTTTTTTTTTCTAGGTTCAATCTTCCCAACGTACAGGCCTTCGGACACTGTCTTCAAGATAACGTTCTGGCTCGGTTACTTCAACAGCTGCATCAACCCAATCATCTACCCCTGCTCCAGTCATGAGTTTAAGAAAGCTTTCCTGAGCGTGTTAGGTGCACATTGCCTCCGCAAGAGATCCACGCCAACCCATCCGCTATACCAAGGTCACAGTCCACGCCACGCTCAGTCACAGCTCCTCGGCCTAGGCCTGACCAGCCGTGAAAACGCTTCTCACCTGAGCCCCTCATCTTCCATTGCGCTATCCCGCAGCCCTTCCTCCAGGGACGGCCATGAGTGGCAGGCCCCTACCGGAGCTTCCTCGGCTGGAACGACGGGGGTCGGCGCCGGTGTGAGCGTTGGAGCTAAAGTGGCAGGAATGTGTGGTAAGAACCTGCTAAGGACTTGTTGCTGCATGAGAACGGAATTGCCGCAGCCCGAGCCGCCCACACACAGCTCGCTTCCTGTAATCAAAATCCATCAGCTCTCGCTGTGTGAGGACGGGGATGCGGTGTGAATGAGCGCACTGGGGAAATCACTCTGAAGAGACTCACACTGTGTGTGATGCCGTTTTGGCACTTTAAGGGGTCGCAGATTTGAAGGCACAAGATTAACAAAGACAAGCCGCTTCAGACTGGAACAATCTGTGTGAAGAATATTGAAAACTGTTGCAACACTGTCAGCTGAGTTGATGCTTATTAATGGGAATTCTGTCAATATTTTCCCAAACTTCGTCTTTACAAACCTATGTATACAATTCTGAGTCATATACAATGGGCTGTTGAGCTCCAAAAAACAACAATATATTTCTGCTGAAGTATGTAACTTTTTCTGTGTTAAAATACTTTCATCTGTCCCAGCGTTATGTTCAGAGACAGCTATAAGGAAGCCATTCGTAGGTTCATTTTCTGCTCAAAATCTGTAAGCACTGTGTTTCTGTGGTGCAGTGAAAATTGCTCTGGTTGTTTTGAGCGACCCGCTTAGACCCACCCCAACAACATTACTCAACCAATGGTGTGAGCTGGGGGGTATCTCTTTGTTTGACCAACGGCAGGCGGGGGTGTATTCAGAATGCTGTTTTGAAAACAACGTTTATTTATGCAATTCCGTTAAGTGGCGTCAGTGTCGCAGGAATGACATACTTCATCTATACGCCATTCAAAACTTTTCAAGAGGAACACTTTGAAATTTAGTTCATTATTACATTGATTAGTTCATATAAATTTTGGTCTGTTCTAAGGATGTCCCGATACCAAGTACGAATACCGCTACTTTTTTCTGATACTTGGCGAAACTCGTCCAATACCTGTTTTTTGTTTTGTTTTTATTTCTGATCTCCATATCAAAAGAGTATTCAAATTTTATCATCAAAATAGTAAACGTAAATGGTCGGCAATTATTTAGCGCCTTTTTAACCTTAGCGGTATTCAAAGTGCTTTACACTGCGTCTCATTGACCCATTCGCACACACATTCATACACCAATGACATCAGAGCTGCCATGCAAGGCGCTAGCCTGCCATTTGGAGCAACTTGAGGTTCAGTGTCTTGCCCAAGGACACTTCGGCATGTGGAGTCGTGTGGGCCGGGAATCGAACCACCAACCCTGCGATTAGTGGCCAACCTGCTCTACCACCTGAGCCACAGCCACCCAAAAGGAATTTAATAAAACTTTAATCAACCAAAAATATACCAATTAATTTAGCAAATTAAGTGTTTATATACAGAATCTTACAGCACAATCCAAAGTACATCATTGGAGTTATATTTTGTCAAATTAAGTGCTGCATAACAGAGCATCCCAGATGTGATTGCTTAAATATAATACAATAACCATTGATTTATTATTATTATCATTAGTAGTAGTAGTAGTAGGAATACAGTGAATGTTACATAACTATACATTAGCGACATATTTCAGTCATACTATTTATTTATTTTTCATTTAAATTGAGCTTTTATTTTGACAGTACTTTTATTTTGAAGTGTTTCTGTGTGATGACGGTTTCTTTTCAGTCTGAAAAGCTGGTTGCTATGTGACTCAAAGTTATCATTAAACTGCAAAAGCCTGCTATTTAATTAAATATGTACTCTGTATGTGCCTATCGCAACAAAGTGAATATGCGCTCTGTTCGTAGTCATCTGCAACAAACAGAGTGCTCGATGCTCATGATGGTGTTTTCCCTGTATGAGACAAGGAGGATCTTTAAAAGGTATGTGCGGTGCAGCCGGCGTCAGCACAACACTGTCTCCAAACATTCACTCGTGCTCTGCTCACATTTGAAGTGCGCTGCACATGCAAAGTAAACACTATTTATGTCATTAAATTGAAGCTTTTGAGGTTAAATATCTCACTAGGACATAACGTGATTAGGATTTGGGTTACGTAATGACATTCATTCCACAGATGGTATCTGTTTTTGGTTTAGGGCCCAATTCCGATACAAGTATTACTATCGGGACATCCCTAGTCTGTTCCCAAACCAATGCTATTGTATAGCTTCAGAAGACTAAGAATCTATGTTAACGGCCGTGTTTTCTTTGACTACAGGAGAGTGAGTAAATAATGACAGAATTTTCATTTTTGGTGAACTATTTCTTTAAAAGGTTGTGTTTATAAATTTCTCATGAAACTTGTCCAGAAAAAATGTCCCAGACTTATTTTACTCCGAAATCAAAAGAAACAATTAATACATTATATGTTGCATAAATACAATTAAGCCTATCTTTAGGGCCATTGAGGTGTGACATTATTTTCACGCACATTTTCCCCACAAATTTTCATTACAGCAATGCGAAAAAAGATGGACATTATGGTATTCTAATTAATGTAGTGTGATATGTAGTATTTATGCATTATAATAGTACTCCCTTGGCACCGACTTTCATTTGAAAGATTTTAATGTAAAAAAATCATCGTACAACAGAAGTGCTACATTGTAACGGTAATGAGAATTGAAAATAGTATATTATTAAGGATGTGTTACAGTATTGAAGAATTGGGGGTAAAATGTGCTTAAGTGTTCTGGAATTAATGTCACAATGTAAAAAAAACTTGATAGTCCTTAATGTAGGCTTAATTCTCTTTATGCAAAATATAATTTATTTATATGTGACCAGCAAATTTTTTCAACAGGCTAAGTGAGGATCATCCATAAATACCTGCAATTATTTTTATTGATGGGAATTTCATTGAAGCCTTCCCATTTGAGAGAGAGAGAGAGAGAGAGAGAGAGAGAGAGAGAGAGAGAGAGAGAGAAAACAGAGATGACTGATTAGTGTTTCTAAAACTGAGATATTATACAGTATTTTTTGACTATTCTCTGTTGCACTAATGTACAGTAAATTGTCATGGGTTGTTTGTGTTGAATATGAATCAAAAAGGTTTTCTATTTCAGAAAAACCCAACTTTCTCAACTCTCAAAACAAATGTCTTTATTATTCGAATGCTTGATCTTGATCATAGCAAACAATATATGATGATAACCTCAAAGTGGCACACTTCCTTTTATTAGTTTGCTTAAATGCCTTATAGCAAGTGGCACTTCTGCTGTTGTGGTAATTGCTTCTCGAATGAAAGAAAATCAGCTCAACACTATGTGATTCCTGTATGGATAATATCCAATAAATCTAAATAAATAAAAGTGCTTTGCAAGATTCCAAAACTTTAGAAATGGACGATTGTGAGAACTCTTCATGGTTGCTATGACATTTCCAAATGCTCCAAGAACATCTCATTCTTTACAGATTCATTCCCCTTGTGTATAGCAAGCTAGTCCCAATTTCACAGGAATGTTATGTTGTATTGATCAAGTATGAGAAACGTAATGAGACATGAAATGAGAGGAGTGTTTACTTTTAATTTTGGGGACTTTTAATGGGCATCGAATGGTGGGGTTGAACTGGATCGGGAAATGCTGTCTGGACTTGAACCTGCTACACACAGTATGAGTGGTATTTACCCACGCAAAATTCGGTGGCATGATGCTAGGTGTTTTGAATAGTCTCTAACCCCAAGTATGTCATTTACGCATTATTTTGTCAGACGATTTTAACTGAAGTAACTTGTAATACATTCAAGGTCAGTATTATCACTATGTGTGTTCTGGGGCCGAATGGTTCTGAGCACGGTGAGTAACAGTTCCAGGCGCATTTCAAGTTGAGCATGGTTTGGTACAGTACAATCAGACAACGGTTCCTGTCTGGACGCATGGTTAGCTAACCATACTCTGGACAGAAAACCGTTGGTTGAACGACTTTACTGATTCATGATTGGTCACTTGCTCAGTCCTTTTTTAGCAGCACTACAGTGGAAAAAGAAACTATAACTGTGCCGACCAGCCCGGATTGGCACCATTCGACCCAATGGCGGAAAAGCAGCTATTGTCTAGTTTAGCTACAGGAATCCCATATGATCAATGGTTTTGCAACCTACAAGTGGAGTCAGAAATATCCTAATTATGTTGATGAGATTTATGCATTAAATGATCAAGCGTAGTAGCATTTAGGGAAACGGAGAATTCAATATGATACCTGAGATGCCGAGCTGTGATGTTGGAAGGGGTGTGTTGTCAAGATTTTAAGTACAAAATACACTCACCTAAAGGATTATTAGGAACACCTGTTCAATTTCTCATTAATGCAATTATCTAATCAACCAATCACATGGCAGTTGCTTCAATGCATTTAGGGGTGTGGTCCTGGTCAAGACAATCTCCTGAACTCCAAACTGAATGTCAGAATGGGAAAGAAAGGTGATTTAAGCAATTTTGAGCGTGGCATGGTTGTTGGTGCCAGACGGGCCGGTCTGAGTATTTCACAATCTGCTCAGTTACTGGGATTTTCACGCACAACCATTTCTAGGGTTTACAAAGAATGGTGTGAAAAGGGAAAAACATCCAGTATGCGGCAGTCCTGTGGGCGAAAATGCCTTGTTGATGCTAGAGGTCAGAGGAGAATGGGCCGACTGATTCAAGCTGATAGAAGAGCAACTTTGACTGAAATAATCACTCGTTACAACCGAGGTATGCAGCAAAGCATTTGTGAAGCCACAACACGCACAACCTTGAGGCGGATGGGCTACAACAGCAGAAGACCCCACCGGGTACCACTCATCTCCACTACAAATAGGAAAAAGAGGCTACAATTTGCAAGAGCTCACCAAAATTGGACAGTTGAAGACTGGAAAAATGTTGCCTGGTCTGATGAGTCTCGATTTCTGTTGAGACAATCAGATGGTAGAGTCAGAATTTGGCGTAAAAAGAATGAGAACATGGATCCATCATGCCTTGTTACCACTGTGCAGGCTGGTGATGGTGGTGTAATGGTGTGGGGGATGTTTTCTTGGCACACTTTAGGCCCCTTAGTGCCAATTGGGCAACGTTTAAATGCCACGGCCTACCTGAGCATTGTTTCTGACCATGTCCATCCCTTTATGGCCACCATGTACCCATCCTCTGATGGCTACTTCCAGCAGGATAATGCACCATGTCACAAAGCTCGAATAATTTCAAATTGGTTTCTTGAACATGACAATGAGTTCACTGTACTAAAATGGCCCCCACAGTCACCAGATCTCAACCCAATAGAGCATCTTTGGGATGTGGTGGAACGGGAGCTTCGTGCCCTGGATGTGCATCCCACAAATCTCCATCAACTGCAAGATGCTATCCTATCAATATGGGCCAACATTTCTAAAGAATGCTTTCAGCACCTTGTTGAATCAATGCCACGTAGAATTAAGGCAGTTCTGAAGGCGAAAGGGGGTCAAACACAGTATTAGTATGGTGTTCCTAATAATCCTTTAGGTGAGTGTATATATATATACTGTGTGTGTGTGTGTGTGTGTGTGTGTGTGTGTGTGTGTGTGTGTGTGCGTATGTATGTGTATATATTTAAATAAAAAAATAAATACATAAACAAATAATTTTTTTTGTAATTTTATATATATATATAAATAAATAAAGAAAATCCTAAAAAAAAATCAAAATATATATATTTTTTCATTTTAATATATGAAATATTGTCATGCCATGTGCCATATGATTTTTATGTAAAGGCACATTTTGTTCAGATAAAATGAACAAACCCAAAGAAAACATCTTCATACACTTAAAATTCATGATATTCATGAATTTTGAAGCCGTTACTGAATTACATAGGCCTACTTTAAAAAAATTAAATAAATAAAGAAATGCACATGGCGGTTTCAAAATTCACATTTGAGGTATCAAGGTGTGTATTTTATGTTGTAGAACAAAACACCCACGTATCGTCAAGTAATGTTTACCACAGACCTCATTTTAAAAACCCATAGGAAGATCCAGAGGGAACTCATTCTGGGTTCGCCTACAAATTGACATCACGGCTGAACAGCTCCATATTCTCTGAACAACTTGGACGTATGATTGTCTCAGGTGCACTTGAGGGCAGCATAATAGTGGATGAGCAGTAGTACACATTAGCCTTGGTAACCACCACTACTAATATAAAAAACTGTGGTCAGTTGTGGTCCTTAACAACTTGGACATGTTTAATACATGGCAATACTTAGAAAACGCCCTTTTTATAGAAGCACAAACCAAATCATTTGGGGGAAGGTTATTTTTGCAGTAGTTCTGGCACACTCCCTCCCCATATCATCTTAACATTAACGCTCGCAGCATTCGGAACACAGAGAGACATGGAGAACATCTCAGACTGTAATTATAATTCTTCAAACTTGCTCTTCTCACATTGAGTGGCATCTTCTCTCTGTTCATGGTCTAAACAATGGTGCCTCGACGTCAGAATGGACCACTCATTGTTAAGCAGACATTTAACGTACGAGTGAATGTATCTTGCTGTCATATTCACTGGCTCTTTCTATCTGGCACCTGTCCAAAATTTTACTTACAAATGTAAATTTGGTCGAGTGCAATCTAATATGTTTCAGCAGCACAGAAGGTCAAATGCAGCGGGACAGTACTAATAATACGAACACAATAAATTGCCATGTAACTCAGAATTAAATGCAAGAGCAGGTTTATCTAAACACAGACAACAAACTACAAATGCTCTGCTAATGTAGGCATAATGCATTGCTTGCCTTTCATCTTGAAGGAATAGCCCCCCCCCCAAACCCTACTGACTCTCTCTCTTGCGTGGAATACAACATGAGATGTTTTGAAGAATGTTCACACTGCTCTCTTTCCCTACAGTGACCAGGGAATACTTTCATAATGTGACAGTATTTAATATTTTTTAACAAGAGAGACTATTGTTCTGTGTTAAATACAAGTTGAGTTTAATCGAGAGCATTTGTGGCATAATTTGTATTACCAAAGAGAATACAATCAAAAAAATTGTTCCTGGTCACAATGGAAATGCTGCATTTTAGAGGTTATATAAGCAGAAATATGAAGCTTGTTTTATTGTGAAAGTCCTAACATATCATGAATCATTCTGTTAACTCTGAAGAGTATAATAAGTATATATTATTATAGTATGTACTTACTATAGTATATACAGTAGGCCTATAGCAGAGGTGGGCAACTATTTTGGTAAATGGCCCACATCGGGATATAAGTATTCCTTTTGAGATACAATGATCTGCATTGATTTGGTTTTTGTATCTTTTAAGCCCAGAAATGATTGTGTACTCCATTTTCTGAAGTGTATCTGTGACTAATGGGACTATTCTGCAATTGCCTGAAGTATTGTGTTGCTCTACAAAGGGAGATACTTTTCTATCAGGCATTAAAAAACTGAATAAAGGCTGAGCTTATACATGTATTTTACCATCTCTACTTCCCTGTTAATTTATTATTACATTTAACACCCTCTACATCAGGGGTCTGTATAAAATAAAAATACATTTATAGAACTTTTCATATTTGTTGCAAAGCAGGAGAGTTTACTTATTTTTTTCTAAAACATTACCCGTTTACATGCTAAAAGTGTCATGATGCGGGTCTCCTTGATGGTTTGACTTTCAGCACACGACTGAATAACACCGGCTGCATGACTATGATACATGATTACTGCAAGAGTTACATTAACATACAGGTGTGAAGGGACTTCAACATTTCTAAATTGCACAAATAAAAAATAAATATACATATTCGTCTCTGGCTTGCTTTTGCTCGCATGTCAATGATGCCGAGATCTACTTTTATATTTAATTTAGGGCTGTCAATTGATTAAAAATTTTAATTGAATTAATTACATGGTGTCCCGATTAATTGCATTTAATCGCATATACAAATATTTGCTGAGAAAGCCCCTCATATAACAATAATTCAATATATAATGATGAAATAATTATATATAGTTATCTTTAAATATTTAACAATTATATATATATATATATATATATATATATATATATATATATATATATATATATATATAATGTTCAGATAATTAAAATGTATTACATTTTTGTAGCAGAAGAGTTCATCATTGATAAAACAAAAAGCTGCTTTATAATAAAATGTATTGTTTTCTACCATATTATTGAACATAAGTCAATCATTGTCACACAGTTCACAGCAATCCATTTCACAAGTGAATTTGTCAATCAGTTGGAGATTTATTACGAGGGCTTGTTTAAGGACCCCTCAATGTACACCTGCGTCAGACATGCTTGTGTAGCGTCTCGGGTGCGTTGCATCATAAACATAAAATGTTTAGGTGACTGTGTCAAGTTAAATATAGTTTAATACTCAATCATTAAATACATCTTGAGATCCCTTAGATCGCAATTGCGCCCAATTAAGTGTTTTGAACGCAAGAACGTAACGCATGTTTGTGTTGTTCTGCTGCTGAAGTGCCCTCTGGAGTAAACAGGTGGTACTACAAGCTTGCATTTCTCAGGAATCTTCTTATTACGGTCCGGTGGCAGTGCGATTAATTGCATAATTTTTTTTAACAGGTTATTTTTATACAATTATTCGCACTGAATTAACAAGTTAAATCGACAGCCCTAATGTAATTTAATCACTGAGGTTTACATGCAAAGTAGCGCCAAACATCACAAGCAGCCTCAAGAATGGACACAGTGTAGCCGTATATCACTTTTCCTTGAGCAGAATATTGCACTACAGATCGCTAAGTTTGTTCAAAGGGGAAAGTGAGAGACAGAAAAAGCGCACTCACGTGTGCATGGTTGCCAGATTGCACAAAAGAAGTATAACAGTAGGCAGAATATTTCCAATTTCCACAAGTATAAATCTCAAATTGGGGGTGTTGAATCTTTCATCTGGAAACCCTGAGCATGCTAAACGCTTGAGGAGACGTGTGACGTCTCAATGCAAGTTAACAAATATCCAATGAAAAAAAACCTGCTTTTACAATAAATGAGCCACGGGCCACATTAAACCATGTGGAGGGCCTGATACGGCCCGCTGGGAATATGTTGCCCATGTCTGGCCAATAGTATAATAATATTATACGTATTGATATTCAAATTTTTTAATTTAATAAATTTATTTGATCATTTAAATTATCAAAATTGTTTATATAATCTAAATAGTACCTAAATAGTCTAGATGGATGAACCTTTTGGATTTGTATTATTGACAATTTATTTTGGATGGAGTTGTCTCTGTCATGTAGACCGTGCTTTCACCCCTATATGATATCCTTGCTCGTAAATTAATGTATCGAAAGTTACTGCATTTACTGGCAATACTCAAGTATAATCTTAATAGCTCTATAAATATAACCAATGCATATAATGTTATTATAACATAGAATCTATTACTTATTTAAAAATACATTATAAATGCAATGCACACAAAACAATTACTTGAATACACCCAGGGCCGGAGTGGCAATCGGGAAGATCGGGAGAATTCCCGCTGGGCTGGTCAAAAAATTGGGCCAGTTAGATCCACATGTTGATTGATAAACTTTCATCATATGTCACTTAACAATTGCCAACAGTCTGTAACATCCGGTATTTAAAGGATCAGAAATGCGTTCCGTATTATAGCGAACGCAGTCTGTATTTTAGCATCTCACCCAAACGAGAGAGTAGCCATTGCTGATGATTACTGGCTTCATCACAGCGCGGGAAGGATCACGGAAGATCCATCGAGAACAGATGGGCCACTAATAGCTGAAATGGATGAATGTGCTTCAGGTACAAGATCATCACAAGTTTAATACTGACTGCAGTCTCACAGTCTCAATCAATTAATCTCTGAAATCCTCTTCCCTTGCAGTGCAGAATGATAATAGCAAAATAATTTTTTTTTCACAAAATAACAGAATACTTTAAGTAGATGAATACAGCACGACACGGTACAAAATAATGGGACTTTACAGCTCTCAAAAGATTAAACTCAACGAAACAAACTGCAAAGAGAGCCTTTAATGTTGTATCATGTGATGAAACCCTCTTAAAGAGACAGTAACCATTTTGCCTTTGTCCTGAACATTTACATTCCAAGTAAAAGAAAAGTACAAATGTGTTATTTCTATTCTTTAATTTCACTCTTATCGCTGTAAAATGGCATGTTTTTTTTAATAGCATGTAAAAAAAAGTTAAAAATAATCACTCAACCTTCATTGTTTCACTGGATCTGTTTATTTATAAGTAAATAAAACCCCTTTAGGCACTCACAAGCCTGTCTGTGATGTTAAAAATATTTTGAAAAAAAAAAAAAAAAAAAAAAACATTTTTGGTTTGCATTTTGTTCAGGTCGTTTGGTTTAACCCTAATATTTGTACATTTTATTTAATAACCATTTTAGAAAATAATGATTAAGTTGCGTACACGCTCATGTATTCAAGATGCAAGGAAAGTATTTTAAAACCTTTCACTTGATGGCTTCATCAAACAACATTTTTAAAAGTCATAAAATATGTGAATAATTTTTTTTTTTAATTTGTGAAACCAACATGGACACAAAGATTAGATTTCTACAAACTTGACACATGCATTTCATGTCATTTTTATCATATGAAGTGTTTTTTGTTTTATGGAAATAACTAAAATCAGACCTTAAAATACTTAATGTAAAGAAAACACCCAACTCCGCAACCTGAAATTACGTGACTGTGGCAACATTTTTAGCAAAATGACATGATTCATTACACATATCGCAGCGGTTCTGAGGTAAAATGTCTACTATGTGGTGCTAAAAGCGAGTTAAGTGTTCTCCTAAACGGATGAGGTTCAATGCTCTATTGAGTTGCAAATCAACAAAACTCTACCCTAGTATCCCTAGAGGTATGCCTACCCTAAATCTTAAACCTTAACCTAACGGATAGTGTCATTAAAAGCAAATGTGTCTTGATAAATTTGATTACTGAAGCAACAAGTGCTCTTCATGACCCGTACCCCGTCCTTTGCATTGTAAGACTAACGCTCTATCAGATGAGCTTCTGCACAACTTGAATGCACCTGAATAAGTTTGTAATTTAGCTGCATTTTACAAAATATAGGTATGTCATTTACAGTAGATTCAAGGCAACCTGGCCTCATAGAAATGCATTACTAATAAATATAGTATAATAATAAACACAGGGACTGGCTAATTAATAAAATGTTTTCTAGCAGGGCGTTTATTTTGTTACATTATTTAACCTTGCGAGACACATGAGTGGACGTTTTATTTTGGCTTTGCTATACGCAACTCATAATTTAATTTAAACTGACTGATCTCAGTTCAGGAGACTCTGGGCGCTCAGTAAAGGGTTAAACTATCAATGTACAGAGTCATGTGACAAAACAACATGGCTGTGATCGCAGAGGAGATTGCGTTTGGTTAAAATGCCAACAAAGCTTCTGGTAAGAAACCTAATTATGTTTTTACATTAAAAACCAGTTTGAGTCAAAATACTAGAGTCTCTAGTTTCATCCAACATGCCATTTTTTTAAATCTGAATGATTTATCATGAACGGCACGCTGTTGAACACAATGACCACGGTTGTGGACTTTATGCTCAGTTTCAGCTAAAACATCCTATATTTACTGTGCATTATCATATAGAATAAATGGGTGCATCCTCATACTGGAACATGTTGCTTTCAGAGGCTTCATATGAAGTTAGGATGAATATAAGGCGCATTTCAAACTGTTCTGAGACCAGTGCAGCTAAGTGCATTCAATCCAAATGTCCTATTTAAAGTTCAGTTTCAGGCTGCAGATGATGTTTGGATCACTCAACATGTTTGACACACATGGGACGATGATAATCAGTACATAGATTCACAATTTATAATGTATAATTTTATTTTAACATGGTTGGCAGTGATTTGATGATGCTGGCCATTACTTTGAATCAGAATTTATTATGCTAATATCTGATGTAATGTCTGAAACTTGTCAAAAACATGACTAACCAACACTCCTAGAAACATAATAAACAATTTGATGAAAAAAAAATGTGGTATTATGTAAACTTTTACAACTTGGGGGCCTGGGTATCTCAGCGAGTATTGACGCAGACTACCACCCCTGGAGTCGCAAGGTTGAATCCAGGGCGTGCTGAGTGACTCCAGCCAGGTCTCCTAAGCAACCAAATTGGCCCGGTTGCTAGGGAGGGCAGAGTCTCATGGGGTAATCTCCTCGTGGTCACGATTAGGGGCTCTCGCTCTCAATGGGGGTGCGTGGTAAGTTGTGCGTAGATCACAGAGAGTAGCATGAGCCTCCAGTGCTGTGATTCTCAACGGTGTCATGCACAACGAGTCACGTGATAAGATGCACGGACTGACGGTCAGAAGCGGAGGCAACTGAGACTTGTCCTACACCACCCGGATTGACCAATCTGCACCACCATGAGGACCTACTAAGTAAGCGGAACTGGGCATTCCAAATTGGGAGAAAAAGGCATACGTTTTAACTTAGTCTCACTGTCCACATATGTTGCCATCAATTTTAAGGAAAATTATTTGGTCCAAAAAAAAATGATGTGTGTGTATATTGGGGGGACATTTTTCTTAGGGGCTTCTAGTTACAAAACAAAAAGAAAAAAGCAGTCACGCAGGGGTCTCAGGAGGTTATAGTGAATTTTGTATTGATTTCATTGGTAAGAGTCATAATTGTTTAGATTGAGAATTTATTTCAATTAATTGACACTGTTTTCTTATGGTTAGGGGGAAAAACACCCTTATAAAGGTAAAATATATATATATATATTTCCATGGGACAAATACAGTATTACTCTGCACTCAAAAGTTATTTTTTTGTTTATGTCATCTTAGACTTACAGTGACACATACTGTAGTGGCATGAATGCAGCTTCATTCAAAATAAATAGTTTTCAGTTTCTGATGCCGTTGAAGAAATTAATTATTCACAGTCAGACATGATTAATTTAATCTGTGAGTGAAAGTGTCCAATAAAAGAGCTGTTACCGAAATTTAGTGAAAAGTGTTCGGATGGTCATGTGATCCTAACATGGCAGCCCCCATGAAGGGACCCTCTCCATGTAGAATAAAACAGCTTTTATAAAGTTCCTGATATGAGATGTGAGTGCTCATGATTTAATACATATGTTTCAAAATTATCATTATTAATTATTTCTTTATTAGTAAACATTTTTAATTAGGAAATAATGACTGAGTGCAACTTTAATAAAAAAAAATCCTTTCCATTGTCATACGCCCACCTCCAATGCTAACAAACGAGTCGGAGAGGTCATTAAGAAAACACAAGATCAGACAATAAGTAGTCATGTGATGATTTATAATGGGCTCTTGCCTCAAGACAGCAGAGGAGAATTTAAAACCCATCAGTCCTGGACTTTGTGGGGGAAGACACTGCCTGCTCAACATGATCTAAAGCAATTTTTAACTTGAGCTTGTATATATTTAATAGTTTACAGCTATCCATATGTGTGGGAGGTTGCAATCGCCCCATGCCCTCTCTCTATCCCTTCATAAAACACCTTCAAGCAAGCAAACGCTTATAAAATCTACAGTACCAGAAAGTAGTGCGCCATTACCATGTTTTGTCCCTCAAACGGTACCTTGCAAAAATTGCTTTTTTTTACATGTACAATGATAATGCCGTTTTTTTGAACATATACCATGGTCATTTTTTTTTTTACACAGTACATGTTTTGGGGCATGCAACATGGTAATACCATAGTTTTCAGACATGTACAACAGTCTCTTTGAAGTGCTCTGGAGCACCATGTAAACAAAACCTTAGGACTGTATGAAGTATTCATATATTGCTTTTCATAGCTTACGATACTTAATTGAGCTATATAAATGATTACTGGGGCCTGTTATATATATATATATATATATATATATATATATATATATATATATAAAACTGATCTCATTGATTCTATTTGCCAAACATAATATCGATCAATATGTCCAGATATGAGGAAGATGGGCCGCTTATTTTCATTACACTATGGTGCCCCCTTCTGTACTAACAAAGAGCTGTGGACTTTTTGGCTATTTATGCAGTATGCACATTTTCTGTATGCATGGAATACCCAGATGATCTACTACCTACATTTGTGAAAATATAGAAATGCTAGAAGTAATATCAGAGATAATTTAGCTGAGATGGGCAACTTCTATTAAAATGAATGGGAGAAATTGTAAAGCCCAACGGTCAACGGATGTAGAAAGGAGATCCCGCCTTACAGGTAAAAGAGCAAATCACCTTTTAGATACAGACATCACCTGTCAATAAACTCGAGAATGTGCACACCCATTCGCTATACAAGCCTGGAAAATTGAATTTTTAACGTAATCTGAGGTAAAGAAGTACAGTTTATGATACCAGTGTTTACAAATTTTACTGATGATTTTAAAAACGTTCTTTGTATGTACGCAGTGTATGTTCTTGTTAAATTGCTCACTAACATAAGATCGTTGTTTAGCATAGTAGCTCATACATACCTACATAATCTTAGAATAGTTACCCCTTAGGTATTTTCCAGGTTGTAACCCCTTTATTCCCCAAACTTTGCATTTTGTTCCCTTATAGGTACACTATTATTACAAAAAGGTACACTGTAAATTCTGTGTACATACGCTGTAAATTGCAGGCTGTAATCTAAAGCACTACCCATAAATTAGTTTTGCTTTAACCTGCTTTAATATGCAAGAGATGCTGATTAGCAGGAGCGATTGATTAATGTTTTAATTAAACTTTACTGGAACCTTCTAGATCTGCAGTAGCAGGTTTTAGGAACCCTGCGTTCAGTGATGTAACGTGTAAGTAGTCTTTATGGCCAATTAATAACATAGGCTATGATTTATGTGCAGATATGATTCATTATATTAATCATTTCACTGAAAACATACGGTGTGATTTGTTGCACCAGAATAAACACTAAAATAGACAATGTTTCAAATGTATGGCCAAGACTTCAATATTATACATGTTTACATGAGATTGGTGTAATAAAATCGCTTACTAACCCTGCTTGTGCGAAGCTGTATTCAATATCAAAGTCCTCTCACAGGAAATAAATCGTTAAACCCTGTAACTTTCTCACGATACGCACAAGGAGACAACAACGTGGTGCTTTCACAAAAATACAAGCTACACTTGCTTACTTACATTTTTTCTTTTCTACAAACAGAGAGTTGAGTAAAAAAATATTTATGGGTCATTCTGTGAAATATGTGCCTTTTGTGTCCCTCATTAACATATGCGTAATCAATGACTGTGGCAGGGCAGAGGGCGGGGTCGTGATTCTACACACCCGGTCCCTAATCAGGCTAATCAAGCCTCTGAGAGGGATAAAGGCCGACTGTGGAGGATGGTGCAGGAGAGAGAGAGCTCGTTTACAGACATGTCCGTCATGTGTGTGTTAGTGTCTTTTGTTTAAATGTCTCATTAAACTATTATTTATATTGTCAAGACGGTTCTCGCTTCCTCCTTGCCCGTCTAAATCCCCTTTAAACTGGTGCCGAAATCCGGGAAGGAGGAGGGATAGGCCATAGTAGAGTTCTCACCACTACTGTCCATCCCTATGAAGCAGCCGCGGTCCGACTGCATGAAAGCAGATTAACGGCCAACGACCGCGAGGGGAGAAGGGGCCCCTAACCGACCACCTGGAGCAGTCAGGGCCGCTGCCAGGGGCAGAGGAGTCCCCTAACAGCCGCTGGAATGTGGAGGGGTCTGAGACCGCCGACCACGAGCCGGGAGGGGCTTGCTGCCGACCGCCTGGAGCAGGAGAACCGCTGCCAGGGGCGGGGGAGACCCCTTCTGTTCCCCGAGAACACTGCGGGGCGTTACGTCTGCCAGGGGCTGGAGGACTGCCTCCGATCCACCCGGGGAGGCGCGGCTGTCATCTGTTAGAGGGTGGAGGAGTGGCCGGGGCCAAGCTATGGCATATCAGAGTAAGTTTTTTTTTTTTTTTTTTCATCTCTCTCTCTCACTGCCGCTCTGCGTTGGCCTTTTCTCTCTCTTTTAAAATTTACAGTGTTTTATTTGGGGGGGTACTACACTGTTACAGGTAGTACCCCCCTATTTAATTATTTCTGTTTCCCTCCCCTTGTCCCCTCCCTCATTCCGGTAGACGGGGATGACCTGCTGGCAGACGGGGCGGAATGCACACCCCTCCCCAGGGAAAGGGGGGGGGGGGGGGGGGGGGGGTTTGTACATCATGCCAGGGGCTCCCCCAAGCCTGAGAGAACGAGGGAGGAATGTGGCAGGGCGGAGGGCGGGGCCGGGTCTTGATTCTACACACCTGGTCCCTAATCAGGCTAATCAAGCCTCTGAGAGGGATAAAGGCCGACTGCTGAGGATTGTGCAACAGAGAGAGATTGTTTACAGACATGTCCATCATGTGTGTTTGTGTCTTTTGTTTAAGTTTCTCATTAAACTATTATTTATATTGTCAAGCCGGTTTTCGCCTCCTCCTTTCCATTGAACTGCTTTACAGTGACTTTAACAATAAATTGCAAATGCCAACTTTTACAGTTTGTTATTAAAGTGTGCAATATTCAGGCGAGTGGTTCACTGAGGATGTTGCCATTTCTTCCCCCAGCAAGGGTGAAGAATGTGCACACTCCAAGGACAAGGAGCTTCTTTGCATTCTCAGGAGAGTGGTTGAAGAGCTCGGTCTTGAGTGGTCCCCTCCAGAGGAGCCAGAAAAGTCTTGCCTCGATAAAGGTTTTTTCAAAGCGGCTGTCATCAACAGACATGCTCCGGAAGAGCGCACCATTCTTCCCTGAGGTCCACTTTCTGTGCACTCAAATCGGTGATGCTGCCATCCTCATTAAAAAGGACCATGTAGAGGAAATAGTCTTCTCAAAGCTTTCCCCAGTGGAACAGGCTGTCACAGAACAACTCTGCAATAATACTACCATGGGATGGAAATCTCGCCCTGCCCACCCCTCCAAGCCATGTCGACTGATGTCCGAACTGGCTGGAAGAGCTTAAATAGCAGCTGGCCAAGCTAAGCTCCTCAAACAAGCCTGGTTGTTCTGGATCTGCATATTTGACTAACTCTCACAGGGATGCGTGACACAGAGAAAGCCACCCTCCTTGACAAACCGGTGTCGCCCGACTGTCTCTTTGGCAATTCAGTGGAAGGCTTTTTAGAGTACTTTGTAATGGTGCAAAAGTAGGTTCAAGTGATGAAACATTTATCACTTTCCCTTTCCCTTCCCCAGCACGCTCCCGAACTAATTACGGTCAGTGTCTGGCAAAGAATCCATTTAATGCTGCCTCAGCGCAGCCAAAAGTTACAGCTGAGCCATTTGTGAAGCCATGCAAACTGTGGCCAAAGCGTAAGCACGCTGTCTCAGCATGAAAAATGTGCAGACAAAAAACCCAGGCCAGGTAGCAGAGACATTTCTGACATGCCCAGCCCAGTGAAGAGGAGCCCAGAGCTGTAGAAGGCTCAATTCGAAGCTCACAGTGTTTATTCCCTCTTCCCCAAGACTGTTCATAGGGAACGGGACATTGTTATAAATATTGCTTCTGTGTGTATTACTCAAACAGAGGTTGTTCTCACAAAAGAGGAAAAAGAGACCATTGTACAAACACCGGACACACACACAATCTCAGAAAAAGGGCCATTTCCTATTCATGTATCATACGCCCCACACACACTATGCTCAACCGCTTCCCTATGGTGAGCAGCGCTCTATCTCCTATAGCGAGCGAATCAATAAGCCTGCTGTCTCTTTGCACGAACGCATGATGAGCCCTCACGGGCAAAAGGGCGAGTCAGACTGGGTATTAAATATGATCGAGCACGGTTATACGATTCAGTTTGTTCTGACCACAGGATGCACTGGTGTTTCACGCAGAGATTCACAGTCTCCTCGCAAAAAACTTAATAGAGTCTGTCCCAGACTGCGACACACAGCGGGTTTACAGCCATTATTTTCTTGTCACAAAAAAAAGACGGCGGGCTTTGGCCCATTCTAGATCTGAGACACTTGAATCGCATGCTCACAAAGCACCCTTTCAAAAAGATAACACAGAAACAGATCTTATCGCACATCCATCTTCAGGACTGGTTTGAGTCACTAGATCTGAAGGACGTATACTTTCATGTATTAATTGCACCACATCACAGGTGTTTTTTGAGATTCGTGTTTGAGGGAACTGCATATCAATTCAAAGGTCCTTCTTTTCGTTCTGTCTCTGGCTCCCCGCACGCTCATGAAGTGATTGAAAATGAAAGGTATGCTTGTTTTGAATTAGCTTGACAATTGGCTATTACTAGCCCAATCAGAGGAACTATTGAGAGAACACAAAGACTTGCTGCTTTGCCATCTGAAAAATCTGGGACTGAATGTCACCTGGGCAAAAAGCACACTTTTCCCCAGCAAGCAAATCCCCTTTTTAGGGGATCGTCTCGACACCGTGAACATACTTGCACACCTCACAAACGAGCACGTAAACACCATTCTTCGTGTCTGTCTCAGTTCAAACTGGGGAAAACATTGCCACTGTAATCATTTCAGAGAATGCTGGTTTTTATGGTGGCAGCATCCGCCATCATACCGTTAGTTCTGTTACACATGAGACCTCTCTAGTACTGGCTGAAGCAGCACATTCCACATCACCCCTGGAGCCTCGGGCACATGCGACTCACAGTGAATCGCTGCTGTATACCATTTTCAAAAGAAAGGTGGTGACCACTGATGCATCCAACACAGGTTGGGGCACAGTGTGCGATGGACGTCCAACTTTCGGCACCTGGACAGGTACGAAACATGCATGGCATATCAACCACCTAGAACTACTGGCTGTATTTCTAGCTTTGATAGCTTTTCATTTCGACATTATGAATCACTACATTCTGATTCGTTTGGACAACAGTAGTGGCATAAATAAATCGCTAGGGCAGACTCCAATCACCACAATTAATGAGCATGACACAACACCTCCTCCAATGGAGTGGGCGTCATCTCCTCTCATTGCATGCAACATATTTCCCAGGCCATCTGAATTTCAGAGTGGATCTGTTGTCATGCCAGGGAGTATTGCCAGGGGAATGGAGACTTCATCCCCAAACAGTGATGAGGATTTGTGAAATATTCTGCATAGTCCAACTATTCACCTCCATGGAGAACAGCCACTATCCCCTCTGGTACTCCATGTACCAAGCCCCACTGTGCATGGACACACTGGCTCAAAAATGAACGCTCAAAGTTTATGTAACAACTATCTCAGCATACCATGCCCTGGAGGCTGGCTCTTCGATAGGCAAACATAATCTAGTCATAAGGTTCCATAGGGGAGCAATGCATTTGAACCACCCTCGCCCTGCTATGGTGCTGACTTGGGACTTGAATCTGGTGCTGAAGGCACTCACAAACTCCCCATACGAGGTCCAGATCTGTCAAAAGTCACCATTAAACCTAGAAAAGGCTACAATGAATTACACTATTGGTGTCAAAGCACATTCAACCAGAGGCATGGCCTCTTCATGGGTGTGGACAAAAGGTGTGTCCTTACAGTTACACATGTAACATGGCATTGTGAAAGCTGGACGCACTACTACTAGAGAGTTTTATAATGCGAGTGACTCACTCTTGTCCCTCAGTCAGAAAATTCTGAAGAAAAGGTAACTGAGTACCCGCTTATATACAACTGCACGCCTAAAGGGCCGGGGCTCAGACACCACTGCCAATCATTGGATTGGCGTGATTGGATAAGGGTTCCAACAAGGTTGTCTAGAAGGACATTCCCACAGTGCTTACAGCAATGTCTCGTTCCCTTAATCTCAGGGAACCGAGGTTACATGTGTAACTGGATACATTTTAAATCAGCAAAAATCTAATAACTTTATTTTATGTTTTATTTATATTTATATCATCTTTCTTTATGAAGAAGCCTTTTGGCCTGTCACCAGCCCTGTGTCTACAACGTCTTCTCCTTGAGTATTAGCAAATCTCTCTCTCTCTCTCTCTCTCTCTCTCTCTCTCTCTCTCTCTCTCTCTATATATATATATATAATATATATATATATCAGTACTGTGCAGAAGTTTTAGGCACTTGTGAAAAATGGTGCATAGTGAGGATGTCTTCAAAAATAATTATATAAATAGTTATCAGTTAGTATAAATTAGTATCATACAAAGTCCAGTAAACGTAAAAAAGCTAAATCAATATTTGGTGTGGCCACCTTTTCCTTTAAAACAGCACCAATTCTCCTAGGTACACCTGGACACAGTTTTTCTTGGTTGTTGGCAGATCGGATGTTTCAATTGCTTCTGTCTCTTCATGTAATCTCAGACTGACTCAATGTTCGGGGGGGTTTGTGGGGGTCATGACATCTGTTGCAGGGCTCCCTGTTCTTCTATTCTAATCTTTTGTATTTGCAAATGTAATGTTTGGGAGTCTAACATTTATATTGGCTAATGACACACTTTTTGTGAAAAATCTTTTGTGCCCAAAACTTGCACAGTTATATATATATATATATATATGTTTGTGGAAACTTGTTAAAGTTAACGTTGTGTCAACCCTGTTAATAATCATAACTCCCCTTTGAAATAATTTACAATTAAATTACGAAAAAAACCTCATAATGATATCATCATCCTATCAAGATGTGAACTCTACAACTACATGTTTACTAATTAGTAATTCAAAAGTGAAAATATGTAGAAATATCAGCATTGATTGACAGCTTGTTGTGTCATAAATGTATTCATGGCTAAATTAACTGCACTGAATAAAATTGTTTTTTGGTGAAGTAAATATAGCAAAAAATATTAAGTACTTTCTACATCGATTAAGCTCATATAAGGATGAACTTGAAAATATTAAGTAAATTCTACTTATTTTACAATTCTAACATGTAAAAGTTAAGGATAAAGCTTAAAAAGGTAATATTATTTATAAAAAATTGCAATGCGTCATTATGTATCAATCCTTAAGTAGAAAATCTTGTCATATTTATTCGCTAATTTTAGTACATTTAATTAGTAAATCAAATTATTCTGTTTTACCTATTTCTTCAAAGCTGTTGTTTCCAGCATGCACCGGGCTTGAACAATAAATTAGCTTGCGTGGTTTCACTGCTTGCAAGTTTATTTACACCAGTTGAGTTGTTGATTGAGTTATGTTTGGTGACTTCTGAAGTCCGAAGTTGCCCGTTCATGATCAAATAAATTGTCTGTTAAAGGTGTACTATGTAATATTTTACTGTACTAAAGCATACAATTGTCCTAATATGTTATCAGAGATTTAGGAAACATGCTAAGTTGAAATACTGGCTTTTCCAAAAACAATGCTACAGCCAGTATACTTCGAAATGCCCATTCCAGGCTGGAATTTCTGTTTGTGTTTTGGCATGTGTGATCCCACCCACTGCCCATTTCCCAATAGTATTTCGACACCCCGAGTTGCCACATTTGGAACAAGTTAGCATGCAAACACAGCGCGCTGCAGCCATGGAAGCCAGCAATACATAGCTAACATTGACAGAGTTAAAAAAAAATCCACATGAGCTGGTTTATAATTTGCAAACAATAGAAAAATTGCAAACGTATACATTAGCTAATCAGCTTACAGTGTAAGGCTCCTCGCTTGCCATTGTCAGTTTGCTCGTTCCTGTTGTGTGTCCTCAACCTGGCAACCCGTTTGAGTCTGGTTAGGAGGGGTCAGGGAAGACAACTCTCTCCAATATTTTGAATTTGGACTGCAGTACCCATTTTAAAATGCTTGATGTCAATGTTAAATATTGCTCCTTTAATTGTTACCATCATCTAATTTTCTGTCCCATGTGCGCAGCTCCATGATGTTATGCCATTGCTGGTAATGAAAGGTGATGATGTCTAATAGACTACACAAGCATGCATTTTTATAATGAAAGTTAAAAATGTGGAATATTCTAGAACAATTAGCTAATGTAAATACCATAAACATCAAATATGTAAGTAAAAGTTACTGAAATGGTAAAGTGAAATTCAATCCTTATTATCATGAAATTGTCTTGATTTTGCTTAATTTTTTTCCATTCAAATTTACTTAGAAAATCTGCGTGCAAACACTTTAAGTGAAACTTACTCATCATTGTTTTTATGTGTAAACCTGTCCTCCAGGAGTAATTTATAAACACTTAAAATATATTTATTTTTTAAATGAATAAGGAACAGATTTAGCAGAATAACCCATATTATTTTGAAAATGGCAATCATTCAGTGTCATGCTATATAAAACTACTATATTAACATCTGATACCACCATGGCTAATGAATAATGGCTAGTCTGTGTTTGACATTGGGAAATATGTAAAGGCATTTGATCACAACTGCATTTTATTACAACAATCAAAGACATGAAGAATGATGAATTCTGTACATAATCTTCCATGAGAAATGTTCATCTTTTGTCATAACAATACTCACAGACATTGATCAAGAACTGTATCACTTGGTGAATAGGCAGGCAAGTCAATTTATAATAACAAAGTTGAACTGCAAAATAAAAAAGAAAAGCATTCTCACCAAACGTTTAACTCAACACGGGATATCCTAAACAAACCCTACACATGCCAGTCAATCTGTTTGATATAACCACGGTCACTGCAACCTGCTAAATGCCCATATGGTCAAGGTCAGTTTTGTGGCGAGATGGTTTTTTGACTGCCCCATGGCACGGTGGTGAACGCCATGTGAACTGCTGTGATGTCATGGGCTGAGCAGATAAACCAGTGCCTGGATTCACAGCATGAATTAAACACCCGTTGTGAAGAGGTTACCGGGGCAATGGCCCAACACAGCACGGCTGTGGTATCCAATCAACAGCCACCTCAAGTGATGGAGACCTGTTGCTATGGTAACTCTTCGTGTTAGTCGGAAATGAAAGGGTGAAAAGAGCAGCTTCGCCTTTTTTGCCTAGAGCATTTTTCTTTACTTTCTCTGTATTGTGTTCTCTGGTGAGAACCCCCTTTGTGTAAACTGCGGAGAAAAGTAGGAACGGACATTTTGACACTTACAGTGAAAAGATAAGTGAATTCAAATAACACCAAAACCCCACAGGACTGTGCACAACTGCCAATACATCACTGTTAGTCTCATATATATATATATATATATATATATATATATATATATATATATATATATATGAAACATATTCAAAACAGCAGTTAATTAATACTGAAAGAATAATGTGAAAAGTAAAGAAGTGTAAAAGCATGAGGAAGACAAACATGAGGGATTTCAAGAAGTGTTAACAGTACAAACACTGACCTGAAACCTAAATTATAATATACATACAAAAGAAATCGAACTGTTGAGTTCATTATAAAACAACATTCTAAAAACCTTTAATAAATCAGGCTTTTGTGGAAGAGTTGACACTTGCAAAATGTAAAATTCAAATGTGGCTTGCAACCTAATTTTTGAAACAATAAATACTGTAACTCACTGACTCTCCTACAAGGAAAAAGAACAAACCAAAATGGCAACAGCACTTTGTAATACTAAACAGTGGTAGTTTTGTGCTGTTTTTCAAAATGAAAATAAAACAAATATTAAAACATTACTATATGGATGGGACTGGTTCCAGTTTTTTCAACGTGGCTTACTTGGTTAGCCGTATACGTTTGAATTTTCTTCGAAACATGCGTCAATGCAAACAATGTTACGTTTTAGAGTTTTACAGTTTGCTTCGAGGTCACTTATGTGCTAGTCCTAAAAGTTTTCAAAATGATCTTTTAGCGGATATTTGCATTAAAATGTACCTCTCATCCAGGAAAATAAATCAACAATATCAATGACATCACCTTGCACTCAGGGGCATATCCAGACTTTTTGTCCAATAAAATGCACTCTGGAATAAGAATGTCCCCCCCAAGTAAGCCACATTAAAAAATGGGATCCTGGATTTAAAAAGATGGAGGGAGGGGTGGGTGGGTGAATGGGTTAGAAATGTAGGAGGAAGGGAAGGAAATGTGCTTATTGGAACACAGTCCAGATGGATGGACCGGTAACAGAGAAAAAGCCCATGTTTCTCTAACCCAACCCCCCCCCATCCCATCTTTTCACTTTCTAAGTAAATTATTTTATCCCAGGCTGGTGATATTGGCCCGGCCACCAGGTGGCGCCACAATGCGTTGAGTGGTGCGACGAGGGATGTTATCGTCAACTTGAGCCCCTACAAAATAGAAAAAGCATGGGTTAATTGACAAGCACAGAGAAACACATTAGGGCGAATTCACTAGTTGATCCAACAGTTGATATTTTAGTGCAAAAACCTACGTTTTATTTCACTAACCACCTGCATTCTTGTGTATGCATGTACAATGCATATTGAGTATTTAAATCAAAAAATTTGATCAAAAGCAGTGTTCTGCTGCATCCTCCACTATATAGCGCTCAGAGCAGGCCTGCAAGATCGGAATTGTGGCGTGCAAATTGCATTCAGAACAGATTTTGTGGCCGTGTTTACGCCGGTGCCTAATTTGCATAATAACTTTAACAAATCAAGTGCCGAACCAGCATGGATAGTGCGTGCAAATATACGGTGCTTTTACAGGGCACAATTAATTCTTCGTGAATTCCCCCTATTATATCTACAATAGAATACGGGTGTACTACTTACTGCATAATGCACAGTATATACTGTAAACGGCCTACTAATTCTTTTAAAATAGTGGGGTTGTGCTACATAATAACACGTGCTACGACCGTGCGCAACATCTTATCCAATATATTTACAATTGTATTTATGATTGAAGTAGTGGAGTGATTTTTAAGTCACTGCACAAGGGGCCGGTGGAAGAAGTTGGAGAGAGTAAAGGGAATGGACTATATAACAGGACGCAGATGCTGGAATAATCAAAGAAACTCAGACTTAAATTGCACTTGGTCCAGACCATCCAGTCTTTCTGCGTGTTGCGCGGGCGATTTCGCCAAACCCACTTAAGAAAAGCATAAACTTAGCACATACTTGCATGAAAATACCAAAACTTCATGGCCTTGCCCATTGACTGCGCTTAGGACTTAAGGCATTATGTTGCGCTTAATGCTTGTGCTCTTAAAATAGGGTCCAGCATGTGAAACAGTGTACAGTATGCAACAATGAATGTTTTAAACAGTAGGATGTTATTGGTAGGAATACACTGTTGCCACATGATGTCACATCATTACATTGCGTGTCAACTAGTGGCATTCGGTTATCTCAGTAATACAGTTATTTTGTATTTTAAATACAATTATGTGTTAAATAGTTATTATTACATGTGTCTCTGGAATACTCTACTCTGATTGGTCAATGGCACCATCTAACGGTCTGATATATCGGAGTACAGTCACAACTGCACATTCGGGGGCATATCAGACCGGTCATCTGGGTATTGTGAGTCATCTTTCCTAGAAGCAAGCTAATAAAATAATTTCCATTTAATTATTTATTTGGCAAGTTGTCTTGTAATAAGATGGATGATAAGCAGTCAGATGGTTATCTTTGCAAAATAAATGCGTCAGTGACTTGATCACCATGTCGGGGTTTATTTTGCAATAATAACCGGCTTGCTTAACATTTGTCTGAGATATATATATATATATATATATATATATATATATATATATATATTTTTTTTTTTTATTTAATTTTTTTTATAATTTGCATATTGTGCAGTAGAATGGTAATATGTTATTCATAGCACTTGAAACTTTGTAGCACATGATATATATTAATTGCGTTCATTTGTCATGTATATATATATATATATATATATATAGATGTTTACTCACCAGACAGGCTGAATCCAGACTGGTGAAGGTTGCGAACTGGCTGAGGGGCTGGTTTAGAGGGAGAAGTCTTCCCAGAAGTGACAGGGGTAATGACCTTGGGTGTTACAGTGACCTCACACACTGGACCGTCATACAGACCCCGGGGGACTCCACGCAGCTCAGCAAGCTGTGACAAGAGATGCCGTAGTCACACATGACAATCTTTACAACATATATTTGTGCGGTAACACAAAAACATTCAAAACAGACATCAAGTTTTAACTGCTGCGTTCAAGTGCACCTGCAAAGCTCCACCCACCGAGTTGGACATTTGTGGTAACAACATGTAATGCAACCAAGGTCAATCTAAAACAAATTCACAAAATATGCTGTTAAAAGCTCTTTTGTAACGTTGAATAAGAATCCTGCATGACATTAATATGACATTGCGCATATGATTGATTGAGTGAAAATAAATGATATATTATTGTTTTGACTGTCATTTTAGCATTTTTGGTGTTACATCATGGCAGAAAAGTTGTAAAACTGGATATAACTTTACAGAGAAATGGTTAGTAAGTGATTTTCTCTCACTAAAATCATGTTAAAATGCATATCGTTTACATCTTGTGGCTTTACTTTTGAAAAACTGAGTATTTTAATGTTTACGAAATGGCCCCAGTGACTTCGATTGTAAGTGACTCACTTTAAACCAGATTTTTGCTTTTTTAAAGTACAGGAGGAACGAGTCAAATACATTTTTGTGGTAATCAATATTATGCCACCAATGCTGTTGATTGAGCTTGACTCGTATTAAACCCAGAATATTCCTTTAATTTCAACATTTTCGACTCCACTTGAAGGCCGCAAAACACCCCATTTAATCAAAACTGGACTTTGGTGGCATTCAGTCAATTTCTGTTAGCTTTGAGACTACTATATATATGCATCTTAAAAGTTGCAACATTAAAAAGTAAGCAACATTAACTTTTAGCAAATATACACAATAAAATAGTTCTTTTTCACCTCGAAAAATGGACCACAAATATAAATTATATCACCTTGCACTCGGGCGTATCCCAATAGTTTTCCAATGAAATGCTCTCTAGAATGAGAATGGTACACCTGACATGGTTTTGCCAGGCTGTGATGTTATCTAAAGGCTATTGGCTATTTAAAAAAAGGGCAAACATTTGAAATGCCCTGTCTGATCTTCCTGTATCAATAGCAAATACGTAAACCATTTAAACCCTGATCAAACCATTTTGTGAATTCTTCTTCAGTCTATAAACAGAATGACAAAGGGAATCAACAACTTGTCCTGTCTGATTTTTGCCTACAATTTCCAGTAATACTAATAACATGTGTGCACTTATACTACTGGTATAGGAATGTCTGTAACCCTACCCTGCTGCGAGCCTTTATCCTCTTGTAGACATAGTCTGGGAAGGGTTTACGGGTGATGTATCGTCCAGACCCCTCAATGGTGTGAAGATTCCCGTCCTCCAGTACGATCTTCCCCTGACTGATCACCACCACAGGAGCTCCACGCACCTCAATCCCCTCAAAGATATTATACTCCACCGCCTGAGAGGGACAGAGAGAAAAATAAAAGAGTAAAACAAAAGAATGAAAGAGAGATTTATTTATTGCACCAGGACCAGTGGAATTTGTTTACCTTGAAATAAAAATGCTGTTCCATCTTTGTGATGTCACCATAGACAAGCGCCATCTTAAAGAACTTGTAACATTTCAGTTCCCAGATAAGATCTTCAACCACTAAGCTACTTAAATGACTGACAAGTGGAGCTTTTGTGAATTGATCAGTAGCACATCCCTTAAGTTATTAAATATTAATTTAACCTGAAATATTATGGAAATAAAATTGTCTCAAGAATTGAATTTTTTTATTGGTGTCTTAGTAAGGGTCTCCATACCTTCCTGAGCCTATGCCCTAAAAATATATATATATTTTTGTTGAGCAAATAATTTTTTTTCCAGAATATTTTTCCTTTCCTCACTGATTTTTTCCCCTATGTAGGAAGGCACTAACACACCTAAAAAAAAAATCACCTCATCTTCGATTTATTTCCCTGAAAAACGTTACAAGTTTACATTAGAGGAACAAAATCTATTCTATTCTCACCAGGTGGTGGTTCTTTGCAGAGATGATCTTGGTGGTATCAGGGTCCCAGAGCACCAGGTCAGCATCGGAGCCCACGGCGATGCGCCCCTTACGCGGGAACAGGTTAAAGATTTTGGCGGCATTGGTGCTCGTCACGGCCACAAACTGGTTTTCATCCATCTTACCTGTCACCTGTGAGGCAGAACATCCACATTTCTCAAAGACAAGGTCAAACACTTCTTGCGGGCATGGAAGACTTTTTTGATAGCAATAAACCAACTATAGCAATGAATGCATAAAAAGGTTTTTAGCACATTTGCTACAGTTTTTAGTACACATTTAATAGAGTAAACGTCTTCAATCTCCTTATCTTATGATCTCTGATGGTATCAGTGTTACTATCGTTAACAAAAAATGTACGTAATGACATTTTTTTGGTATAACAATAAATAAATAAAAGTTAAAACCTAAGAATACGTCAATACTAATGCATTTTTGTTTAAAACACACTAAAATGTTTATGCCTCCAATCAACAATATTTTGATAGACAGTATATAATACAATTTGAAACCTAAGCAATCTGTATTCACTAAGAATGAAAATACCACTAGCGGTCTGCCATCGGAAACGTAACCATATTTACATTATTACAATTAATGCATTAATTTTGCATGTAATAATATCCTAAAAACTCAAATAAAACAGTAACACTTTACACACTCAAAAAAATATTTTAGCCTATTTCTAAGATTTACAAATTTTAATTTCATAATAAAATTCTATCAAATTGAATTATGTAATTTTTAACAATTAAATGAATAAAACTTGTTATCATTTATTTGATTTTGTTAAAGATTACTCAATTCAGTTTGGTGGATTTTTGTTATGAAATTGAAATGCATAAATCTTACAACAATGTTTTGAGTGCAATAAGGTTGTATTCGCTAACATTAGCAAATGCATTGTGAACTAACATGAACTAAAAGTGAAGAATTGTAAATGTATAAATAACTATTAACAAAGATTATTAAATGCTGTTAATAAGTATAATTAATGGTTAGTTCATGATACCTAATGCATTAAGTACGGGACAATCCACTGGCTAGGTGTGCTTTAAACTATTTTAAATGTACGACATGAAGGCGAGGAACCGCCTGACGCATAGAGCATTTAAAATCGCATATCTAGCCTTGGATTATCCCGATTATACCATGGTCACTTGCCAGAATTGATGTTACAACTATCATTTTTTGCAGTGCAAATTTTGACTGGAAGAATAAAAAATAACGGATAATTTGATCTAAGGGCTGTTAGATCTGCAGCTGTTCTAAATCAGACAGAGAAAAAGTAGTGCGACTAAACACTTGGTCAAAAGTGTGAATTTAAATGCACAATCCAGAAAATAATAATATCCACAGAAGCAGTGGGGTTGGCACTCCAGATAAAATTTATTATTTCATTTTTATTCATTGTGATTTTCACAGTAATGTGGAAAAAACGACATTACAAATGTGGCGGTGACAGTAAAAGTAGCACTTACTGGATGATAAAGGGAAAACCATTCAGAACACTCTGGAACCTGCAGATTTTGCTGGACAGCGAAACACACATTTAATAGGTCCTGATTTCAATCTCTCACCCTCCGTGATGTTAGAACCAACCAATATGTGCTTACGGTTGGCAGGAACTGAACAGAGGGGACAGGCAGCATCGCCTCCCAGCCAGAGGTTTAGGTTTACGGGAGAAGGACGGACATCATATGTGGCACAGAAGAGAAAACTCGTCCTATTTGCCTCAATATTACACAGTTCTTTCCAGGTGATTCTCCTCTTCTCAATGCCCTCCCATCTCGTCCAGCAGCCTTGCTTGGCTTGAGATATGGCTTTAGTGATCCTGGTAGCTACTTGATAGCTCACCTCTTCCACAAGTTGTCTGCTGATGTTGCTTTTTGCCTAGTGGGCTTGCTTGTTCCTAGCCCTAAACACCCTCTTTCTTGTTGCTTGCCAACAATATCTTGGTGTCAAAGGGCTGATTTTGCATCCTGGACCACTATTGTTGGATTCCATTTCCTCCCTGTTTCTAGGGTTGAAGCGGCCTCTGTTACAACCATATCCCAGGACTCTCTTAGTACCACGTTTAACCTTACTTTGGCACATTTGTATCCCAGGACTCTCTTAGTATCACATCTAACCTTACTTTGGCACATTTGTATTCCTCCGTAATGCTAGAAATTGGGAGAGAAAGGACTCAATTTCCATACAGTTCTCTTGATAATCCAAGCCATTACCTTGAGTGTGAGCTGATCAGATGCTCCAGCTTGATGGCCTGTGAAAGAACGACTTCGTACAAGGTAATTGGCCACATAAGATGGGGAAGCAGCCAAATTGGAGGCGCCAAAGTTTCAGCTTCCCTGGGAGAACAGTGTTGTATGCACGAGGCCAGTGATTATATCCTCCCTTAATTGCTGTACCTGCTGTGTGTCTATTAGGTATGCACAAGACAGAACACGCAGTAGACCTTCAGCCACGCCATTGGATCCCGTCCTTGGGCCTTTGGGTGGCCTCCACCTTACATTGTCATTACTGTGGTCATGTCGTCCAAATAAGCCCTGATCGGAGGCAGACACAGACCGCTTTTCAGACATTCCCTTCCTACCACCCAGCGTGATGCCCTGATGATAAGCTCCATTGCCACTGTGAAGGCCAGGGGGGAGATGGTACAGTCTCCAGGTGCTTCCAAGCGGTGCTGTGTTCCTTAGTTGCGACACAAAACTGGAAGTAATCTTTAACAAGTTGTGTGATGGCCCCAGGACCTGGAAGAAGTTAAAGGCTGTCCAAAGCAACTCACGACACACTGATGCAAAGGCATTAGCCAGATCTAAAAATACCACATGCTAGATGATAATTGCATGTTATAGACATCCTGCAAAGCCCAGCACTCCTGCCTTCTGCACTGTTGTGTGTATAATACATCCTTACTCACCACACATTTGTCCCAGATGAGTGACATTCTCTCCTCAGTGCCGTTAGTTCCTTCTGGGATGAAGGTGAAATTATCTTTGCCAACGGCCCTCTGAGAGGTGTTAAAGGTGCAGTGTGCACTTCCAGTCACCTGCAGATCGCCACTGCACAGAAAATATAAACAAACACATGTTTGTAAAAGAGGATTAAAGCGCTCATCAAATAGGCTACAATCTATTCTTAATCATTTATACTGTAGCTTATCCCAGTTCATCAAAAGAAAGTGAGAAAGAAAGATATCACATTATGGTGTATAAAAGCGCCCTCTAGTGATCATCCATGACTGTCACATGACACGGGCTATTTTTGGAATACCATACTGCCATACTACTCATACTATTTCTGCAGCATGAAGTATCCCATGCACAGTACGCAAATGTTCTGTATGAATGAAATACCTGGATGACTTAAATGGACATAAATGTGTAGTGTACAACCAGAGCATTGCATGAGATACTCTATCCACAACACAATGCTCTCGAACATCCAATTCCAGTGTGACGAATGAATTGGAATGGAACTGGAATGAACTCAACCACAAATTATTTCTATCATCTCACCTCATTTTGTGTTACCACCTTCTTTGACCAATAAATATCAATGACTCCAAAGAATTATTCACTAACAAATGAGACATTAATATGGCTTTAATCAACCCAGGAGCAATATCTAGCTCATGAAATATTTTAGATACTGTATGTATAATCTCAATTGAAATTTCCATAACTTTTCCAGCCCTGGAGAACACAATGGCCATGGGAAACCTCCTCATTATATGGGACTGTCCAAAGCTTAGCTTATTTTCCCCCAAAAAATGTAAACTGCAAAAATACATAGCAAAAATTATAAATAATACATAAATAGTTCCTGAGTTGACAACTGGACGTCACTCCATTTCCTAATGGCTATGGAAATGTTCCTAGGCTCTCTGTCTCCTTTAAAGCACTAGAGCAGCTGTGTCCACCCACCAGGCAAGCAGGGAGTTGAGATAGTCTGGTGTGGTGGGGTCGGGACTGAGGGGAGGAGATGTGACGTAGGCTGCAGCTTTGGCCCAGTTTTTGCTCCAGTAGTGAGTGCCGTCCATCCCCAGACTGGCCGAGATGGGCTCCCCGTACACCACGGTACCTGTGGAGGTACAAAGCAGCATAACTATTGTTAAAAACATAGACATCCAAGCGAGTATCTTTGATTCAAGTGCTGCTTCCTTCTTCATACTCAAAAGCTGTCAAGCAGCGGTGGCTCTGTTCCAAACCCTACTCAGATGCCTCATTGTCTACTATCCACATATTGAGCTATCTTCTACTATTCCAATAGTTTTTAATTGCTAAATGGAGTAAAAAAATTAGTTGAGGCTCATTTTTTGGCTGTTAAAACAACTCAAAGTAGTTCATGACTTCAACATACCTAACCTTGGGCCATAGCTTTGTGCAATCTACCCGGGTGAGGCACGGTCAAAAGACAGTCATCACGACTCCACTATGGATTGGCACTATGGTTTAACTACGAATATCATGGTAAAAATAGGGTTAATGTAGTAAAACCATGGTATTGCGTGGGAAAAAAATCCCGATATGTCCTCTAAGGGGCTCCGTAATCGTAGTCTGAGGGTAAGAAATCAGAGTCCCTACCCATCATATGCTATGTGATTTTACGGTCCACCTGGAGCTCATATTAAGGACTTTAATATTCCTTCATTCCTATGTACTATAAAAACACACTGTAAGTTTCAGAACTCAAAACTTCCTCACCACTGCAATAAAAGCATTTAATGTAATCAAGCTGCAAGAAACGCTCTAATTCTGTGATTTTGGTATGTCTAAAAATGCCATCTAGGAAGGCAGCTTATAAGGTTTTGCAACAGAGCCGATATCACATTTGTCTCATCTTTAATAATTTCAAAGTAAAACTAATGTGAACCATTTAGTGATTTAGTTTAATGGTGATCAATTGATGGTACTTTCAAATCAAACAACTGTAGTACCCTTTTTCCTGGCCTGGGCAATGACATCAGCAGCACTCTTGCTCATCACCTTGGTGATGTAGAGGGGACAGTTGGTCTGATTGGCCACCGTTACGGCCCGATTCACAGCTTCAGCCTCCACCTACAAAACAACAATAGAAACATACTGACCTTCAGCTCAAATTACAGATACATCCTCCGTAAAGTGTCGTTCAGCACATCCTGAATGCTTATTGCACTTGTGTGCCAAAAGACTTGGCTGAAACTTTCTGAAAGGTTTATGTGTCTGTGAAACTATGCAGAGAATGGAAAAGTGCTTTTGAAAACCCCTGATACCTAAAAGGAAATTAACCATAAATGTGTTTTGGAACAGTTCTGAAGAATAAAAACTGGGAAGCATTATTGGGAAGCTACTTTAAAACCAACTAATAATTCAGAGTAGTTTAAGCTACACTACAATTTACTGACAAAATGTAACTAAAAGTAGCAATGCAGTCCAGTAGCTTTTCCAGTAACAAACTACTTTTAACCACGAGTAACTGTGTAGCGACACAAAACGCTACATCGCTGTTTTTATGTAGCATACAAAACATTGAAGTGAATCAGTTCGTTTGGATGGTTAATATAAACAGTTCATTCATATGTAGCATTCAGAAGTCAGATTCATTAAAATGTGTTTTACAAAAAATTATTTTAATGAATTGGTTTGTTCAGATGGTTCATGTAAAGTATTCACCGATTCACTTGAGCCCCTGTTTATAACTTTAAGTTATAAAGTTAAAGAGATAATTTGGTTATCTCAGTGAGTATTGACGCTGACTACCACCTCTGGAGTCATGAGTTCGAATCCAGGCCGACTCCAGCCAGGTCTCCTTAGCAACCAAATTGGCCCGGTTGCTAGGGAGGGTAGAGTCACATGGGGTATCCTCCTCATGGTCGCTATAATGTGTGGTTCTTGCTCTCGGTGGGGCATGTGGTAAGTTGTGCGTGGATGCCGCGGAGAATAGCATGAAGCCTCCACACGCGCTACGTCTCCGTGGTAATGCGCTCAACAAGTCATGTGATAAGATGCGCGGATTGAGGCGAGTCACTACGCCACCATGAGAGTACATTAGGCATTGGGCATTCCAAATTGGGAAGAGCAAATCTGGGATTCCAATTATGGGATGGCATGAGGGTGAATAAAGGATGAGATAAATTTTCCTTTTTTTGGGTGAACTATCCCTTTAAATAAAAATTTCACCACAAACAAACAAATACCGCAACAGCATGTTTGAAGGTTATTTTGGAAGTGTTTTTATGTCTTGATGCACATGTAATGCCTATGATGTGCTAAAAGTCATCTTCAATGCACAGATGTTTGTTCACTGTGTGAATGTGTTTTGATAGATGTATTTAGTGTTGTTTCTGTCAGCATGTGCCCTAGTTTCTAGCAGTACCTCCTCTGGACGGCTCAGGACATGTCCTTCAGGACCAGTGATACCCAATCCCAGAATCCTCTTCTGTTCCTGAAAACATGGCAGTAGAGACACAAAAAGAGATGTTAGGCTTCTGTCACCATTCACTATCATTGTATGGAAAAAAGAGCAGCATTAACATTCTTAATTTCTCCTCTTGTGTCCCACAGAAGAAATAAAGAAGTATGGGTTTGAAACTACATGAAGGTAAGTAATGCATGAATGAGTACAGAATAGAAATTTTTAGGTGAACTGACGGAAGGAAAGGTATGATTACCTCAGCGATGATGTCACCATTTTCAGCGTGCACCTGTGCGATGGCTCCCAGATCCCTGATAACACTGAACACCTCATACATCTATAACAAACAGTAGTTTTGTATGTAAATGCAGCACTGTGTGTATTATCATCTGCTGTGGATCTATAGCTACAGGAAATTGGGTGTAGATCACAGCATCCCGATCGTTCCTCTGTGACCATCAGTTCTGCACGCTCAAATCACACTAATGCATGGAGTACACATTAATACTGCAGTCTCATGGCACTGGAAACCCAGAGATTTACACTCTGTTCTGCAGTTCAAACATTGCTTTGACAGTAATATCAGCATAGTTTCAAACATATGCATGAGAAATCATACCTAAACATATATTAATTTAAAGACGCATGCATGGGAACTACAGTCATACCTGGGAGTCGTTTAGCTGGAAAACACCCTTGTAAGCCAAGTAGACCAGGAAAGAGTTGACGCCTACAGAGACATCAGATATGATGATATGATAAAAACACATATACAGAACCTAAAAAAGCAGTTTTCTCACTGTTTTCTCTGAATCTGAGCATAGTTGAGCCAAACCCGTCTGGCACAGGACAAATATACAGTAAGACACTTGATTCTGGTCACAGAAATCTCAGCTCTGTAGGTCCATAATGCAAGTGAATAGTGATTAAAACTTTGCAGCTCCAAAAAGTGCATAAAGTTAGCATAAACATAATCCATAAAACTCCAGTTGTTTAATCCATATCTTCTGGAGATATAAAGTCTGTTTTGGGTGAGAACATTCCACAATATAATTCCTTTTTCACTATAAATCTTGACATTAGTAGTCTCCTTGGCCATCATGATTTCAAGCGATTGCACTTCCAAGTGGTATCTAGTGCTTTGCGCATGTATCAAGCACTAAGAGGTGTTATCGAGCTTGAAATAATGATTGTGCCAATGACAAGATGTACAGTGAATAAGGAGCTTTATTTTGGTCTTTTCTTACCCAAAACCAATTTGATCGCTTCAAGAGACATGGATTAAGCCACTGGAGTTTTATTGATTACTTTTATGCTGCCTTTATGGGCTTTTTGGAGCTTCAACATTTTGGTCACCATTCACTTGCATTGTATGGACCGACATAGCTGATCTTAATTTGTGTCCAGCAGAAGAAAGAAAGTCATGCACATCTGGGGTGACATGAGGGCGAGCAAATGATGAGAGAATATTCATTTTTGAGTGAACTAGTCCTTTTACTTTCAGTTTCAAAGTCAAAGTTTGATTTGTCAAATGTGCAACATAGAAACAGCAGTACTTGTTGACAGTTACATTAATTAATTAATTTTTTACAAGTTCCCATTTTAAAGTAAATTATACACTGAATGAGTAATAAATCAATTGTATTTATGTATACTGTATATTGCATTTTGCATTATTTTCATTGCATGCTACAAAGATGCAAACATTTTGGCAATACTGTAATTTGACATGGCAATAAAGATCTATATCATACCGTGATCTTTGACCAGTGCCTCGACCTCCTCCTGCATGCCCTTGTGCCACTCTGTGATGTCCACATGGAGCGAGTAATCACAGCATGATTTATGATCTGCCCACTGTCTCCACTGGTTAAAGGCAGCAATCAGACTAACACCAGGGTCAGGAACTACATGATCAACTGACAACACAAACAAACGCATAAAAATCAACTTGACTGTGTCATTGCATATTACCATCCGTTTCAATGACTTCAGTCGAACTTGTTTACAGAATCCTTCTCAATGGTCTTCCACTGCAGATGGAAAAAATGTCCATCAAACAGACTAACAGGCATGAGAGGAGTTCTGTGAAAACTCCAGGAAGCACTAATTGGCGGCACTGCTCATCTTATGTTCATGCTGTCACATTCTGCACATGCCTGTCGTGAGTGACCCCTGTCCTAGCAGACCAGAGTGACTCACACACAGTGTTGAGTGTGTTAGTGTCTGTCAGCGGGTCTCAGATCTCAACCCAGACATGACATCTGCTCAGTCCTTGACAGACCACAATGTCAGAGCTGGAGCCAATGCTAATTGCTAATAGGCATCATAATTGATATTTGTGACTAATTATGTTGTTCTGTCTGGACTGGCGGTGACTGACGCTGGGCTCAGAAATACAGCTGTGTTACATTAGCATTTACACTGTTGCAACTGAAACTTTTTTAATTCAGATGACAGTAAGCTTACAAATGCTTACAAAGTTTAAAGAAAGCTCTAATGTAGAGCATATAGCCAGAATTATGAAAATAATACTCTGAATAACTTTTTTGTTTGGCTCTGTATTTGTTACTATGATGGTAAAAAAAATATTTTTTAATGATGCTGATGATAATGATTCCGTACTACTATCTATAAAATGACACACTTCTTTGGGGATTTTATGCTATTTTTATCATTTTTACATATAAATATGAAAAAAATGCAAATTTATGAAACTTTAGTACAGTAAAAACTTAAACTTCTGTAAGTTGAAACATGAAGAAAATATGTGACATATATTGGAGGCAACAAAATTTAAACAACATAACTTAAAAATCATGTCGTAACAAAAATATCCAGGGCTGCAGGGTCTACTGAACAGTAAAGCGTTTCGCCATGGCGTTGCTACAGAATGTGAGCAAGGCTCGATGAGGCCACATTTATAAATTATAGCTTTGGGAAAATGTCTTTGTTTCCATAACAGAAAGATGCAGTATTTTGTCTGGAAGTTGAGGCACCTGCATTTAAGCGTAAACGTTCCCACAGTGGATTTTCGAGGTCTCTCAGAATGTGTTCTTTGATCTTTGTTCTGTGTGTGAGTGTGCATGAGTGAGTGTGAGTGTGTGTGTGTGTTTGTGTGTGTGCATGTACATGTGTATGTGTGTGTGTGTGTGTGTGCATGTTCTGCATTGTAGGTGTGTTACTGTCTCACCCCCTCATTTCTGAGTGTGTGTGTTTAGCATTGTGGCTGATTTATTGGTTTTATTTGAGAAAAAAAAAAAGCTCTGTGTTATAGTCTCAACAGTACATTTTTGTGTGTGTGTAAGTGTGTGTGTGTGAGTTTGTATGTATTTTTTGCATTTTGGATGTTTTATAGTCTCACCTTTGTATTTGACAGATTAAAAAAAAATGCGCTGTGTTATGGTCTTTCCCATTCATTTTCATTGGTCGGTCAATTTTGACCACGAAGACAAAGGGTTTCGATTTATTTTACAACCACTTAAACTTATCGAATCATTCCCACATTTGTTTTGTATGTTCAGATGGCAAGTGGAGGAAAAGTCTCCAAGTCTTGTACCGCTCAGATAATGCTGAGTTTACACTACACGATTTTAGGCCGATTTTCACTCAGCGACAGTTTTGTGGAGATCGCCGACAAAAGCCCGAAATTATAGGCAATCAGAGCTCGCTCCCGTGAGTGACAAATGCAATGCATGAATTATCAAAAAAGCGATATGAGAGAAGCGTCGACGCATCGCCGATGTCAGCAAGATATCTAGCATGTTAAATATCTGGACCCGTCTGTGATTCCGAATCACGCAATTTGAAATGTGCTTTGACTGAATACAACTGCAGTTATGACCTACAGCCAATGAGAGAGCAAGAAACGGGGCACAGGATGTTTCAGTGGGAGGAGTCCTGATGTACCTGCAACATCAACTAGCATGGCTACGACATCAAGAAATTCCCATTGGACCGAAGAAATGGAGGAAAGATTAGTGGAACATTGGCAGAAGCATCAGATTTGATTGTTTCCTCTGAACTGTACCACAGCCGGGTGGAGAAAGAGAAGAGGTGGAGAGAAATTGCCAATTCTCTTGGACAGTCAGGTGAGCAAATAGGTAGATTTTACAGTAGGAGGTACTTTTTCATATTGTAACCAATAAAATGCATGATGCCTTTAGGCGATTAAAAACGTACACATCATATTCTGAAATGCATAACATATGATCATACCAGATTACTGTTGAATAAGTGGTATTTTATTTTAATATACTGACAGCCTTATATTTGATATACATTTTTTTTTCCATTTTTTATTTGATTTTTACAGTATATTAGAAATGATATATACTGTAGTTATATGATTCTTTTGTTTTTGAACGTACTGATCATAGTGGTGCCGCCAGCGAGAGCAGCTCGTGTGCCCTGGTAGAAATCATCGGCTGCTGTCATGCCACGATCAGGCATCTGAAAGCGGGTATGGACGTCAATGCCACCTGGTATCAGCATCATGCCATGGGCATCAATGGTCTTCACACCCCCTGGAACTATGAGGTTTTCACCAATTTGTCTGGGGAGAAAGACACAGAGGTCAAGAAAGGTCATCTCTACTGTCCTCAGCTCTGACAAGGAATCGACTAGAAACATAATGACATAAAATAATGAAAATAAACTTGCTTGATGACTCCATCCTCCATGTAGATATCCGAAAGGAAAGACTGATCATCGTTCACTATCTTCGCTCCTTTGATTAGAAGACGATCGCTCTGAGAGATAGAGAGAGAAGAGAGAAGTTCAATCCCAACAGCTGTTTGCATCTATTTATTTGATTGTTTGAGTGTAAGTCAACAGGAATCACATGCTGTCAGTGACCATTGAAACAATTAGTGCAATTTCAACAATAAAACATTAATGTGTGAATATATCACACTATTTTTGCTTTCACTCGCTGTTCTTAAAAAAAAAAATCACTGTCTGTTGGTATGACAATTTGCCCAAATAATAGCCATGATACAGAAGCCATCCTACACCGCTTCTTAAAGTCAACATGGCTGTCTCTGACAACCTAATTTACTTCCGTAATGTGATGCATCTTAATCATGAAACAGAACATATAGAGCTTTTTGACCGGGACATTCACTCTCAAGAGCATCTCCACGTGTCCCACTAGAAACACGTCTTGTTCAAATCTATAATTATTTGCTATTATTGTCACAAATTGAATTACATAACATTTACTGGCATTGAATTACTTTTGATTGACTGGATTTAAGAAAGCCACACAATAAAAGTCCTGCACCAAACGGCATACAAAAAATAACAACAAGCCCAGCACATCAGATTCAATCATAACTGAAGCAGAAAGATCGCTGAGGCACATCAGAGTGATTCTTATCATGATAAATCAATTCTGACATGCTGAGGCCAAACGTCATGTCAGGGCACTGGAATCAACTGCAGCCTGCATGAATGCAGTCCTGTTGAGACATGCCGTTTACAGTATTGGGCTTTCCGCAAAAACATGCCATTGCATCTACACTACACGCTGCTTTTTCCCATCTGGAATAAAGGAACACATATGCGAGAATGCTGTTTGTAGACTACAGCTCAGCATTTAACACCATAGTGCCCTCCAAGCTTGATGAGAAACTCCGGGCTCTGGGCTTAAACAGCTCGCTGTGCAGCTGGATCCTGGACTTCCTGTCAAGCAGACGTCAGGTGGTTAGAATGGGCAGCAACATCTCCTCATCACTGACCCTCAACACTGGAGCCCCGCAGGGCTGTGTTCTCAGCCCACTCCTGTATTCCCTTTACACACATGACTGTGTGGCAACACATAGCTCCAATACCATCATTAAGTTTGCTGACGATACGACGGTGGTAGGTCTGATCACTGACAATGATGAAACAGCCTACAGAGAGGAGGTGCACACTCTGACACGCTGGTGTCAGGAGCACAACCTCTCCCTCAATGCCAGTAAAACCAATGAGCTTGTAGTGGACTTCAGGAAGAAAGATAGAGAACACAGCCCCATCACCATTAATGGAGCACCGGTGGAGAGAGTCAGCAGTTTCAAGTTCCTCGGTGTCCACATTACTGAGGAACTCACATGGTCCGTCCACACTGAGGCCATTGTGAAGATCCTGAGACGGCTGAGGAAGTTTGGAATGAACCAACACATCCTCACACGGTTCTACACCAGCACTGTAGAGAGCATCCTGACTGGCTGCATCACTGCCTGGTACGACAATAGCACCGCCCACAACCGCAAAGAACTGCAAAGGGTGGTGCGAACTGCCAGACACATCATCGGAGGTGAGCTTCCCTCCAGGACATATATAAAAGGTGGTGTGTGAAAAAATCTCGGAGGATCATCAGAGACTAACCAAGCCATGTTCTGCTCTCACTGCTACCATCAGGCAAGCGGTATCGCAGCATCAGGACCCGCACCAGCCGACATCATGACAGCTTCTTCCCCCAAGCAATCAGACTTTTGCACTCTTGCATCAGCACCGCACTTTATTAGCCTCAAATTGGACTCACATTTTATAATTCTCTTATTAACACACTGGCAACTGACTATCAGCCGACAGCTGGATGTCAACACAACGCTTCATGTTTATTTCCACTCATTACTGGGGGGTAATCAGTGGAAATATTTGATTTGATTTTTTTATTGGAACTTGCCAAACCTTGGCTTTTAGTGAATTGACGTCACTGGATAAAACACTCTAACTCCCTTCAGTCCTTTATCTTACACCACAAGAATAGAATCTATATTTAACCAGGACTGGTGCATTTGATCAAAATTCAATCACATTTATCCAGCTTATGGGGGTCTGATATACTAATGAATGAATTACTTTCATTAACAAAAAAAAAAATAAAAAAATGTTAGTCCTACAATATTCCCCCAAATGTTGTCTGAACAAACACTTTTTACGTAAAACAATTTAGCTGATTTGCAAGTTCCCAGCATGCATTGCAACATGAAAAAATTATTATAGGCTTGTTTTTTTTATTGTTTATTGACAATTGATATTGTTATAGTTGTTTTTGCCACTGTTAGTCACATTTAAATAATGAGAATTAATACATTTTTAGTGTAAACAATGACTGCAATACAATATATTTTTTTATAAAAATCAGTAAATCAGGCAGTATAACAAATATTACATATAAAAATATGTAAATATAAATAGTAAAAATCAAAAGTAAAAAATAATAAATAAAATGTTGCATTAATAAAATAAGTATATTTAAATAATAAAATAAAGCACATTTTATGCACATTTAAATAATAATAATAATAATCTTGAATTATTTTTAGGGTAAAAATGAATGCAATACAAATATTTGTTTTAAAAATAAAAATCAGTACAACAAATACCACCATAAAGAAATTAAGCATATGCATATATGTTAAAATAAGCATATTTAAATAATAAATTAAAGCACATTTTAAGTACGTTTAAATAATAAGTATTAAGCATATACAATTTTATAAAATGACTGTAATACAATGATTTTTGTATGATAATTCAGTTCAACATATACTACCATAATGTATACATACTTTACAATTTAAATATTAATAAAAACGTTTTAAATAACTATTTAATACAAAACAACATTTAATAAATACACTCAAAAATATTTGTTTTAAATTGACATTTCAATTTAATAATCATTTTCTATCAAAATAGAATTGAGTAATGCTTGAGTACATAGAGTCGCCCTATCCCAAATACAGTAACTTTGAAGTAACATTTAGTGTTTTGCACAAGAGAACAATAGTGCAACTTCCATCTTGCTCTTTAGAGGGATTGAACCAACAAACGGAGATGATTGCAAAAGGAGTGGAGATTCACAGTCAAACATGACAATGCCAGTGTGCCAGTTCACTAGACTGCCAGTGTGCCAGTTCACTAGACTGCCAGTGTGCCAGTTCACTAGACTGCCAGTGTGTCAGTTCACTAGACTGCCAGTGTGCCAGTTCACTAGCCTGCCAGTGTGCCAGTTCACTAGCCTGCCAGTGTGCCAGTTCACTAGCCTGCCAGTGTGCCAGTTCACTAGCCTGCCAGTGTGCCAGTTCACTAGCCTGCCAGTGTGCCAGTTCACTAGACTGCCAGAGTGCCAGTTCACTAGACTGCCAGTGTGCCAGTTCAGTAGCCTGCCAGTGTGCCAGTTCACTAGACTGCCAGTGTGCCAGTTCACTAGACGGCCAGTGTGCCAGTTCACTAGCCTGCCAGTGTGCCAGTTCACTAGACTGCCAGTGTGCCAGTTCACTAGACTGCCAGATCACTAGACTGCCAGTATGCCAGTTCACTAGCCTGCCAGTGTGCCAGTTCACTAGCCTGCCAGTGTGCCAGTTCACTAGACTGCCAGTGTGCCAGTTCACTAGCCTGCCAGTGTGCCAGTTCACTAGCCTGCCAGTATGTCAGTTCACTAGCCTGCCAGTGTGCCAGTTCACTAGACGGCCAGTGTGCCAGTTCACTAGCCTGCCAGTGTGCCAGTTCACTAGACGGCCAGTGTGCCAGTTCACTAGCCTGCCAGTATGCCAGTTCACTAGCCTGCCAGTGTGCCAGTTCACTAGCCTGCCAGTGTGCCAGTTCACTAGACTGCCAGTGTGCCAGTTCACTAGACTGCCAGAGTGCCATTTCACTAGACTGCCAGTGTGCCAGTTCACTAGACTGCCAGTGTGCCAGTTCACTAGCCTGCCAGTGTGCCAGTTCACTAGCCTCCAGGAAGCCTGGCATCATTAACCGTAAGCATTGTGCTGTTTAAAGTAATTAACTCATTCTCATGTTGTCACTTTTCAAAGCGATTAGACATATGATTGTTGACTAGCAGATGATGAAATGGTTATAAAATCTCAAAGAATAGAATATTATAGAGACTTTTGTGTTCCATGAAAGTAAGAAAGTCATACAGTTTTGGAACAACACGAGTGAGTAAATGACGACTGTCCCTTTAAACACAATGGCTGGTTTCTCACAGAACAAGACTTTTTTCTTTGGGTTTTCTCACTCTGAAGCACGATACATGGACCAGCGATAGCTACTTATTAGCACACACTTGGCTATTTAACAGTCCTTGCATTGCAGTTATCCCATCAGGTTCTTAATTAAGTATGAAGTTCTTTGTTTCTAGCAAGTAAAGCAGAAAATGAGAATGAAAATTCAGTGGGCCTAATGCCAGATGACCAGTTCATAGCGTGCTGATTCTTTACTGTCAGGCGTGCAGTTTCCAGCGCACACTCTAATGGTATTAATCCATTGTAAAGGGGCTTAATGGGTCGTTGCATAACAGGTCAAAAAGTCCCTCCTCCAGATCAAGTCAAGCAGTAAAGCTGGAAAGGGTTTGTAGGTTTCACGTGGAACAAAACATGTATTTCTGACAACTAAGAGTTAACAGACAAATGCAGAACCAAAATTACATTTAAAGGAATAGTTCACCCAAAAATGACATTTCTGTCATCATTTACTCTCCCTCGTATGGAAGCCAGATACCGCTTAAGAGGTAACTCTGGCTTTTTATTTCACAACTGTGACCTTATTTCTCGTAACTCCACATTTACATTTCAAAACTGAAAGAAATAAAGTCACAGATGTGAGATCTAAAGTTGCAGTTGCTTAAACGGGTAAGATATTAACTCTAAATTGCGAGATATTTCTTGCAAAGTCGAGATATTGCAAAGTCAGATTTACAAGTTTGATATCTCATAATTACGAGAAATAAAGTTGCAATTGCGGGATCTTAAATTGCAATTCCAAACTATAAAATGCACAATTACGAGTATTAAAGTTGCAATTTTGAGAAATTAACTTTAAATTGCAAGATATTTTTTGCTGAGTTGAGATTTTGTTTTTAGAAACATTTTATAAACATGCAATTACGAGCATTACAGTAACAATTGCGAGATATAAACGAGAAAGGACGAGATATAAAGTCACAATTGCAAGATATAACCCACAATTGCGATATAAACTCTAAATGGCAAGAGATTTTTTGCAAAGATGAGATATTGCAGTCACATTTACAAGTTTGATATCTCATAATTAAAAAAATGAAGTCCCAATTGTGAAATAAAGTTCCAATTAAGAAACAAATAATTTAATTGCGAGATATAAAGTTGCAATTGTGAGATAGTCGCAATTATGAGAAATTCACAATTGCATGTTTATATCTTAAATTTTATATTAAATATATTAAAGTTGCAACTGCGAGATATAAACTCTAAATTGCATGATATAAAGTTGCATTTGCAAGTTTATAACTCATAATTACGAGATATAAAGTTGCAACTGTGAGATCGAAGGTCTCAAACTGTGAGATATAATGTCGCAATTATGAGTATTAAAGAAATCAAAAAATAATATTAAAGTCACAATTGTTAATAAATTTAGAATTAACTTTTTTTTTTTATTCCAAGGAGGGATCAAGACACCATAGCCTCATGTTGTTCCAAACTTGACTTTCTTTTGTCTGTGGAACGCAAAAAGTTGTTTTGAAGAAAGTACTGATTTTTTCCGGCCATTCAATTACAATGAAAAGGGACTGGAGCTTTCAAACTTCAAAAAGCCACCATAAAAGTAACACATACAACCAATTTGCTATATTCGGACTATATTAAGATTTCTGAAGTCATATGATGGGTTAGTGTGAGGAACAGACTCTAATTTCTGAATCAAATTTTGGTCTGTTTCTCACACTAATTGCATGGCTTCAGAAGAATGGGAATACAGTTGTATGCACAACTTTTATTATACGTTTGAGTTGCTTTTGCATCCATTTCGAGGCTTAAAAGCTCCAGTCACTGCAATTGCATTAAATAAAAAATACATTTGTTACATTCTTCAAAACATCTTTTTTGTGTTTCACAGAGGGAAAATAAAGTCACACAGGTTTAGAATGACATTGCAAGTAAATGAAGGCAGAATTATTTATTTTTCATAATGTACATATCTTTATTATCAGCTGAACATAGTCTATAGTAAACTGTATCAAGCCTCTAGGATTCCCCCGGGGCGTCAGGGGCTGCTAATGATGGCCTACAAGGGGTTCCATCCATACCAGACCAAATCCCTGTGACCCACTTACAACAACTCAAGTGCATAGTTTTATCCCAAACACTGACTCAATCTACTCCAATCGACATTAAGCTATAATGGTCACTAGATAAAGTGGGCTACCATCCTGTGCGTACAAGACAAATTGCCTTTTCCGAAAGCAAAGTGCATCATTTTGTTGTGAGCTGAGAGAATCCAGTCCAGTAAGTATTCCGGTTTGGTGGGATTCTTTGTATTGTTCCTTCTAATTGAAATAAACAGGAGTCAGAGGAAATTGGAATGGAAAATTGCACTTATCTAATCAATGAGTTTAATTGATCTTTAGAGAGTGGGAGAACTACATAAAACCACAGGAATCAGCCAGTGGATCTGTTGAACATTCGATATACAGCAGCAAAGTCATGTGAAGCGGAACATTGTCTGGGATGCGGGAATACAGCAATCGCTGCAGAAACATGTCTAGAAAGTGGACAAGGAGTGTGTGTGTGTGTGTGTGTGTGTGTGTGTGTGTGTGTGTGAGTGAGTTTAAGAGAATAAAGGACAGACTGCTCAGGCAATGTTTGTCATGAGCGGTGTGGCGATGTGGGATTGTCAGACAATTCAAAGATGACAGAGAGTGAGAGACGTACTGATACTCACACACCGAAAAAAAATTCCAAAGTCACATTATACCTTAAAGGGACAGTTCACCCAAAAATGAAAATTCTTTCATTAACTCACCCTCATGCCATCCCAGATGTGTATGACTTCCTATCTTATGGTGAACACATTACGAAGACTTTTAACATCTCAGCTCTGTAGGTCCATTCATTGCAAGTGAATGGTGACTAGAACTTTGAAGCTTCAAAAAGCACATAAAGGCAGCATAAAAGTTATCCATAAGACGCCAGTCGTTTAATATCTTCTGAAGAAATTTGGTTGGTTTTGGGTGAGAACAGACCAAAATATAACCCATTCTTCACTGTAAAACTATTATTTAAGCAAGTTTACAACTCAAATAAAACACAACTTTTAACAGAAGAATTAAAGTGTGTTTATAAATGTATAAGCTTCAAATTTCTGCCTTTAAACCCTCCAAAAATTGGCCCTGTTCACTTCCATTGTAAGTGTAACCCAGATTTTTGCTTTTTTTTAAGAAGATTTTAAATTATTTTGTTATGTAATTAACTTGATGCTAACAATGCTGCCAATTGTGCTTAACTTGTATTGAACCTGGAAAATATATTTCATACTGACAATGCAATTAATACTTGAAAAGTGCAGACAGTATCAGTGCTTGCCACCCACTGGCAGTATTTGCACCATCCCTTAAGATGGCTAAAGCTAATCTGACGTCCAAGAGCTACCAGCGAAGGCAGAGGGAGTCTTCCTGTATTTCTCATCTCTCTTCCTCCTGTCCCAGATTTGACCATTCCTGCAGACCGCTTGTATCACATTTAGGTACAGTGAATATTGATGCAAACTGTCTTTGACCTATGTTAGGTCATTGATGGGCTGTGCATATATTACAAACCCTAAATATACAGTATGTACAGTAGCACTCCATACCATGATACAGTATGCACTTTGCATCCTCTGACCTACTTTTCAAAAGAGGATTTTCATTCATTTACTCTGGAGACAGGGTCTCTGCATTTTGCATGGCTATCAAACCAGTTCTCCTGCTCGCAGTGGGGGTGGGAGCGTACGCCATGAAGCTGAAGCTGGCTTTGAAATAAAATGAAATGCACTTTTGAAGATGAATGTTTTCAGTGCATGCCATGCATCGTTCTAAAACAAATTCTTCTTGGATTGCTTTAAAGACATTAGAGATAAGATACATATCTTGTAAGATTCAAGCTACACATTGTAGCTAGTAAACTGGGCATGTAAAACAGGGAGGTTTCATTACGTCTTATTTGAGGAAACAGATTCTGGTGCGTCTTAGGGCCAAAATAAAATGATAAAATTATGCATGCATGCTTAAAAGCTTTCCACAAGCTATATTTAAATATAAAGAAATGCAATTTTGAAGGTGAATGCTTTCAATGCGTTTAAATTCTCAATCTCAAATTTGTTGCAATGATGGGTCGCTTTAAAGTAATTGGAGATAAGGCAAATGCAAAATACATATTTCACACTAGAAATTTTGAACTAGGCACGTAAATCTGGGAGGTTACTTTGGTGATGAGCAAATATGTTTTATTTTATTATACCTTTTTTGAGGGAATGTGTTGTGGTGTGTTCTTAGGGCTAAAATAAAAATGTTAAATAATGCACGGATGCTTTAAATATGTTCACAAGGTTTTCAAATAAAAATAAATGCACTTTTGAAGATAAATTTTTTTCAATGCACGCACTGCCATAATTTGTGAAGATATTACAGTGATGGTTTTCGTTAAATTTAATTGGAGATAAGATACATAAAATACACATTTCTGCTAGTAAATTAGAAAAAGACATTTAAATATCGAAGGTTATGATGGTGACAAGCGATGATGTTTTATGTTATAATATCTTATTCGAGGCAATGTGTTTTGGTGTATTCTTAGGGCTAAGATGTTAAAATAATGCATGCATGCTTAAAAGCTTTTTACAAGCTTTTCAACATAAAGAAATGCATGTTTGAGGGTGGATGTTTTCAATACATGCACAGACAAAGTTACAGTGATGCATTTTGTTTAATTCATTAGAGATAAGATACATATAAAATGCATATTTCTGCTAGTAAATTAGAAATAGGCATTTAAATCCGGGAGGTTATGTTTGTGGTGAGCAATAATGTTTTATCTTTTAATATGTAGGCCTTTGTATGCATATATATATATATATATATATATATATATATATATATGTGTGTGTGTGTGTGTGTGTGTGTGTGTGTGTGTGTAAAATGTTAAAAGCTATTTTTCAATACAATTAAATGCACTTTTGAAGGTATATGTTTCCAATCTATGCAAAGCCATAATTCTCAAATGTTTAATTGATATATACAATTATTTTAATTAATAAGTAGATACATTTCTGCTATTAGCATGAGAAATAAGTACAGTATGCACATTTGGAGGTTATATTTGTGGCAAGAATTTATTATTTTATTGCATCCCATTTGAGGCCATGTATTCTGGTGTATTCCTAGGATGGTAAGATAATGCATGCATGCTTAACAGCCTCCATAAGCTAACTTAGTATGTATGCATGCAGTGTGCATACAATTATGCTATGTATGCAAGCAGGCTATTTAATTTACCAGTTAAACATCCTATAGGTGCTGACCCACAAAGACACACATTTAAAAGTGGGCCTGATTACACCATATTTTCACACATAGAAATGAGAGGTGACTGTAATCCAGCATCGTACGCAATTCTACTATGAATCCACAGAGTCTAGTTGCATAGGATATTTACATTTCAGTATTCATGTCTCCTTATGAAATGCCATTGGGAAGGCGCTGTCATTTCAGGACCGGCTGGAAGCCTCATATTCACGAGCCTTGCCCTTTAATCGTCCAGGATACACTCTGAGTATTTACAAACCATCATTCATGGGTTCATTTCTACTCACGGTGATGCGAGGGATGTTCTTCTTGCCCTGGTATCCGGACATCTCGGCGCTGATGGCTGGAAATCCGCGCGTAATTGTTCCTAATGCGCTTTTGGAGAACAGACGACCCGCGACTCAATGACACCAGCCGGACAAAACAATCCGAATGCAATGGCAGAAGGCGTTTAGGACGAGACGGCAGAGATTTTATAGATGAATAGAGAAAATTCCCCAGTGTTGAAGATGACGGGCTATTCTCCGTGTTCCAGCGCAGCGCCAGGACGCTCCAGACAGGCAGTCACCGATGGAGTGATTTACACCTCCGAGCATGCGCAGCGCCCCGCCCTTATAACACACGCACGCGCGCGCGCAAACACTAACCTGCTCTACTAAATAAATTACATAGAAATATATTACTTCATCATCATCATCATCATTATTATTAGTAGTAGTAGCAGCATTATTATTAGCATCTATTATTAATTGTCATTGTTGGAAAACAATCCAGTATATGTCTTTCTATAAACCTCAATTTTTTAATTTATTTCTATAAAACTGCTAACTAATTTTTGGTACAAATGGTTCCTGTTTTGAATGGTCTAAATTAGGTGTAAAATAAAATAAATAAATATATAAATAAAAATAAAAAATGTAAAAATACAGGTTTATGTATTTTTTCTGGACATCTGAGTTTGTAGAATCTCAAATTATTAAAATAATAATTAAGGTTAATAAAATAAAAGCACATATACTGTATATACTATATCTCTTATTAAACAATTATGTTGATTTTTTATTTAGAGTATATAATGGATATATTTAGAACTACTACTTAATGGCATCTTCTTAAAGGGATAGTTCACCCCAAAATTAAAATTCTCTCATTATTTTCTCACCCTCATTCCATCCCAGATGTGTATAACTTTGTTCCGATGAACACAAAAGAAGATTTTTAGATGAATATTTTAACTCTGTAGGTCCTCACAATTCAAGTAAATGGGAACCAAAATTCTGAAGCTCCGAAAGGCACATACAGGCATTTCTTCTGAAGCTATAAGATAAGTGTGGGTGAGAAACAGATACAAATTTAAGTCAGGTTTTACCACAAATTCTCCTCCCTTCCCAGTAGGTGGTGATATGCACTAAGAATGCAAAACGCCAAAAACAAAAGAAGAAGAATGTGAAAGTGAAAGTGGAGATTGAAATAAAAAAAGGACTTAAATATGTATCTGTTTCTCACCCACACCTATTATATTGCTTCTGAAGGTATAGATTTAGCCAAGTCATATGGACAACTTTTAAGCTGCCTTTATGTGCTTTTTGGAGCTTAATTTAATTTAGTTCCCCTTCTTTGCATTGTAAAGACCTACAGAGCTGAACTATTCTTCAAAAAAACTTTGTGTTCAGCAGAAGAGAGAAAGTCATACACATCTGGGATGGCATGAGGGTGAGTAAATAATGAGAGAATTTCCATTTTTGGGTTTCTTTTGTCTTATTTAACTTATTCATTTGTTTAGGTGGATTTTTGTGAGTAATGAGGCTGATACTTCCACAAATCCTTTAACTGACAATTTATATGAATAAGTTAAATTACAAGCAAATGGTTACTAATAAAGTTGAAAATCAAAGGTGTACATTTCTAAGACATATTCATACATGGCCTATGTAAGAGGAACTCTTTACAAATTGGGTATTCTTGCATTTGTATCTCTCTTCAGACATTAACATAAATGTGATGACCAGATCAAAAATCTATAATGGAGAAATTCACAAAATGGGAATATATAAGTGATGATTTAAACAATTAATGAAGCATTGGATTTCTCCAATAGTCTTGCACATCCACTCCAGTTCTGTACATGCAACCTCAGAACACCTGCCAGCAGCCAATCGTGTGAATGGAAGCCCAAAGACTCCTCCCACTTTTCTATGGTTGCCGTGGGTTACAGGGTAGGCTGCTTCTCTACTGCTGTCTTTCATCAGTGAACAACAGAGCCAACACAATGGATTGCCCTCTTGCATGGGATAATTTGATATTTCATGGACTGGATCTCTTAGCATGGCTAATCGCTCTTTATAAATGGGAGCAATTTGACCCATAAATGAAAAATGAGTGCACAAACTATTCACAAACCTCTAATATTGTTAAATCAAACAAACGATTTGTATGCATAAAAAAAAAACACTATAGCGTTCATTAATATACAGCTTACTGAATTATAAGTCTTTGCAATGCAATTATTATAAACATTAAGGATGTGTTTACAGTGCATTCTGCAAAACACAACAAAAGCTCCATGACAGTGTTTATGCGAACTAAAATGTGCACATGGCACATATTTGATATAAATATTTGATATTCTTGATAGAGTTACATAGTGGATGTTTGTTTACTGCCACAGCTATGTTTAATTTTTACCATCCACTTGTCTTTTTTTAGCCATTGGGAGGAATAGCATACAAGAGTAGTATGTCATTTGCATGGGGATGAGTTGCCCACCACCATCTTGGCGTGGAAAATGATTAAAATATAGGATGTTTTGTACAATTAAATTTGTTTACAACAACACATTTGTGTACCATATTTTAAACCTCCATTCATTTCCATAAGTGCCTTAATATAACTTCTTTTTTTGCTTTCTTTAAGAAAAGGAGGTGCAAGTCTAAACTTCAAAAATAAACTTTAAAATAAAATAAATGAAACTTTTTTTTTTTTTCTGAGATAATAACTGGACTCGCTGAATTAAACATGTAACTATTTAGTGAGGTCAATGATTTCCCAGAATTTTTTGAACATTGATCAGTTGGCAAAATGGAAGATGGCGGTTCCTCGGCACAGTGCGCGCGCACCCTTGGCCACACTTAGAAAATATGTTCCAGTTTTCTGAAAATGATAAAGATTCGTTTAGTTTTAAATGTTTGCTTTGTTTGCCTAAAATGCACCATATCACAGCCTTCAAAAACTCGCCGTCCAACCTGCAGAAGCATATTGAAGTATGTCAACTTTTGAAATGATCTGTGCTTTAGAGCTAAAGTTTCAATATGAAATATGGTCGGTCAAATCATTTATGGATTTGCCAGCCAAGTTGCCATAGCCTTGTGGATACACCGCTAATGCATAGGTGAGGTTCGACAATGATGTTAGTTAGCATGCAAGTTATGTGTAGAGATGCACGATTAAATCATAAAAAGATCGTTATCTTGATTGAAACACCCACACGATCTCTTTCCTGAATGATACCAAAAATCATACTGTAACATTAAAATCTGCGTTGGTGCTGCCCCTGATCCAGAGAGAGCAGTTATCATGTATAGGTATGAAACAGCTTCAGAAACGGCCTTCTCTAGTCCTGGACTTACAGATAAAGTGCGTGGTGATGTCTGTATTTACAGCCATTTCACTGTCCACTTGATTCAAACGTGGATGAATGTATACACTTGGGGCTTTTCCCCTGCACGGTACAGCTTGACTCGACTCGACTCGACTCTGCTCGCTTCTTGGGGGTTTTCCACTGTGGATAGTATCTGGTATCTCAACCCGCTAGTTTTAAAGTTAGAAGCAGCGATAGCAGTATCAATATGTTCTTGCAACCTTTGAATTGTAAAACGAAATGTCTGTGCGCAAAACCACGCCGTGGTCAATAAACGAGGTGCAGACGTTCCTCTCATTAGCGACGAACGAAATGACGCGAAACGAAAAAGTCTTTAAGGAAGTGTCTCAGCTGTTGGCCGCACCCGGCTACCACCGGACCTACCAACACTGTAGGGAAAAGTTACAAAAAACTTAAAAGTGACTACAGAACCATCAAGGCCCACAACAGCCGCAATGGTTCAAACAGAAGAAAGTGGAAGTGGTTCAACCAAATGGACGGCATCTATGCCAATAGAATGGTGAGCAATGGGAGGGAGAGTGCCTGGGACTCGGCCACGGCGTTATTGGAGTCCATGATGGAGGATGGTACGTTTTGTTACGTTAACTCTACATTCTGCTTGAAAGCTTCACTATATTAAGTTGACCAGCTACTGGAAGCTTCTAAAACCACCAGACCAATTTAACTGTTACACTTGTGTAAAATCACCATGCAACAACTGCTTTATGCAGCACAATGAGCTAGTAGCTAACAGCTAGTGGTTGTGTTTTTGTTTATGGTCAGTAATGTTTCTGTCGCGTTTAAGATGATGTCACAGCAGTAGAGGCGGCGCAACTATGACGATTAGCCTATATTCCCACCCACGCTGAGGTGGCAATAAACCGCAGTGGAAAAGCAAGCTCAGAAAAGTAAAAGCTAGCAGAGTCAAGTCGAGTCGAACCGTAAAGTGCAGTGGAAAAGTGCCAATAGATGTGTGCAAACTGCTAGAGCTGTGTGAGAACACTACCATGCTGCTTCTGTGGGGGTGGGTAGAGGTGTTAAATAAAAAAATTAAGATGATTATGGCTGATTATTGTGTTTTTTGTTAATTCAGTTGTTTAATTTCTATGTTTTGTAACATTCTAAAAGCTCTTTATTTCACAGATTCTACAAGCTAGTCAGTGTATTCAGCAGGTTGCTTCAGAGACATAAGGTATTGTAAGTATTACATACAACAATGCAACAATAATAAAATAATGCATTGACCTAAAAAAGGAAATTTACTTTTGATACTTAAGAACTTTTAAAACCAAGTACTCCTGTACTTTTACTTAAGTGAAAATCTGTCTTTACAACTTTCACTTGTAATGGAGTAATATTTGACCAGTATTATCTGTACTTTCACTCAAGTATTGGAGTTGTGTACTTTGTCCACCTCTGACAATATTGGGTCTTTATATACACCCGGTCCCTTATCAGTGTAAAGGAGTTCAATGGAAAGGAGGCGGCGAGATCCGGCTTGACAATCTAAATAATAGTTTAATGAGAAACTTAAAAGACACAAACACACACACACATGACGTTCAGCTGACCGGTAAACGATCTCTCTCTCGTCGCACCACCTTCCGCATCCGGCCTTTATTCCTTGCAGAGGCTTAATTAGCCTGATAAGGGACCGGGTGTGTATAATCACGATCCCGCCCTCCGCCCTGTCACATTCTACATTGCATAATATTTCACCTACTTCTTTAAAAAAACAATAGGCAATATACAGTATATACTGTGCAGTATGCAGTACACTAGTATGCTAAATCAGGTCATTCACACATCAGGTCATAGAAAATTTCACCCTATAAAGAATATGTTTTACATGTTTTAAAAATATTAATATGAGAGTGAATTAACTCACTCAAATGCTAATTTAGAAGCTGCCATTCTATGGCAATCATAGTCTTTCCAAAACTGAATTTTTAAGTGCACCATAAAATCCGAGACATTAAAAAAAAAACAAAAAAAAAAACTGTTCATCATAATTTTACTTTTAATGCAAACAGAACATTAGACAAGATTTACACAAAGTGTCGTGAATTAGTCAGTACATCTTACAAAGGTCAGCTAAAAATGCTTTGGCAAATAAAAGCGAAAAACCCATCCACCCACGAAAAAGACTGAAGAAGGAAGAATCAATCCAAATTGCATTTGGGACACTTTAGCTTTCAGTAAAACAAATAAACACATATAGGTTTACATTGCGATCTAAATCTCCATTTGTCAGATTCCTATAAAAACGTATGTCACTTCGATTGAGAGAGTAAAATTAATCTCAGTTGAAGATGGGACTGAAAGATGGACGTTGTTTTTTTAACCAACCATCCAAAAAAGTCCAGCATGCAATAATTAAGGCAAGTGAAGGTAAGCTTGGGAAAGGTTTTCGGTAACATTTCCATGAAGCCCATATTTATAATGCATTGTAAAGGCATTATAATGCATTAGAAATGTCTCATAACACACCTTATAATATGTTATAACTTCTCATAAATAATTGTAACCACAGTTATAATACTCCCCTCTTCATAGTTATAGTATAATGCATAATAACACAAGCAACATTCGATTTTATCTGCAGAAGTTATAATGCATTATATATATATAATAGGTATGCTTTGAGTAAAGGGACAAAAGTCTTCTTATAAACATCCATAAGATATTTTTAAATGGTTTTAAGACATAACAAGTCATCCTGGAAGTTATATACATTTTACTTACACAAAATACACAATAACACACATTTAATTTTAAGTCATTACAAAAAAACTCATGTAAAGCTACAATGTTCAAATATATCAGAAACTCTCTATCAAGGAAAGAAATGTATGTTGATCACATGAAGCCAATCTCTAACAGATTCTATACTGGACTCTATTTAATAAACTTTAATGTTTGTGCACCAAATTTGGAGGCTTAATTTAAATAACTTCCATTATATAAGTTTGTCTTGTATTGTATGTTATAAGTTTATGTTATGGCTGTTTATAAGATGATGTTGCTTTTGTAACTTTACTTAAAGCACGCCTAAACCACTTATAATATTATGATGTTATAAAGTCTTTTGACTGTTTACACTATACAGCACTTATACAATTAACTTTATTAACTCCTGCTGTGTTAAAACTGGACGTTGCTTGTGTTATAACACATTATACTCTATAAAGTATAACTATGAATAGGGGAAGTCTTATAATATACTTATAACTAGCTATAATTATTTATGAGAAGTTATAACTTATTATAAGGCGCATTATGACATATTATGAATGCAGTATAATGTCTTTACAATGTATCATTAATATGAGCTTCATGGAAAGCATTTTTTTTTCTTTTCATTTTAGCAGTGGCATAAAACAGAGTTATAATCCAAACTAATGGATATAGTTAAATCTTTAAAAAAACAAACAAACAAACAAAAAAACAAAACATATGCATTTCTAAAATCTGTTTTGAGCCCCATTCGATTCCATAAAATGAACTTCACATATCATCTGTTAACAGTGATCCAGTTGGAGTAAGTTCTGAACTGAATTGTTATTCCAACCCAATATGATTTACATGAACATCACGAGGGTGAGTAAATGATGACAGAGTTGTCATGTTTGAGTATTCCTTTCAGCTTTCCATTTGTAAAGTTTGCACATAATAAAAGCGTCTCCTGCATCATGCGGTTTCTGTACCTGTAGCGTGCATCACAGGAGACCATCGTCAGAGCGCAGGTCGCATGCTTGCCTGTCTGCGCTGACGTTTTACCATAAAAAACATAGAACCCCACATTCACAGTGCTGCTTAATATCATGCATTCACAGTCAGTTCCCACGCCCCACAGCCTGTAAACAAACCACTCCATTAAACTCCACACACTCATGCATGCTGCAGTTTAGCCATTATTAACCCCGCTGTCACCTTTATATGGGGAATTTGGTTGATTGTGGTACTTTTGTCTTACCTTCAGAAATGTGGATGGATATGAGTGATATGTCAAAGAAAAAAGAAGTCCTTTTCGAAATTTGATCATGTGCAGGATACAAACTGTAGATATCTACAATTCAATGATCTCAAGTTAAAATGCAATTCTTAATATAAACAATGGAATAGCTATTAATAAAAATCACAGTTACAGTGAGGCACTTACAATGCAAGTGAACGGGGCCAGTGCATTAACGTTAAAATAAACAAAAGTACAGCTAAAAGACGTAAACACTTTACGTGTTAACACGACTTTAGTGTGATAAAATCGCTTGCAGGGTTTACAGCGTTGCATCATCATGGCAGCAAAGTATATTGGATATAACTACATAGATAAGGTTAGTAAGTGATTTTATCACTACAATCATGTAATAGCACTGTTTGATTGAGAGAAAAGTTTTCCTTTGCAAAGCAGATTGTGTTTGTTTGCAAAATTGTTTAGTTTTGGCACTAATTTAGCTCCATACTAGCCCCATTCCCTTCCAAAGCAAGTGCCTTACAGTTTACTGTGATTTTGCTTGTTTGTTTTTTTTTAATATTTATACATAATGTTCAAGACAAAAATATTGTTTTGTGTTAATCAACATTATGCCACAAATGCTGTCGATTGAGCTTCACTTTTATTGAACCCAGAACATTACGCTAATTATATAATTTCCTTTTTACATGGCAAAAAACAAAAACACATGAGTGACACAGACAATGGAATGCCAACATAAAAAGATGAGTTCTTGAGAACATCAGGTTTATATTTGTCATTTTGATGTATGTTTTACTCCAATATTTGAGAAATAAAAGAAACTACACCATCTTTGTCACTCTATTACACGTCACTATTAGAATGCAAACAAAATCACATCCAGGAGCTGTCAGTCACGAGGGCCCCGCCCTCAAGTATCCAGACACATGATTAAAGCAAAAATTAAAACAAATAAAGAGAGGGATATATAAAGGATAATAATGTGCATCAAATATATCATATGGTGCTCCTACTCGACATAGCGGGTCAGTTTATAATCACTGACATGAGTTACAACTTCACAGTTCTGATTCCGCCCCATGCAGGGGTTAATTTCATCATCCGCAGCTTGTCCTGGTGTGGTTTCTCGTAACACATGCATTCAATGGGGCTCAGAATAGGTGCAAATAGAACTCGAGGCACGGCTGAAGTAACACAAAACTGGCCTCTTGTCTCTCAACTCCCTCTCGGAGACAGATAAAGAATGAAAACGGTGAAGAAAGAGTGATACAATGACAGATGCAGGCTGGGTGTGAAATCGCATTTTTAATTGGATGAGTTTTATGAACTCTTAAACTGAGGTTTCGGGGTCTAACACATTTCACTTCATAGAACATGTACTTCAAACTAAACTTCAAAGTGTTATGTGTTTCTATGATACTGTAGGCATGAATCACGAAACCGGTCAAGAAAACGTCCAATTCATATTTCACAAAAAAAAAATTATATATAAAGAAAATAAAGCCTATTTTAGGACCATTAAGATATTTTGAATTGACTATTTTGCACATTTTTCACCAAAATTCTCATTTTTTATTTTTGTACGTCTCATTCTCTATGATAATTCTCATTACTCTAAAATGTTGTTTTTTAATTGTGATTTTTCTAATCAGCGTAAATTAGGTAAAAAAAAAAAATACAAAAAACATTACAATAAATACAAAATATTATTATATACGTTAAACATACATTTGTCTATTTTTAAGATTTACACATTTCAATTGTACGACAAATTTCCATCAAAAGAATTTTGTTTTATTTAAAGAACCTACATTATTATAAATGAAGCATATATGTGAAAGTATTTAAGTTTAAATAAATAATTAACATTATGCTTAATCCATACTTTCATTTTTGATGGAAATTATCTTAAAAGTAATTGATAATGCTGTAATAATTCATTTTTTATCATTATGATTTATTTATAATTAGCATAAATTAAGGGCAGTTAAACAAATATTACCAACATACACACTATTTTTAAGATTTACACACTTCAAATGTATGAGTAATATTTTAAACAATATACATAGTTATACTTTAAGCATAAATGCAAAGTATTTAATTTAAAATAAATAGATTATTCTTAATTCATAATATGTACATTTAGTTATAGATTACTCAATTGAGTTTGACAGAAATTTGTCATACAATTAAAATGCGTAAATCTTAAAAATAGTAGCATAAAACATTTTTTAGTAAACTGATACTTTACAAATTAAATATTTCCTCTTTTTTGCATTACAATAATGAGAATTTGGTTGGAAATTGTGCAGTCATGAAAATAATGCCACAATTTATAAAAATGTCTCGAGGCAAAAAATGATTTCTTATTTCCTTCTTTTTTATGTGAAATATGACCAGGACATGTTTTTGACATGTTTTCTGAAAGTCACCTGTATGTGTCTGAATGGAAACCTGCTAAAGGAGTAGTGTAAATCTGTAAAACTACACCACATCCCATAAAATATGTACAAAGGGTGTGGGGTCATCAGATTTGTCTCTTGTGTCTGGCATATGTTATTTTGACAAAGGTGCATATAATAGCTTATAATAATAAATTATGGAAACACTTTGCTTGGAATAAACTAGCATCAACATGGTGTTCACAGTAAAAGTAAAGGTAAAGGCATTGCATGATATTCTCATAATTTAGTGGGCTAAAGGATAAATAATCATCTCAAGCCAAAGCGAGTCTGCAGCGATCCTCATATAAACACGTCTACAAGAGGTACGACAAGCTCATGCGGAGTTGGCAGATGTACCATCACAGTGGAAACCCTTTGACACTAAGATACACAGTAAGAGACTGCTGTGAGCCTGGACTGAGACAGCAGGATATGCATCAAGGCAAACGAGAGTGCATTTGTGTGCGTGTGTAGCCTTCCTAGTAACTCCGAAATAAACTAACCTGTGGGGTTTATACTTACCTTACTATTCCATGTCACTTGCTTTTATTTTTACAGACTCTAATGCTAGAGAGAAAGTATACTTTGGCTTTCCACGTGCCGCTACGACGCAAACTGCATCTCCGGCATGTTCGGACTGTCATCCGAAGTGCATCCCAGTTTTTCTAGACATGTGGACGATCTGCGTCATCTGTGCATGCACCTGGAGTTGACTGTATTAAAAAGTACCACAAACCAGCCACAGTGTGCACGTGTAAAACGCGTTCATCCAGGCTTGTGTTACAAAGAGTATACTTTGAAAGGCTAGTGCGCTCGACCGTGTGAGAGATTTAACGGGGCAGAAAAACTAAGCATACTTAAGATACATGAATGCTAGGGGTCTGCGTACAGGACACGTGGCGCAAATTTCGTCATCAGCAGAGTGTGCGAGTACTTAATGCCTGTGGATTTTTCTAACCGTGCATACTCTGAATGCGCAGTATGCACATGCATCCTGAATTATTTGCACTAATTAGTGGATTCACAAGGTGGCAACACTCACATTTGAGCTGTTGTTGTCAGGAAGAAGCACTAGAAGATGTACCTACTTGTGTATCCAACACCATCTAACATCTTTAAAGGTCTAAACTCCTAAACTGCATGACACAAGCAAAAAAAAGACATAAAATGAGCTCTTAACAGTCGAAAGACTTCACAGACGGCACTTATGTTTCTGTCCAGTGGTACCTAAAAAAGTACATGAAATACTTAACACTCCCAGCCACATCCAGGGAAACCAATGCAGAGTTATGTATCAGTTGCATATGTTGGTGCCAAACATAAATAAAAGTGTATGTAATTGTATGCCTGTAATTGTAGTTATGGTGTGATAACCCTTGTATAACAGTGTATATAAGAAAAGTTAGCGAATAATTCAGTAGATTTCTGAATAAAATAAATAAAGCATCTAAAACAAGTCAGTAAGCTTTAGAGTGCAGAAATGGCAAGTGTGCGATGAAAACGAGGAGTGTGGATTTAAAGAAATGACAGATGGGAGAATAAAGGAGGAGAGAAAAAGAGAGGGAGGAATTATCACACATGTTTGGCCACTGCTTTGACGCCACTGCTTCAGATGGGGCGTCCAGGCACTGGGGTCTGATCGGGTTCAAAATGAGCTTGTGGAAGGCATGGTCAACTTTTTCCCAATGTAGACCCTATGAAAAAAAAAATTTTTTTTTAAAGACATACATTTAATATACTGTATTTTCCATGAATAAAGTCGCACCGGAATATAAGTCACATCTGGTGAAAATCGCTTTGTTGAGAGACAAAAAAAAACCCACGACGCGATAAGTTGCATTGCTGTATAAGTCGCACTGAATAAGTTGCATTAGGACCCGTGAGCAGCCGCTGACTTCCCTTCATCCCTTTAACATGTCAAGATATGCAACGTGAAGATTATCTCAGGATCTACGCATCGTATAACACATTATTTGGCCTTGTTTTAATCGGGAGCACCTGCTTCAAATATTCGTGCATAACAGTTTTTCATATTCTGTTTAAGTTTCATGGAAAATAAAACAAGATAATAAGCCACACGACTAGGCCACATCTGTTTATATAACATATTTAACTATGTTGTATACAAATAAAACAATAAAACAATATGCCAATTGTATTTGTACTGCCTATCTGCAGAAATTTCTGATATTTGCAACCCTCTTTGCTATGCAATAATTATCCGGTTCACCGACTGAATGTTTTTACTACCAGCGTGATGAAACGTCATTTTGTGGGTATGTGAGTAGTTGCATCTAAAAAATTATGTTATTATGGGACAGAATATTTAAACTGGTTGCATGAAGTACTTTGTAAAGGCAAAAGTCTACTACCATCTCTGTAGCTGGGTTTTAATCCAACTATATTTGTGCACATTTTGAAATTGCGCAGAAAAAATCCTGAATGGAAACGTTTGGCATGTGAATAAACTCGAATAAAATTAGCTTAAAATTTTATATGCTAGGAGGAGGTGGATTTTCTAGAGTTTCGCATTAGTTAAAATGAGCATGAAAGTGGTTTATTCGCAAAATGATGACGAGTTTTGATAATTCGTGCCGGTGTTAAGAGTGTGCGATAGCTTAATGTGACTGACCCAATGAAATTTCAAAGCTTGGCGCACAATTCTTCAAATATAGCCCTTAGCAACAGCTTGTCTTTAAAGTGGGTTATCACAATCCACCAGAACAAGGTATGCGGACACTGGCGGCATGTGGGCATCTCCTCGCAAGATTTATTAAAACGAGGTACAATTGCTACAATCCAGCAAATAAAACTCTCCCCAAAGCAAGGAGATCATTCAGCTGCTCCATCAAGAAAAAGACGGGCTCCCTCAAGATGATACGCACAATGTAGAGGATGGAAAAATTTAACTATTTGTATTTTCTTTAGTCACATTTTTAGAAATGCGCTTAAAAATGTGAAACATGGAGATGGAAACCCAGCTTACGATGTTTTCATCACTTTGTGTGTAAGCATATGTGTTTTTATGTGCGTGTGTGTGTTGGACCATCCAAAATCAATTACGAATAAATCATGTAAATAAGTTGCTAGACTATAAATCGCAGGACCTTTCAGATGATGTGACCTATATTCCGGAAAATACAGCAACAGGTCTGCTTTATTTTATAATCTATATTTAATATGTAGGTCTACAGAACAAATTTCATTTCAACTTTTCAAAGTGCAAATTTAAGTAAATATTTACTAAACATTTTGTCCTCCACCATAGATGAAATCTCATTTGTGCTCCATATGGTTAAACCTGGCATGCCATGACATATGAGAATGAATCTTTTTTTTATTGCAGTTTCTTTCTTTGCAATTTTATGTTTTGAATGGGCTGTCTGTTCCTCACTCAAAGCTATCATATGGCTTCAGAAGACTTGGAAAATAGCACACAAATAGTATTGACTACTTTTATGATTCATTTTTGGATCTGGACAGTAACATTATTGACTACTTTTGTTACATGGAAAAATGTGACAAGAGCATGAGTAAATGTTAAAAAATACTAAAAATAGAAATATATTATTTGTTTTGACTTTGCAACAAATTATACCAGAAAGAATGCTCTATATACACCGATGATCCAAAACATTATGACCACCTGCCTAATATACTATTGGTCCTCCACAAGCCATACAACAGCGCCAGCTTGCCAAGGCATGGACTCTACAAGACCCCTGAATGTGTCCTATGTTATCTGGCACCAAGACATTAGTCATTAGAGGTAGCTATTACAGGTGGAGCTGCTGTGGATCGGACTTGTTGGTCCAGCACATCCCACAGATGCTCAAGCGGATTGAGATCTGGGGAATTCGGAGGCCAGGGCACACCATGAACTCATCATCATGTTCCTCAAACCATTCCCGAACAATGTGTGCAGTGTGGCAGGACGCATTATCCTGCTGAAAGAGGCCACTGCCATCAGGGAATAACAAGAAGGGGTGTACCTGGTGTGCAGTGACCCAGGGTTTCCGAGCAGAACATTGCCAAGAGCATCACACTCCCTCCACTGGCTTGTCGCCTACCCACAGTGCATCTTGGTGCCATCACTTCCCACACACGTCCACGGCCGTCCACATGATGTAAAAGAAAATGTGACTCATTGGACCAGGCAACCTTCTTCCACTGCTCCAAGGTCCAGTTCCGATGCTCACGTGCCAATAGTAGGTGTTTTCGATGATGCACAGGTGTCATCATGTAGGTTTGGACCAGACGGGATAGCCTTTTTTGCTCTCGTGCATCGATGAGCCTTGGGCGCCCAATACCCCACAAGCCTTGCCATTTCAGAGATGCTCTGACCCAGTTGTCTGGCCATAGCAATTTGGCCCTTGTCAAAGTCACTCATGTCTTTACTCCTAACCATTTCTCCTGAATTCAAACATTGACCACGAGAACTAATTGTTCGCTTCCCATATAATCTACCCAGACCTTGGCATGTGGCCTTGTTAGGAGATGATCAAAGTCATTCGCTTCACCTGTAAGTGGTCAAGGTGTTTTGGTTCATCAGTGCATATGATCCTCAGAAATTATTAGTGTTCTACACACATGTACAGTTAGAATGTGTTGGCACTAACCCTAGTCCCAGTGCCAGGATGTGGGTGAGCAGCAATGATGGCATGAACACTTTGAGGAACTCAGCGGAGAACACGCCTCCTTTCTTCATAACGCCAGTCTTCCTCATGCTAAGAGACACTGATCCAGAGCGCTTCGGGTGACGGAAATGAAACTCCCTGCAACAGGTCAAAGATGATTATGTTTTCAGTGGAACTGTACTACTATGAAATCAAGTACTATCACAAACTACAACTTAATTTCAAAAACTGTAGTTTTGTTGTGAGTTTGATACCTTGCAAGGTACATTTAATTTTCCCAGAAAATAAGAAATATTTGCAAAGTTGCACACATGGTGATTTTGCAGTGCATTCAAGATACTGTACACAAAATCAAACCCATGACCGTGGCGTTGCTAGCGCCATGCGCTATACCCTATATCTCCAGCCGAATACCAAAGCTTTCTGCTTTTAAATTAAAACAACTATTTACTTCTGGGGAATATTGTATTAAACTAGACTGTTAATTCATCCTGGTCAGAAACTGGCAAGGTATTAATTTGCGCACATGGAAATAGATGTCCGTATATGGGGAAACTTCACGTTGATCATATCAGTGCAAAGTTGAGACACTGTGGGCATACGCACAAAACACATATGGCTTTACATGAATACTGTTACTTACTTTGGGGGAATGTTTTCTGGTCGACTAGACCAGTCTGCCACCCAACCCTCCCCTTTATTCATGAGAATATCATCATCTCTGTCCTTCTCCACACTGTCATCATCTGACTGGGAGAGATGAGACAAAAGAGACAAGAAGAGTTGTAAAAATACAGTATTATTCATATTTATTTCCATACTCTATAACTATAAGACTGTAGTTGAAGAACGACTCTAACAGTAGATTCATATATTGCTTGCAGTGCTCACCTGACAGTCTCTCTCGCTCGGCATCTCCACATCGAACATGATCTGGCCCTCATCGTGATCAGGACTGTGAGGTCGTGGTGGGCTGTAAAAGCACAGAAAAAATGTAAAATACATATTAAAGGAGACAAGAAAACAACAACGATTTGTGGAGTGAATTATACTGCATTTAGTCAAAAGTTGGCATTGTAATCAGATAAACAATAAATACAACTCTTTTTTTTATCTGCTTACAATATACAGTATGCTGAAGGCATCTGTCTCTTTTATCTCTCTTTTTCCACTCTTTTATTAAATGTGCCCTCATTGGAACGCTCTTTCCACTTGAATGGAAGACTGCTTACATAGAAACGTTGACTGTGATTAAAAACCAGCACGTTTCCACATGACTGCACTATTTGCACACTGAATGAATTCTGTCCATTTAGTCTCATTACTTTTAAAAGCCATTTAAAAGTATGCCAACAGATAACTGTTAAACAAGACAACAAATATTCCAGGAAATAAAGACGTCTGGAAGTCGGAGAACCAGCTCATTAAAGTGATTTCTTTGTGAATTAGAGACCACTGGTCGCGATATGATTTTAAGTCACTGAACAGAACCGGCTCATCAGAGTGATTACTTTGAGAATCGAACTCCACTGGTCATGCTGTATGTTTTTAATTCATTAAAAAAACAACAACAAAAAAACGGTTCATTAGAGACCTTTGTTGGGGTATTTTTTCATACCTGTTGCAGGATGAGCTACTGGGGCTGGACTCGTGCTGGGCATCGAGTAAGATTTTCTCCATGTCTCCATTATGGATGGAGGAGGAGGACGGTACATGCTCCAGTCCTCCTGTCAGAACCTCCTCTTCCTCCTGCACGGCCTCCAGGGCCTGTGAAACCAGGGACTCGCCTTCATTCCCGTTCTCCAGCAGGGAGGGCAAACTGGGGTTCTGTGGCTGAGTGTTTCCATTCATCTCAAGTTCCACCCAGGATCCTGAAAACCAAAGAGATTAGCATTGCTTAAAATTAACAAAATGTGACGCATGATTGCATTTAAATAAAACATGTTCTACACTTTTGTAGCATTTCATTTTTCACCCCTAAAACCCTCTGACACCGTAGACTTTATTGCTGCAATTTTCCAGACTGTCCGTTCCTGGAATTACACAGGCTATTTGGGCTAAATGGCTCAAATTACACAAATGACACCTTTATGACTAAGATCATGGTTGTGACATCATAATCATGATGACATCTAAAGTATTTCTGAGTTATTTATAATTATATCAATATAACTATAATTATTTAAATATTACAATATATACTGAATTATTGTTTTTGAGGGCCTTTCTTAGAAAATATTTATATATGTGATTGCAATTAATTTGATTAATTAATCAGCATATCATGTCATTCATTCAATTAAAAATATTTTTTTCCCCTAAATATTTCCCTGGACTTTTTCTATATTTTAATTCAAAAATGTAATTCAAAGATCACAGAGTCACAAACACAATGAAGCATTACGGATCTCTCTGTTGACCCAGAGCGAACAAAATACACGTATGCATCTCGTCTGACCCTCATTGTTGCTAGGCAACACCAAAAGATCCACAGACAGGTCCCATGAAGCCTTAATAACATGATCTGGTGTGATGTGTGCTCCTCGATACATCTGAACATGGCTCCTCTGCAAGATACATCTGCTGTTTTGAGGCAGTTCAGTTTAGTAGTAGCTAATAACTAAGAACACTACACCAAAGACTGAACTCTTTTTATATTTCTGAAGAAAATGTGAGTGGGGTTTTCCCATGCAAAATTCTCTGCCATGATGCTAGAATGTTCTGGGTGGGTGCTTACATTTACATTTATGCATTTGGCAGATGCTTTTATCCAAAGCGACTTACAGTGCACTTATTACAGGGACAATCCCCCCGGAGCAACCTGGAGTTAAGTGCCTTACTCAAGGACACAATGGTGGTGGCTGTGGCGATCAAACCAGCAACCTTCTGATTACCAGTTATGTGCTTTAGCCCACTACACCACCACCACTCCTGCTTACTAGCTCAATTTAAAGTCCACTCCCAACTCTACCTGTTTTATTGTCTACCAGGTGAAAATTACAAGTCTGATCACTTAGAAAAGTAATGACACCTTTCCTCAACAAGCAATTGTGGTTTAAGGCCATGCCCACATTTTTTAATTTTCACTTGGAAACGCATTAATTTCGCACGTTTTGGCTTTTCATTCACACTGTGAGGCCATTTTTGTCCAACAAAAACTGAGCTTTTCGAAAACACTTTCGAAAACTGCATCTTCGCATTGTAGTGTGGACAGGGAAAATGATGTATTTGTTGTCATGTGATGCAGTCATGTATCCATTCAACCCAAAACAATCAAGATGGCGGCATTGTTTTGCCTGTTATCCACTTTGATAGCATTGTTTATATATATATATATATATATATATATATATATATATATATATAAATATATATATATATATATATATATATAAATATATATATAAACAATGCTATCAAAGTGGATAACAGGCAAAACAATGCCGCTACAACAGGGGCTGCCATCTTGATTGTATATATATATATATATATATATATATATAAAATTATTGTATTTTATTGTATTCCACTTCTGAGACAGTCAATCCGCACATCTTATCATGTGGCTCGATGTGCATGATACCGCGGAGACTCTGCATGTGGAGGCTCATGCAATTCTCTGCGATCCATGCACAACTAGTACTAGTATAGTGGAACACTTAAAATTTTTTACAACACGGAATCATTCACCGTTTAACAGCTGATGGAAGTGACATTTCATGCAAACATGCTGCCGCTAGATTTCGCACATTAGACAGGGGTGTCCAGTCTCCCCGTACCTCTTTCTGTTAGCGAACCAGCTTTTTTCATACCTTATTAAATCGAGTGCATTAAAATGTATTATATCGTTGACAGAGTCAATTAGCTGCTGACACTACATTCTACGGTTGACACTTTTGAAGTTTTTATCTTTATGATTGTATTCATACATTGTTTGATCTTATTGAACATTTATATAGAAAAAACTCCACAGTTTTACCACCATTTGTGGACTTTTCAGATGGTCCCTTACCACACCCTCCATAGTATTAGCACATTTTAGCACAATGTGTGGACTTTTCAGATGGTCCCTTACCCACCGTAGGCAAATTTTACAACGTATATCAATATTAAATTGGCGATCTGGAACGATTTCACCGTGACGCCATCTATCAAGCTTAAATATGGGACAAATTGAATAGATTCAATATGGAACACAACATTTAATTTTAAATATGGGATGATCCCATATTTTACAGGACGGGTGACAACCCTACTACACTCGAAAATCCGATTTCTACTGCTATTGAGGTAATTGATGAGCCTCAAAGGCATCTGGTGTATACTTGAAGTTGACTAAATGTGAACTACTGGCCATCAAGGAATGCTCTGAAATATCTTATTGTGGTATCCCAATAAAATAAATTGTATTCAGTATTTGGGAATATTGATTACTAAAGGTCAGCATAGATGTTCTCTATATTTTAATCCTATTATTACAAAAACTAAAAGGAAATTAATCCAATGGCTTATAAGAGATCGTTTGTTAAGGGGCAGAATTTTAATTACAAAGGCATCTTGCAAAACAAATTAAAGAGATTTACAGTGTTATTTGACATTATATGGAAAAACAAACACTTTATATAAAGAAAGCAATTATGCATTCATATGAAAATGGCAGCCTTAATTTTTGGGATTTCGCTACATTAAATAATACATTTTTGGCTAATTGGCTTAGACAGGTTGCTAGAAATCCTACTTGGAATTTTTTCCCCTTTCTTGTACTTTCAAACATGGGTGGTATAAATGTTTTCCTTAGTTGTAATTATGTTGGGAAAATACCAATAAAACTGTCTGAGTTTCATCGCCATGTCTTTCTCTCATGGTCTCTCATAGCACGTTAGCCAACCTCAGTTTAACAGTTTTATCTCAAACAACACATATTCACACAGCTTGGGGTGACGGTAAAGCATTCAACATTTGTAAGGTGCTGTTCCTGCTGAAGTTTCACTAGCTGCTCCATCCTTTATTATTTACAACTGTTTTGTCAGACCAGCAGTGCAGCCAGGTAACGTCGCCCCTTCCGCTATGAATGGCAATCCGCATATGTCCCGAGTGCATTGAGTGTCCTACATTCCACACTCCGTTTTGACGGTTGATAAAGTGCATCATCCGGATCCTTAAAGTACACTTATTTTTGCTACATTTTCAGTGTTAGCATATTACTCGCACTGCAAAATGGCATAGAACAGTGCGGTTTGGGACGCACCGAAAATCTTTTCACCTTACAGTTATGGGCCTGTTGCCATGGCAGTGCCTTAGTCCAACATTCCACAGTCTTTTCATGAGAAAGGCATCTGTTGTCCCATACTTGATTTCAAGAAACCCAACAGTGTTGGGAAGTAACTAGGTCTGGCATCTGTACGGTATGAGGCGGGATGTCTCGTATTTTTGCCAAAATTATCATTTTGTCTCATATTTATGCGCTGAAAAAGTCTAAGGGGACTGATGACGGAGTAAATGAACTATAGTTCACATAAATGATTATTCACTTGAGCCCTGCACAGCCATAAAGGGATTTTGCTTCCCTTTTTGAAGTGAAATATTGTGTTAATTTTATTTATTTTTTTATACTATCAGCCGAATTGGTGGGTGTAGGGTGTTTTCTATTTTTATTAGTTTATATTCAGTGTAATATGTTCACCCTAATTTGTTTAATTTAACCCTAATTACATGTATAACTATCAGGTGATATTTAATTAGTCAGAACTGCAAAATGGGGCTGAATAAATAAATAAAAAATTGCCAACAAAAATGTTCATTGTCAAATAGTTGTTTGATCGAGATCTTATGAAACTCTACTGATGGCACGCGAGAGAATGAGGGAATTATAATGCAAAAATTATAAACAAGTAAATACAGAAAATAGTGCCATGGTGAAATAAAGTGGAGCCGGATCTGGCATTGCACTTAAGCAAAACTTGCATGTCAGAGCATCCAAAAAGGAAACACTCGGGCGTTATATCATTTATGCATCCTTTATTAAAGTTCAAATAATAAGGACGCAGGCCAGGTAAATAAACAAACTCCAAAACTGGCATTTCTCTGCACAGTCAGTGCCGCTTCTATGAGTCACATGAAGTGACCCAATCTAAGGGGAAGAGATGGAGGACACTCATTCCTCATGTGCATTTGCTGCAGCTAGATTATAACGTGATGGCCCGTGATGTATTGAATCATAATATACTGTATGTGTCATGGTGTGTATCTTATCGTGAAGAAAATCGGCGAAACGCAGCTCTATAGAGCTTGTTTTAAAACTTTGAGTTAAAAAATGGATCGAAGTGAACAAAAAGGTGAGAGTGTAACCGTAGCCCTTTATACACCGCAACAAAATATGCTTTTGATTAGTCTTTTTTGGCTTGTTTTCCAAAATAATATCTAAAACTCCTTTAAAACAATGTACATTTACTTTAGGAGCTGTACTGCAGAAGAGAAAATTGTTATTGGAGAATGTTGATTAACATATTTAATATTTAAATATTTAAAAATATTTAAAAAATAGATGCTTCACAAAAGCATTTGTCTTAAGATGGTTATTTATATTTTCAATTTTAGTGTGTCAATAGGAAATATAAATGTTAGACTCCCAAACATTTGCAAATAGAATAAAATAGAAGAACAGGAGCCCTGCAACAGATGTCATGACCCCCACAAACCCCCCCACTGAACATCGAGTCAGTCTGAGATTACACAAAGAGACAGAAGCAATTGAGACAGCCGAAATAGACAGAAGAACTGTGGAGAATTCTTCAAGAAGCTCGAAACATCCGATCTGCCCACAAGCAAGAAAAACTGTCCAGTTGTAAGTAGGAGAATTGGGGCTGTTTTAAAGGCAAAGGTGGTCACACCAAATATTGATTTAGATTTTTTATGTTTACTGGACTTTGTATGACGTTAATTGATAAATGAAAACTATTTATGGCATTAATTTACAAGACATCCTCACTATGCAACATTTTACCCAGGTGCCTAAAACGTTTGCACAGTACTGTACATTTACCTGAAAAGAAACATATAAGATATTTAGACTTGCTTTCATAGAATACAGTATCTTGAATGAGAGTATATTTTTCTTTACTGCACTGGTGAAAAAAAGTGAAAAATACACTTATATTCAATATACACTCTCTGAAAGCATTTCTAAATATCTTATATGTTGCTTCTCAAGTAAATGCATCTTATTTTAAGGATTTTAGATCAATTTAAATGGAAAACAAGACAAAAACTCTCATAACAATATGATTTTTTGCACTAAATTAAACCAAAGTTGAAATAGAAATCCAAGTTTTTTTCCTTGTAATTAAGTGAATTGTCATTTAGAGGTATTTTTAAAAATTATTGTTAGTTACCGCATTTAATACAACCTTTTAAGTCGAGGTACAAGCTGAATAGTCGGTTAAGTGCTAATGATTAATCGTGGCAATAATCGCCTGAATATTCAAATAATCACTCTAATAATCGTTAGATTAGTCGGTTATTCAAATAATCATTAGTTGCAGCCCTAATGAAAATATATATTTTTTATATATATATTTCATGCTTTAAATAGCTTCAATGTAGTTAGCTATGTTTTGTTAGTAATTTGTAGTGTAGCTAACAATTTTTTTTTAAGTGTACCTTGACTGTTTTTTAACTACTTTAAGTTCTGAGTAGCTTGTAGCTTCACTGAAACCCAAGTATTAAACTTTGGTGCTCGTCCCGCACCATTTGTGCCTCAGATATGAACGGTACCTCACATCTTCCAGTTTAAAAACTGTACTATTTTATTGTTAGTGATCTGACTAAATATTTTCACCAGGCAGATAATAAAATTGCAAAAAATACCTCAAATGTACACTGAACAAGTGACCCAAGCTAGTGATGTGCATAATAGAGTAATAGTTTGGTTTCAGAATAAAAATCCCATTAATGTCTTCCACCACACTGGCACGTCCCTATCCCGAGCCATAGCTTGAGATCAGAATATGCATAACAACAATATAAAAACAGAGACTTGTGGGTAGGTTCTTTTGACTTGGGCCAGTAAGTAACCACCTAGAACACCCTAGCAACCACTCAGAACACCTTAGCAACCATATAGAAACATCCTAGCAAGCACCCACAACACGCTAGGAGTGTGGTGGCGAGTTTTCCTCCACAAAATGTACAAATCTAGTTGTTTGTTTTGGAGTCTTGGCCACATCCTGGCCATATTTCCACACAAGGTGGTGACGGACTACATCAAGTGTCAAAATATTCAAATGAATGCACAGATAGCACACCAGTTCACTGTTACGAATCAGCACACACATGATCGAGTTACACAATTCACATAGCTGTCGATCTGTTAATGCGCTGATCCTAGAACAGCTCTAATGGAATCTGCCGCCACAGCAAAGCGGGTTGGAGGGGATTATGTAATCTCTACAACAGCGAGGTAAATGAGTCTGTTCTCTGGTTTTCACTCTCCCAAGCCAGATCTGTCTATGTGCCACAGATGCTGAAAAACCTATACAAGTGGGTTAACCACATCACAATAAAACTGAATGACAAATGCTCATTTTCAGGATTTTACAATTCTCTGATGGTCAGAATGGTGAAAGAAAATCAATCAATTTACATGAATGTGACAAAATGACAGCTAAGAAGAGACAGACAGAGTTTGTGTCTACAAATGTAGTGAGCTCCCTACCTAGGCATCATTTAACACACCAATGATGTTCAAAACTACTGTCTAGATAGGCAGCTCTCTAGGTTTCGAGACACAGTAATAGTTTCCCAAACCATTAGTTAAACATGAGCCTACATCCCACAAGGAATACTGTAAATAATGTTGATTAATACCCATTAATAGCCACATAAATCCTCATAAACATTTAGGAATTTTAACCCAGTCACATTCAGGTTATTTCTCATTGTGTTATGGAACGCCCCATTTCACAATTCAGTTATTTTTCTCGATAAATATCCCGAGAAACGACTTTTAAAGTTCTAGGGAGGAAACATGTTTAGACATGTTTCAGGCCAGGTACAGCTTCAGAGATGCTACATCCTTTCATACATCACATTGAATATTTAATTACTTGATAACGTCACTTTACAGACAGTACAAATCAATGTTATCAACTTATCAACAGATCAGCTTATATATTGCAGACATAGTGCATAAAAACATGTGATAAAAAGTGATTCTGAAATATATATAAATGCAAAATTAATTATAATATTAATGCTGCATGCAACTGTTATACTTTCACCATAGCTGGTCAAATATAGGTCTAGTTGTTGCTAGTTGTGAAAGTAAAACTACTAGAAACAACATTTCAGAATGGCACAAAATAATCAATACAAATATAATGCAGTGCGCAGCCAATAACCCAAATCAATTGCATCAGTTTCTTTAGTTGTTTTGATATCAGCTTAGTCCCGCCTCCTCGGCATATTAACGTACTGTGGAACTAGCGATTGGCTTGCGTTCCATCAATCATCAGCGAATCCCGCTCAGACACGTTCTCATTGGCGCTCGCGCTATGACGCAAACACGCGTTCCCGCCTTCTTACCCCTCCCCGCACGAGCGAGGAGGAAATTCCAGTTATTAAGTGAAACAAAAGATGTTGCATAACAGCGTATTAAAGCGCAAGAGAAACACGTCCGCAAACAGCGGTTTTAAAGAGACACCAGAACCACTTCCGGTATTTTCCTGCAGAAATAAAATAAGTTTACCGTTAAGGCCAGGGTCTTCATTGTCGTTGAGGTGTGCGGCGGCTGTGGTGGACATGTTGTCTCTCCAGTCACTCACGTCCGTCATCACAGCGCACTCCCGCCTAGCCCTCGTGAGCGCGCACATTCGTCTGCTTCCCCTGAATGGCCCCACCTGAACGCACGTGTGACGTCAGCACATTCAGGACCACTATGAAAGTGTTGGCAGCAAGTCTTAGAACACGTTGTGCGTGTATTATACGTACATTTATGAACATTAAGCATTTGGAAGTCCATGCTAATTAAAAAGTATCATGAGTACAGTGGTAATGTGTTAGCTTTCTTGGAGTATATGTTAAAAAAAAAACAAAAAAAACATAGTATATTAATTTTACAATGGTTTCTTGGACAGAGTGGGATGGTATTCTTTGAAGAACCTTGAAGTAAATACCTATGAGTATGGTATGATTTAGTATCATAATTTGTCTATCGGATTCATTTCTGGATGTCCTATTTGGTCCTCTTAACCTAAATGCAGCACTAAATTTAATGCTAAAATTATATATATTAAAAAAAGGTATGCTGAATTGTACTAAATGAAATGGACCTAATATTACCTGATGAATAATAAAGATGAATATATACATACACATATATATTTATATTAATTTATTTATTATGGAATTTAATTTTGGAAAGTGACTGCTTATTGAATATTTAATGATGAAATATTTGCAAAATGTATTTCAGTTAAAATATTAACGGCTTAAATATACAACCATAATACACTGCTTCCCTAAACATGCAAGCACTGTTAATGCAATGCGTTTATTATCCAATTAGTGAAATTGTGTTTTTGTTTTTTTCCAAATACATTTGTTAATAACCTTCCAATGTTATTCAGTCCTTCTGAAATAAATTTTCCTCATTCAATAAAAATTGTTTAATTTATCTGAGCAGTACAAGACTTGGCAACTTTCTCCATTTGTCATCTGAAAACAATACTTGGGCTTGATAAGTGGTTGTAAAAAAAAGAAAAAGCAACACCTTTGTTATTCTGACCGACCATTTAAAAATAAAGGAAAAGATAATTTTCAGCAATTTTTTTTTACCTTTCAAATACATCAATAAATCAGCTACGTGCTAAACACACGTACGTACGTTCTTAAACTATGTTTGAAATATATTTTTGGTATAAAAATGATTATTCTGTGTCTTGGTAACTCCATGGTCAGGATTGATTGCAAGCATAATGACATTAACTGCAAAAACTGACACTTCAAATTAATTTTAAAATGCTAAACTTTGACAAATAATAGTTTGATCATGTTTAAATACATATCCAAATGCATATATTGTGATAAAATATAACATTTGGTTGCTAGTCTTCTACCAGCTGTTACTGGCGTAACATGGTTTTCAAGTCATGTTATTTATATTTTGTTCATCAGATGGCAGCAATCTGCCTCCAATTTATGTCAAAATCTCATATTTTCATGTTTCAGCATGTAGATGTGCAAGTTCTGAATAAAAAAAGAAAGAAAAAAAATGTGCTTATTTGTTTATGCAAATAAATGGTTAAATTTAGAATCTAAATCTAATTTAAATAAGATCAAATTAGCATAAAGTCCCCAAATAAATAATTGTATTGTTCTTACTTCAGGGAAGAAGAAATGGTATCATCATCATCATCAAAAAATAACCCTTCAAAAATGACCACAAATACCAAAAAGGGAGGAGCCAATTTTCAATACCAAAGGAGGGCTAATATACTTCCATACAATTAAATGACAGATATGTTTTTTTCCGTAGATGACATCCAGAGGCAAAAATGACCAACAAATGAGTCTTCAGACTTAAAATGTAAGTTTTATTTTACATTTGGGTTTTACAACTATTAGGACAAAAGGGAACATACAGTATATCAGGGTTTGTTCATGTACAGCAGGCCTGATCATGTAAACACACTCTACAGAATCATTCTGCACCAATCAACAGCTCTTAAGACAGTCACATGACTAAATTAAATACACTGAATACTGTCAAGGAGATAATTTCTAAATTTCTGAAAATTCATATAAAAATATCTAGAGCATTCTCTTTACCTCATAGGAACCATTCTGAATCAGAAAGCTGCAAATAAAAAGACACACGAGATGCCAAAACCATAAAGACATTATAAAACATGCACATCAGCACAATCATTTACTTAAGACTTAAAACATTTACGTCTCCATATAAAACAATAAAAAGAGACAGATCAAAAGTCTCACTTTCCACAAAGACTAAGATATTGCATAAAATGAATGCCACAATTAGTTGTACTTACTAGAGACTATCAGAAATAATGTAATGTAGCTATTTGGGAACCCTGCTTCAAGTCAATTGCACTTGTGGACAAATATCAGGCATTAGACTTTTGGATTAGAGTTTTGAGTGCGGAAACATTCCTGTTGCCCAGGCCTGAGTTCAGAGAAGAAGGTACTTTTAGGGGGAGATCAGTGCATGAGATTCACCTCATAACCAGAAGGTTCTGTACAATTAATTAAGTGTTAATCATGATTATGCAATTCTGCATAATTACTTATTAAACAGGATTCTGTAGGTTGTGTGTAGGTCAGTTTCGTTGAGAGTTTGAAAATAACTTTATGAACGTGATTCTGATCAAAAGAATAGCTCATACAAAAATGAAAATTGTGTCATCATTTACTCACCCTCACAATGTTCCAAACCCATAATGACTTACTTTATTCTGTGGAACACAAAAGAAGAAACGTTGAAGAACATTCCAGCCACTCTTTTCCATATTAATAAAGCAAACGGTCCGCGTGTGGCCCAGATTTTCTCGACATGTGCACAGTTCTCGTCTGTGTGCATCTTCGGCACACGCGTCAGCCCGTATCTGTTTTAAAGGAGTATCAAAAAGCAGTCGTAGTGCACACGTGTCAAACTTGTAGTGTAAAGAAAGGCAACGTGGTCCGGAATGCAGAAAAACTAAGTATATCCAGGCCTCAAGTCTTTCAAGCTTAAAAAAAAGCGCCATACTGTGTGCACTTTGTGAGGAACATAGCAAAATTTGAGTTATTATCTGAAAATCAAACAAAAAGTCAATGGACAACAAGAATTGCATGTTTATGCTAAAAGCCATTGGTTTAGTGCGTCGTGCGATCAAAACTACATATGATTAAATATCTGAATCGGAGGGTAAGATTTTCAGTGAATAAACACTTAAATTTCAGTTTGCTCATCACAAAGCTATTGTACGGCATAGGAGGACTCAGAATATAGCCTATGAGTCGTATGGACTACTTTGTTCTTTTTTGTTTAACATTTTTAGTACTTTCCAATTTAATAATATGGAAGAGAGTGGCCGGGATATTCTTAAAAAAATCTCCTTTTGCGGTCCGCGGAAAAAACACCAGCATTAAACGTTCGGAATAACATGAGAGTGAGTACATAATGGACGAATTTTCATTTAAAGCTATAACTGACAGGTCAGTGACGTGCAAAATAAAGACCAAATACAGTAATGCAACTTAAAATCCCATCGGCCTACAGTGTATCATTTAAAAAAAACAAAATAATCCCAAGGTTTTCTCGTACTACAGTGGTTAATAGTAAGACTATAAGTTGCAGGAGAAAAATTGTGCATGGATACTAGATTAGAACTTATCCCGCCCAACTCCTGGAGCCAGGAACATGGACGAACCAGTTTAAAATTCCTGATTCAGTTTCTCCTGGAATATGTAAAGGTTATTGACTGTTGCCAAGGCAACAATGTTGTCCTGAGGATGCCAGGATGTGTACAGGATCTTTCGGCTGAAGTCGAGGCAGTCCACGCCGATCTCGTTTCTCTTGCGTCTGCTGCCCGCGCTCACCCGCCAGGTATTGAGCGGGCAGCCGGGTGAGCCGTTCTCCCATGAGGCTTCCAGGGTCACATCGCGTTGGCAATCACGGTCAAACATCCGGAAGAAGTTGTTATAGGAGCCGGTCATGACCTCACTGAAAAAAAGAGAGGACATGAAAGATTTTTGACATTTAAAAAAAAAAAAAAAAAAAAAAAGGACATATTTAAGGAATATAATTTCAACCAAATAGCCATTGTTGCCGTTAAAGGACATAAAGGCTAGGCCTGGGTAAAAATATACTTTTTCTGATGCATTGTGAGATCCACGGATCCATATGTCATAGAGCTGTCAGAAATGCTTGCGATTAATTTAAAATGTTTACCATGTAAATTTTTCTTAATCGCGATTAACGCATTTATTGTTAATACAGAATAAAAAAAATGATGTGAAGGGAGGAACTTTTGTAATGTGTCTGCCCGGAGTCATTACACTGATGCACATGCTACAGCACCAGAGCCCTTCTACCAAGAAGAGCCTACAAGCTTAGCATGCGCAGTGGTCCCATAGACATTCAATGAGCCGAACTGTCTTAACATGCCTTTACGCTCTCTCCCTTGATAGAGCCGTGGAGGTTGTTATCTCATTAAATAAAAGAATCTCTGACAGCGCCTCCCTGTCAGTGATGAATGGAGAAAGGACCTCTTAGTGCTATGTGATGTACAAAACAAGGCCAGTTGGGATTTGTGATAGAAATCATGTATTTTTCAATTTTGACAAGAAAAGTACAGTTGAAGTCAGAAGTTTACATACACTAAGTTAAATGTACTTTTAAGAAGCTTGGAAAATATATATATACATATATACACTACCGTTCAAAAGTTTGGGGTCACTTGTCTGAAATGTTTCTCATGATCTTAAAAATCTTTTGATCTGAAGGTGTATGCTTAAAAGTTTGAAATTAACTTTGTAGACAAAATATTATTCTGCCAAAACATATACATTTATTTAATTACAAATCTAAAATTTCCTAAAAAAAAAAAAAGTTTTTGAAATGGATGACTTGGATCAAAATATGAAGAAAAGAAGCCAATAAGTGCCCAACATAGATGGGAACTCCTTCAATACTGTTTAAAAAGCATCCCGGGGTGATTCCTCAAGAAGTTGGTTGAGAAAATGTCACGAGTACATGTCTGCAAAATCTAGGCAAAGGGTGACTACTTTGAAGATGCTAAAATATTACATAGTTTTGGATTTATTTTGGATTTTTTGGTCACAAAATAATTCCCATATTTCCATTTCTATTATTCCATAGTTTTGCTGACTACTATTATTCTAAAATGTGAAATAAATAAATAAATAAAGAATGAGTAAGTGACCCCAAACTTTTGAACGGTAGTGTACATACATTTATTATTATGATAAAACAAGATGCAGTTATGGTGCAAAGAAAGTTGAAGCAGCATTTTCCCAGCATCTTTCTCCTCTCTGCTTGTTGTGTAATGTTTGTGGAGGCGTGTAAAGACGGCGCGGAGGACTATCCTGTCCGTGCCTGATTTCATTAATTCTGCCTGTGCAACAGTGTGTGATTAAACGATGGCAAATGCGATAAACGGTCAAACTTTATGCACTCAAAACCAATGAGTTTATGAAAATCGTAATATGTCGATATTTACTGCCAGCCTGTAATATTAAGCAGCATAATGTAGTATTTTTGTATAGATAAAATAGCTGGAAGTGGCTTATACCGGAAGTGGTCCACATTCAAGGTTGATAATGGCGGTGCCCTAGATGCCCATAAGGAGGGCCAAATATCTTTAAAAATGTGAAATTACTATAATAATTTTTACAAATATTTAAATAAAATTACATTTAATTAAAATAATAATAAAATTACAAAATAAATAAAATAAAAAAGCTAAATGGTGAGATTTTAAAATGGACAGATATAATTATGTAATTGTTTATAATAGTTTATAAAAGATATATTGTAAATATTCAACATAATCACCCACCCCTGTATTTCATAATGAGGACAAAGTCCACGAGTGTGTGCCTGTGTATGTCAGCACTCTGTTTGTGAAAGATAAAAGCATTAGTCTGACAGATCCTCTCTGGGCGCTGTGATATGTCTGTGAAAAGCCCCGTAACCGCACGCAGTTAATGTATGTTTGGTGTTTGCTTTGTTTTTTGTATCATCAACTGAAATGTGCCCAAGGATGCTTTTATCATTATCAAAATGCGCAGGAGCTCGTTAGCTGAACGGGAAACACAAAGCAACATGCTACGCTCACGTCACAATGACGGCTCAACACGCGCAATTATAGTACATGAGTCATCATCTCACCTGTCATCACTCCTCCAGCAGCACTCAAACTTATCAAAGATACAGTCATTCTCATAGAGAGAGCACAGCTTACTCCTGAGATAACCGTGAACCTGACGAGAGAGAGGCATAGATGTAAAAGTATGCATAAAATACACATCAACAGCGAAGCCGGACAAATTCATTTTGGCATTATGAGCGTCATAGAGACAACAACAATGATGCAAACAGCTCGTGAGAGGAAGCTTATGGTCATGTCATGAACACAGCATATGATAGACAACTTCTCACGATTCAATCAAATCCTCAATATTCAATTTTATCTGCTAAATATATTCCATCATCACACAACTCACCCAAGACAAGTTGCAAATGCTGTTTTATGCTGGCTTTAACATCATGAGCCAGCGACTGAAACAATATTGAAAATACATAAAATACCACCATTAAATTCAAGCGATGGTTTCCTGACGCCATCTAGTGGTCAACATTACCTGGTGAGTTTCCACAGGTTGGCTCTCCATGTGAAGGTCCCAAATCTTGAGGGTCAAGTAATCTCTGGTCATCATGTATCGGCCACTGTGACTGAACTTCACATCTGAGATGGAGGAGATGATTTCAGAGAAGAAAGAGCGTGTGCTGGGGTCTTCAGGCTCCTCGAACACTTAATGTGGAAAAACACATGTTACAACACACCAAAAATGCCTGGAGACATTCACAGTAAGACACCATTCTTATAAACAACAGAATTTCTCAATCATTCCAAAGCGTCGCTGCTAAAAAGGCTTAGAGCTTTTTGATAAGAAAGATGGCAATTACACTGATGGCCAAAAGTTTCGGAAGGAAATTGGCACTTTAATTCACTAAAGTGGCATTCAACTGGTCACAAAGTATAGTCAGGACATTACTGATGTAAAAAACAGCACCACTATTTGAAAAAAGTTATTTTTGATCAAATCTTGACAGGCTCCATTTCCATTAGGTGACGCTGTGTAGAAACTGTGCAGGTACCCTCACGTCATGCTTGTGATGAAATATACCAAGTTTCGTGTCGATATGCTAAAGTGTTAAACGTGTAAAGCCTAACGTCCATTTTGGCGGGCTCGCTGTCGTATTCGTTGATGCCGTATAAGAGAACGATTTTGTCTGTTATCGCGAATCTCATAATTTTTTGGCATTTTGTGCGAATCTGACATACGGTGTAAGAGTTTGAAAAAGTATTTTTTTTGGAAAATTCAAAATGGCAGGAAATCTAGTGGGCGGAGCTTAAAAACGATGCAACCCATTGGGACTCGGTACAAACCAAGGAATCGGAGGAAAAAAATAATTTTATGGTTCAAAAGTTAAAAGCTGAAAAGTAAAACATTGATCTGTTTTCTGATGCTAGCGGGTTTGCGTTAGAGACCCCAAATTTTGTACCACTATCAGTTTGCCAAATTTAAGCATTTCCCTACATACGGTTCCATGGGCTGCCATAGACTTCAAGAGCAGGAGAATAATAAAAAAAAAACTATTAGAAACTTCGGTGGTTGGCCCCTAAATCTATGTTTTGCGTTGCAAAAAACTAAAATTAAAAATGAAACAAAAATACAGACATCCTGAAAGATCCCTTTTAATTTATTATGATTCTACAGTAGTAACCATTCCTGTAGTAAATATGGAATTTAGATGGAAGCCATACTTAACAAAATATTTTATTTATTATTAAATTATTTCAAAATTTCCCCCCCAATTTAGAAAGCCCAATGCTTACTCAATGCTTAGTAGGTCCTCGTGGTGGCGCGGTTACTCACCTCATTTCGGGTAGAGGAGGACAAGTCTCAGTTGCCTCCGCTTCTGAAACAGTCAGTCCGTGCATCTTATCACGTGGCTCGCTGTTCACGACACCGGAGACTCACAGCATGTGGAGGCTCATGCTACTCTCCATGATCCAACTTACCACACGCCACATTGAGAGCGAGAACCATTAATCGCAACCACGAGGAGGTTACCCCATGTGACTCTACCCTCCCTAGCAACCGGGCCAATTTGGTTGCTTAGGAGACCTGACTGCAGTCACTCAGCACACCCAGGATTCGAACTAGCGACTCCAGGGGTGTTAGTCAGCGTCAATACTCGCTGAGCTACCCAGACCCCAACATGATATTTTATTAAATATTATATAAGTCTTCAGTGTCATCATATGTTTCTAAGGCCATGTCCACACAATATTTACGCCTCTCATCCACATAAGAACAGTTGAGTTTTCAAGCAAAATTGTATGTGGATTTGGCCTAAGCAGCAGTGAAATATGGGAACTAAAATTTGCCACTAACATTTTGAGTGTTGGTCACACAGAGCGGACGCCCTCATGTCACAGAGTCGCACTGAACCCTTGCTGCTGCCGTACACAAACGTGTTGCACTGGAGGGGGTGAAACTCTGATGCCGTAATCACCTCTGTCAACTCCTCCATGTTAGCCGGCTTGATATCAACAATGTCTGAGAGCGGTCAGTGGTTAAGAGGTAAACTTCAGATTAAACGTGAGATCCTAAAGCAATTAAAAACCAATAGTATCACAGCCCACTTTTCACCTATTCAAATTCCGATGGACAAAATCAAGTCTCGCCCACCATTATTTACTGGTGAACATTATGAAATACATCACATCACTGAAGATAAATGTGGTGTGAGCAAATTCCATCTCATGTCGACTTTAACGCATGCTTTGTTTAGTAGTTTAAATCCCTCACTGGAAATGACACCGATGCTGATATTAGCATCACTATATCTGTCAACAGACACATAAAATAAAAAGGATACTGAAGCTTCGGTCAGTGAAATCCAGGTGCCACAGGTTGATCCGGAGGTCATCAGCAGACAGATAAGTCTCATTGTCACTGTTGACTGAGATGGAGTTGATGTGGTACGTGTGAGCATTGGCGTAAACGCGCCGTGGGCTTGCCTCCACCATTAAATCCATCGGCTGGAATACTGGAACCTATGAGGAGCAAACCAATTCATTCAGTGTATGGTTACATCGGGATCAACGCTACAGAGATAGCAGTGGCGTTATTACTGTTACAGTCATCGTTTTTGTGCCACTAGACAAAGTGAGAGTGTGTGCAAGTGTCGGGAGACTTGGCACACACCCGTAGTGTCGTAAGTGATGAAGGATGCCTGAAGCGCCCGTCTTCCTCTTTCAGGTTATACCCCTCGGGTCTCTTGTCTCGCTCACTGATTTTCCACAGCTTGATGGTTTTATCTACATACAAGACGAGGATAAAGTTTAGTAAAAAATTTTTTTTCATATTACAAAACAAAAAACATAAATATAGCTGCAAGCAACTATTGTCGGTGGCCAAGCAGATATGGAGAGATGACCAAAATAATCACATTTGACAGAAAAAATCCTGTGGATGCTGTGGACAGCTATTTCGGTGACATTTCACCTTCTTTGAGCAGGATTTTTAGGATTTTTTTGCATTTTATTCAAAGACACTTGAAGATGTGCGATGGCTCTGTGAATCACTAAAGGCTGTTTAATAAGAAAATATATAAAATGCACACACAGCTCCAGCACGTTAGTGAACGCTGCTCTGTTTACACACACACACACACACACACACACACACACGCGGCTATTTTCAGCCTTCAAGCGGTGCGCAATATTTGAGCGCTACTCACGAACATCATCTCAGATGAAGATGTTCAATAGTTCGGATCACTTATAATATGCATTTAGAACAGAACTGGAGGTGCATTTGACCAGACTTTGAATAAGAAGTGAATTAAACTTCTGTGAATTTGCCCACAAACAGACACATACAGGACGTCCTGGAGAGTTCAGAATGTCAAAATAAAAGCGTGATGGTTTAAAAGTTAAAGGTGCATGATTGAGATATATTACTATATATTACTATTCTGTATATATGATTCTCTGTGAATAAAAAGTGAGATCTTTTACAACTAAATTGAACAAAAAAAAAAAAGAGATCTGAAACCTTTAAAGTCCAGATACAAGTTGGAAAACATTTGAAAAACAAGATCTATTTTCTTGCAAACTATATATTTATCTAATTAAATCACAGCCTTTGTGATTTAATAATCACACTAGGACATAACACGATTTTAATTTGTGCACTGAATGTTTACGCAATGATATTTGTTCACCAGATGGTATCGGTTTTTGGTATTGGAGCACTTTTATGAGCACGAGCACAAGTACATTAACAGTTTTGGACCCAAATCCAATATGGACATGCCTACTCTAAAATATGATATGATAATATAAAAACAGAATACACTGAATAAGGGGGATTTTTGTTTTAAATAAATAAATAAATACTGATTTCATAGTAAGAATACAGAAAATTCGAAATCTTAGAACACACATTTTGAACAAAGACAACAATTTATATCTAGAAAGGTAAACAAACATATGAATAAACTAACCGTTTGTTGACAACAGGAAGTGTGCAGCATTTTTCTGAGGAAGCCAGCGGATCTTGTTGATCTTCTCCTCGATTTCCAGACTCTTCAGATAGTCAAACTCAGGCTCATGACTCTGGAATGTGCTGTAGACATTATAATCTGCAAGACTCTTACTCTTGGGGGGGGGGGGAGAAGAAAAGAAAACAAAAAATTGGATGTCACATAACCTGTTAATCAGCTGCATGTCATAAATGGTGGAGGCAGTTGGCATCATCGACAGGATAGTTCACTCAAAAATAGAAATTCTGTCATCTCGTACTCTCCAAACCCATAATTACATTCTTGTGTGTTTTGAGAAGTCTGTATGCAACTCCTCTCTATACAATGCATTCAAAGCATACCAGCCATAACATTAAAACCACCTGCCTAATATTGTGTAGGTCCCCTTGTGCTGCCAAAACAGCACCAACCCGGAATAGCTCAGAATAGCATTCTGAGATGATATTCTTCTCGCCACAATTGTACAGAGCGGTTATCCGAGTTACCATAGACTTTATCAGTTGAACCAAAAACAACAAAACTTCGAGCGAGCGGCAGTTCTGCAGACAGAAATGTCTTGTTGATGAGAGAGGTCAACAGAGAATGGCTAGACTGGTTAGAACTGACAAAGTCTCCGGTAACTCAGATAACCGCTCTGTACAATTGTGGCAAGAAGAATATCATCTCAGAATGCTAATCTGAGACGCGGGTTGGTGCAGTTATGGCAGCAGGAGGGGGACCTACACAATATTATGACATATTTCCACTGCACGTTACGGTTTGTCTTGACTTCACTCTACTCGCTTTACATTTCTGAGCTTTCTTTTCCACTGCAGTTTAGTGCCGCCTCAACGTTGGTGGGATTATAGGCTGATCGTCATAGTTGCGCCACCTCTACTGCCGTGACATCATCTTAAATGCGATACAAACACACAACAATGGAGCAATGAATGAATGGTGTTCTTGATTCTCGGCATGTGGCTGTTTTTCCACAGCAAGAGGCTGACGGCAGCTAGAATAAATACCGCTAAAAAAACAGGAGAGTTTGGGAAATCATACACCAAAGCGCAGACGAGGACATCACTGTGTTAGCTCAAAGACGACGGACGAGGGTAAGCTAACCTGCCATCTAGCTTATAGCAATGACGCTGGTAGTGATGAATTTCTCTGATCAATCAGTGACCTGCAGGGTTTTGATGTCACATTTAGTATCGGCTCGGCTCGCTCGGAACCTCAACCGAGGTGGTACAAAAAAAGTACCAGGTACTATCCGCAGATAGTAAAAAAACACTTATCTTGCTTATCATGCAAACATTGGATATACAAGTTATTTTTTGACTGTACGCATTATATTTTTGACTGAATACAGCAGCTTACTGAGGTGTTTGTTCCTACTACTTTTATTATTATTCTTTTGACTAGGCTCTTAACGATTCAAGCCATCTTCATAGAGAAAATATACATTTCTTGAGGCAAACATGGCCGTTTTGTTTCCTAATAATTACATGTTTTTCAAACAGACCATATACACTCACCTATAGGATTATTAGGAACACCTGTTCAATTTCTCATTAATGCAATTATCTAATCAACCAATCACATGGCAGTTGCTTCAATGCATTTAGGGGTGTGGTCCTGGTCAAGACAATCTCCTGAACTCCAAACTGAATGTCAGAATGGGAAAGAAAGGTGATTTAAGCAATTTTGAGCGTGGCATGGTTGTTGGTGCCAGACGGGCCGGTCTGAGTATTTCACAATCTGCTCAGTTACTGGGATTTTCACGCACAACCATTTCTAGGGTTTACAAAGAATGGTGTGAAAAGGGAAAAACATCCAGTATGCGGCAGTCCTGTGGGCGAAAATGCCTTGTTGATGCTAGAGGTCAGAGGAGAATGGGCCGAATGATTCAAGCTGATAGAAGAGCAACTTTGACTGAAATAACCACTCGTTACAACCGATGTATGCAGCAAAGCATTTGTGAAGCCACAACACGCACAACCTTGAGGCGGATGGGCTACAACAGCAGAAGACCCCACCGGGTACCACTCATCTCCACTACAAATAGGAAAAAGAGGCTACAATTTGCAAGAGCTCACCAAAATTGGACAGTTGAAGACTGTAAAAATGTTGCCTGGTCTGATGAGTCTCGATTTCTGTTGAGACATTCAGATTGTAGAGTCAGAATTTGGCGTAAACAGAATGAGAACATGGATCCATCATGCCTTGTTACCACTGTGCAGGCTGGTGGTGGTGGTGAAATGGTGTGGGGGATGTTTTTTTGGCACACTTTAGGCCCCTTAGTGCCAATTGGGCAACGTTTAAATGCCACGGCCTACCTGAGCATTGTTTCTGACCATGTCCATCCCTTTATGGCCACCATGTACCCATCCTCTGATGGCTACTTCAAGCAGGATAATGCACCATGTCACAAAGCTTGAATCATTTCAAATTGGTTTCTTGAACATGACAATGAGTTCACTGTACTAAAATGGCCCCCACAGTCACCAGATCTCAACCCAATAGAGCATCTTTGGGATGTGGTGGAACGGGAGCTTCGTGCCCTGGATGTGCATCCCACAAATCTCCATCAACTGCAAGATGCTATCCTATCAATATGGGCCAACATTTCTAAAGAATGCTTTCAGCACCTTGTTGAATCAATGCCACATAGAATTAAGGCAGTTCTGAAGGCGAAAGGGGGTCAAACACAGTATTAGTATGGTGTTCCTAATAATCCTTTAGGTGAGTGTATTAGAGAGGAACACAAATTTCATAATTTGTCCTGACTTTAAATCTGTTTATTCTACATTTAGCTTGCCTTTGTTTACCATAATCCTTCCATTGTGTGCAATCTCTTGTAAAACTTGTGTGTTCCCCCGAGAAACTTTGCGTTCTCGCAAAACTTTGCGATCTCTAACAAATTGCTTTACCTTCTCATGCAAAACTTGCGCTCGTGCATATGCATAGTTCTGCAGGCTATTGCATTTATCAGAGATAAGTCGAGATGACAGATGCTGGTGCCTACTTTTTGTGGAAAACTGTGTCTTGTAATCATTTAAAGAGTGAGAGGATACAGACTCCTTTCTGTATTGCATCATTACATCATACATAAATCTGATATATGGCATATGCATTAAAAATGCATGTTTTCACAAACTACAGGCCTAATGGAATTTGAATACCATAGGCTCAAATACCAACTATTATATGTATGCGTTTATGTGGCCATCTAAAATGTGCCAGCAGATGGCGACAATTGTGTTAGGAGTGAGTCAAAACATTATCGAAAAACAAAAAATTGTTGACAAAAATCGTCAATGTCGAATAGTCGTCTGATTTAATTTAACACAACATGAGATCTTTTGAAACTCTAATGATGACGTGGGAGAGCAGCACTTCAGCTCGCACTTGACTGAGGAGAGGAAGAAAGAGCAGCTCAAATTCCAGACGCACTCCAAACTTTCCAAACAGATTAAGGTGATGTACATCGCAGAGTATTATAATGCAAAAATGCTAAATAAGTAAATACAGAAGCAGTGTCATCGTGAAATAAAGCGAGCCGTACCCGGTGTTCCACTTGAGCAAAACTTGCCTGTCAGAGCATCTAAAAAGGAAACGCTGCACCGTTATATACTGTATTTAACGCATCCTTTATTAAAGTTCAAATAATACGGAAGCGGGCTGTATAAATAAGCACAAACTCCGAAACTGGCATTTGTCTGAGTGGTCAGAGCCGCTATATGAGTCGCGTGAAAAACAGCACAAGATAGTTTCAAACTTCTCCCGGCTGATACACAGTCTGGCGCAGAGACGCTCATCACTGGCGCACGCTTGCTGCAGCTGGATTATAACGTGATGCTCAAGACATAATTAATTATAATATGAGTGTCATGGTGTGAATCTTATGGTGAAGAAAATCGGCGATATGCAGCTCTATAAAGAAAGAGTTTGTTTTTTGTGAGTTAAAGATGGATCGAAACCAAGTGAACAGAAAGGTGAGAGGGTCTTAGCCCATTATACAATGCAAAACATTATTTTATTTGTCTTTTTTGGTTTGTTTTACAATATAAATATTTAAAACTCCTTATGTACTTTTACTTTAGCACCTATACTGCTGAAGAATTTTTTTTATCAGAGAATTCTGAATATAATATTTAATTAATTTGAACATTTAAATATTTTTATATATCGAAAAATACTTAACAAGATACATTTACCTGAGAAGCAACATATAAGATATTTATACTTTGAGCATTTATGTTGCATATGTGTATATTTTATCTTTACTGCACTCGCAGAAGTATGAAGAGGTGAAAAAATACACATAAAAATACACATATATTTAAGATACATTCTCTTAAAGCATTTCTAAATATCTTCTCAAGTAAATGTATGTTGTTTAAAGGATTTTTAGACAATGTTAAATGGAAAAAACGACAAAAACACTTTTAACAGTAGGATTTTTTGCAGTGAATTTTTTAATTAATTAAACAATGAAAATCCAAGTAGTTTTACCCTTTAATTTAGTGAATCTCATTTAAAGGTATTTTTCAAATATTATTTTCTCCTCTTTATTGTTAGTAAGCACGTTTAATACAAACTTTTAAGTCGGGCACAAGCTGAATAGTCAGTTAAGAGCAAATGATTAATCGTCGCAACAGTCGCCGAATAGTGTGGAGTGGTGGTGGTGTAGTGGGCTAAAGCACATAACTGGTAATCAGAAGGTTGCTGGTTTGATCCCCACAGTCACCACCATTGTGTCCTTGAGTAAGACACTTAACTCCAGGTTGCTCCGGGGGGATTGTCCCTGTAATAAGTGCACTGTAAGTCACTTTGGATAAAAGCGTCTGCCAAATGCATAAATGTAAAAAAAAATATATAGTCGAATAATCGTTCTAATTATCAATCGATTAGTTGACTATAAAAATAATCGTTAGTTGCAGCCCTGTTCAACACTGACACGTACCAAACTGCATAAGTGATACCTCCACAGGGCACTCCGAAGGGAGAGAACTCATGGTGGTCAAACAAAAGAGTTGTTCCAGACACAAATACGAATGATTTAAAAGTGATTTCTGAATTGCAGTTAAAGTCCAAAACTTTCAGCCACCGCACGCAATGAATCATTTTTTATTGTTTTATTAATGGAGAGGGAAACACCATCACAACAACAACAACAATACAGGATTCAATTTTAACTGTGTTGTCTTTATTATGACACATTCATAAATTGAAGATTAGAATTTGTGCATTGCCCAAGTATTGTCTTTTTGGCTTCACTCTTTCATTGCACTGGCTTTCTCTTCTTGTTGAACTCGAAAACTGGAATAATGCTGGAATACACATAGGAGAGCTAGCAGAACTGTCAATGCACATTTTGCGAGAAAACACAAAAGCATTTGCTTATCTTTTTCCCCCACCACCTTGAACCACCTTGGGGCTCAATACAGGTGAGACCATCAATGGCTCATTATTACTGTGGCAATGAGTAAAATAAAATATACATAACACAAGATAATTTAAAATGAACATTTTATTGCAGTTTACTAACATCTAATGTGATGAGGAGTAGATAAAACCCCTTCATTTTTGGCACATGACCATTTTACTCTTCATTGATGGTTTGAATGCCCTGCTGTCTAGCTGGTTGAGATGTTTGACTTCTTACACAGCGCTTTAGAGTAAAAATAAAACTTCTCAGTAGAATTAAACTGGTCATTTAAGTTTTGAGGTTTGCGCTGCAATATCGTGAGAAGCCGAATTGAGCAGCGCGAGTGATCTAGAGATAGTGTGCGCAACATTCACGTGAAACATAGATGCACGTGTCAGAAGATAAGTATATTTAGCTGTTGATTTTTCTCACTTCGCTCATAGTTTTAAATTTATAAATCCCATCCGGTAGAGAGGTCACATATGGTCTAGACGCACAAATATGAAATATGTCAGTGCATCCGAAGCTCAAATCCGATTTGAAAATTCCGCATCAGCAGATGTTCGGAACTCCATGCAGTCCTTGTCCAACTCTAAATGGGATCTTACTAACTACCGGCCTATCGTCATTCAGATGCAGTTCAAAATGTCAGTCTCGATCCTCACACACCCCTATCATGTGCCTTCAGATGACTTGGAATATAGTGCACAAGTCTTATAGACTAGTTTATTATTTTTATGGTGTTTTTTTTTTTGAGGTTGACAGCTTGTTTTCACTTTCACTGTATGGAAAAGTGCGGTGTGAACAATCTCTTTTTGTGTTTCATAGCAGAAAGAAAGACATGCACTTTTGAAACGACATCAGGGTGAGTACAGTATGACAAAATCAAATTTTTGGGCAAACTATTCCTTTAGTTGCACAGTGATTCTCCTGTAATCAGTCTTACCTCTTGTTCCTGTTGGAAGATTACTATTCTTCCACCCCTGTCTCCTGTGGCCAACAACTCCCCGGAATGATTGAACTCCACTGCAGAGATGATGTCAGCTAACGAAACAATACTGAATTATTAAAAAAAACTATATGACCATATTGTTTCACTGAATGTTTTCAAGAACATAAGTGACTGCTTGTTTTTGTGTGTGTGTGGGCACACGCAGAGCCTGGTATTAAAAGCATCTTGGGCATCTGCAGGCACAGTACCATCAAACAACCCCCAACCCAGCTCTACCCAAGAATAACAATCTCTCTCTCTCGGTCTGTCTGTCTGTCTCGCTCTTGTATTATTGTGGCTGGCAGCCACATGGTGCTTGGCAGTGCCATGTTCCATTTCAAATCTGAAGAACAGACCATTTGTTTACAACACATGCACACCAAACCCTCTTATTACTAAACTTTGTGACACATATTTTGACGTGAACGGTCTACGCAGTTCAACAGAACCCTCAAAAACCAAAGCAACAATACAGAACAAGGTTCCAAGTCTTTTGAACGATTAATTTTCGTGACTTTCCATGACCTCGTGACGTAATAATAAATTACTGGATAAGGATTCTTATAGCCTAGAGATTTTACCCACAAAGAGCCATTTCTTGTGAATACATTATTTAAGACTTTAGCATAACTTTCTATCATGAAGAATCACACAAATTCACTGGTTAAAATATTTGGGAACATTGTTTTATTAAGTTGTTTTGATTATTTCTGAGGACCTCCAGTTTTACTGTAGTAATGTAATAACAATAACAGAAAAAGGCAGAAACTATCACTTACACTAAAAATGTAAGTGTTGGAAATGGAAACAAAAGAGGTTGTTTGCTCTTGTTTGGCATAAAGTTGATGTTTTTATACTCTACAAAGAAAATGCAGGGTTCCAGGCCTGGAAAAGTCATGGAAAATTATATTTTGAATATAGTTTTCCATGAATATTCTAGTAGGGTTGCACAAAAAAAAAAAAAAAAATAATAAATTGGCTGATAACAATTTTAACAAAAAACTACAGGCTGACACGATTTTCTTTTTGCCACTAAAAAACTAACTAAATATGATAAAATAATGATTGATTTGAAAAAAAGGTTATTTTGTACTTCTACAAATATTTGCAGTTTAACAGAATATTACAACCAAAATAGAACATTACAAATTCTTATTATGCTTATGTTGGGCAATTCCACGGAAATGTCCGACACATCATGGAATGTTTTAAGGAACAAAATCTCCTTTTAAATTCTATATTATATATGTATAACAGCTAAGGGATAATGCCATCCAGACCGCTAGAGAGCGCCGCTTGCACACACAACGCCGACTGAAGCGCTGAATTCAGACATTTAAAAACGCAGGCTTTTAGGTTTTAGTAATCGTGCAAGGCCATATTGCTATTTCAAACTTAATTCGATCAATTATGCAACATTAATGGGTATCATAATGTCTCAAAAGTCAAAGTATTCTACAAACGTTTTGCAGCTATTATTATTTCTGGATTGTCCATTTGAATTCACAGCTCTTTTACAACATGCGTTACCAATTCATTATCTATGAACCATTGTTTTTCCTGCTTATAAAATTGATGGTTTTAATTTGGTCAATAATTGTCTGATAAATATCGGCAGCCGATACGTCGGTGCATCCCTACCTTCCGGTTATTTAAATTTATAAGGATTCTTTTTTCTTCCCAATTTGGAATGCCCAATTCCCAATGCGCTCTTAGTCCTCGTGGTGGCGTAGACTCGCCTAGAGACCGTGCAGACCTAGTGCGTTTGGAGGACTCACTATTCTCCGTGGCATCCACACACAACTCCACGTGCCCCACCGAGAGGTTAACCCAACGCGACTATACCAACCCTAACAACCGGGCCAATTGGTTGCTAAGGAGGCCTGACTGGAGTCACTCAACATGCCCTGGATTGGAACACGTGACTCCAGGTGTGGTACTCAGCGTCTTTATTTGCTGAGCTACCCAGGTAACCAATTTCCAATCAAATATTTTACACTTTCACATAACTAACGTACAGGCTAGAACACTATTTTACTATATTATTAATTTCTATGACTTTTCCAGGCCTGAAAATCACAATTTTAAAATTCCCTGACCGTGGGAACCCTAATAGAAGCATTTATTTTCGCAAACCCATGCAAAATGTATAAAAGTAGATGCCAGAAGAGAAATTGTTCACCAAAATTCACCTAGGTTAACTATAATTCCCAAGGCTATACCAAAATATCCAAGGCTACTACAGTGTTTATTACATTACTACCATAAAAGCGTAGTAACGACACAGAAATAATCAAAACAAGGGATTAAACGTAACAAAGTTTATGGAAGCTTCTAACACTGTTTGACAGAGATCTCATATTAATTTATTATGATTTAACAGCTATAACACTAACTGAAGTAACTATGGTATTTTGGTAGCATGGAATTGTCAAGGTCACATCAGGAATGTCTTACCTTCAGCCACATCATCATCCACAGCTCCTTTGACCTGGGACAAACACCAGTGGCTCTGACCGTCTACATCTCCTGAAACCAAAGACACATTCACACTGTATGTCCAACATGAAGACCACATTTAAGACCCCCTCTTCAGAGATATTCTGTTAAGGACTAGAGTCATGTAGTTTTAGACTTCAATTGTAGAGTAAAATCTTGATAAAACGTAAATATATCCTCTAAGATTGAATGGATTTGGAGGAGAGCTGCTGACCAGGGCTGTGTTCAACAGTCTGTGTCAAACATCTGACCACAACAGCATCAAACATGTGATTATCTGAACATGAATAATAACATAAAGAGGTGTGGCTTTGTTACTGTATGAACAAGCAACTTAAAGCAAATGTAACAAATACAATCACTCCTCAAATACAATATCTTTAAGATGACCTACAAGCATGGCAAAACACAAAAGGGTTTCAAAATGTAAGACTAATTTTATTGCAATGCAATGCATTGCGTAACATCACATTAATGCATGTCATAAATGCGATGATATGACATTAAAGTTGTACGTACCTTCCATGCTGGGAGGAATCTTGATCAATCCTGGGCCTCTTTATTTTCGATCTCGATTTCACGCGTCTGTTGCTCTTACTCGATAACTGAAGAAAGACGCTTTGATAAGAGAAGAGCGATTTTGTTTAAAAGAGGTTTGATTTCATAATTCCCTCCGTACAGAAGCGTGTTTAGTTCCTCTATCAGACCCGCACAGGAAACATTTCCCACGCACACGCGTTGTGGATGTGCGTGAGCTGATGACGTCACGTCCCACGCATGAAGCCAGACAGCGACCACGTGCGGTCGGTCATCAAAGCACTACTGTGTTGGTATCTACTGTTTAAAAAACGAACACGGGAACCTTAGTTTACCCTGAAATATCATAGTTGGGTCATTCCTACTATGGTATTCCAGTACATTTTTATGTATATATCCCCATGTGTTTATGGATATGTATTTCATGTTTTTGATTAAATATTAATTTCACAATTACACGTAGGTTTTAAGTTAGCCATATGGTGCTAAAAAAAAAAAAAATGTATATAAAAAAAAAAAAAAAAATATATATATATATATATATATATATATATATATATATATATATATATATATATATATATAATATATATTAGTAATATATAAATAACAGCAATATATAAATTATTATTATTATTATTATTTATTTGACCACATCACATTGTGTGTGTGTGTGTGTGTGTGTTTGTGTGTGTTTGTCCAGATCTTTCATTGTCCCCCAGGTTGTGGCATGCTGATACATATTGGGCAGCAAGATGTGCCCTGTCTCCTTCTCCTAGGAGTATTTGTAATTTTGAGAGGTCATTTAGGTCTTTAAAATCTGAAGTTTCATAGTTAAACTTGTTTAGGTAAACATTCCTTATTTCTCTGAATGATTCACATTTAAATAAATAATACATTGATCAATTGTCACACATTGTACATACATTTCTGCATATATACAGTGAAATTATTTATTTTTCACATATCCCAGCTAAGCTGGGGTCAGAGTGCAGGGTCAGCCATGATACAGCACCCCTGGAGCAGATAGGGTCAAGGGCCCAACAGTGGTGTCTTGGCAGTGTTGGGGCTTGAACCCCTGACCTTTCAGTCAGTAACCCAGAGCCTTAACCGCACATTCATGGTTCTCGTTCTCTCTCTCTCTCTCTCTCTCTCTCTCTCTCTCTCTCTCTCTCTCTCTCTCTCTCTCTCTCTCTCTCTCTCTCTCTCTCTCTCTCTCTCTCTTCAATTTAAAGTACTTTATAGGCATAATTGTGTTTACATACAATATTGCCAAAGCATTAATACACAAAACAGATAATACAAGACAAATAATAATAATAAAATAGCAACAAATACCAATAAAAATTGAATAAAAATAAATAAAAACTATAATAACAATATACGCTATACAATATAAAATAAAATAAGCTTTTAACAGGACATTATGAACATGAGAATATAAAAGTACTGTGACTGGAGAACATTAAGGCAGTGATTGGTTTCTAAGGGTGTGCATCTCAAAAATGAATGAAGCTTTCTCTCTCTCTCTCTCTCTCTCTCTCTCTCTCTCTCTCTCTCTCTCTATATATATATATATATATATATAATCCATACATCATCCAGGAAGTGACATCTGTTTATTTCGGTGGGAAAACCGCAACAGTTCAAACCTAAGTATTAATGATTTTGAAGGATCTGCTTTTATTGTGGTATTAGTTGTCTTATCTCACATTATAAAACATTCCATCATGTTTGTAAAAATGACAGAAATAGCCATTATAATAAAATTATGTTAGAAGATTAAAAACATATCAAAGTGACCTTCAAGGCACTCACATGTACTGTAAGTAGGGTTGTTTGATTCTGAAATTTAGGAATCGACTCTGAAACAGCTCACTACTAAGTGTTCTTTGCAGTATTTACAATAGGATAAAGGACTGTGCTATTGATAGGTCCATGCTAAATTTAAATCAGGGCCTATATGCACAAGCCAAAGCGTGATTCCTTAATCCCATGAAATACATTTGAGGGAAGTTTGAGTAGATGCGCCTGTATTTCGAAGAACTACTGCAAATAAAAGCACCGTTGAAAATGTCTGTTATCTCTCATGGGTTCTTGTTTAGAAAGAGGTTTATATCAGAATGTACAGTGACTGTCCACTACCATTAATACACTGAAGAAAATGTCCAAACAATACACTTATTTCATTTAGAGTCCAGGTTCATTTCAGAGATGCTCTGACCCAGTCGCCCGGCAATAACAATTTTGCCCTTGTCAAAGACACTCAGGTCTTTACTCGTGCATTCAACACATTGACTACAACAACTGATTGTTTGCTTACCATCTAATCTACACAGACCTTGACATGTGGCCTTGTTAGGAGATGATCAATGTTATTTGCTTCTCCTGTGAGTGGTCAAAATGTTTTGGCACGTCAGTGTATGTGGAAACGCGTATGAAAAAACTCATCATTTAGGCAGCCATGTTTTATTTGTTTTTCTTTACACTATTCAGAAGAGAAAAGTTGATGCTGAATACTAAAAAGGTGTGATACTGCAAAAAATGTGTATGAAATACTGTGGGAAGAATGAGGTCCCTGGTCAATAAAGACTCGAGGTATGCATTAAAGGGTTAAACAATGAAGAAGCTTTTATAATATTCAGAATTATCAAAATCATTTTGTGACAGTGGTCGCTAACGTCAAATTGCCACAGTTTTATTGGGATATCAATAACTGTAACAATGGTATTTTGATAGAAACTAGAGTGCAAGGGTAAATCTTGGAAAAGATTTCTTTTTTTAACCTGTTGATACGCACCCCCTTTTTGAGCACAATCCATGAAAATGACATACCTTAACTTAAATGGTTGTATTTACGGAACCCTTTGGTGTATGGACACAGTTATAGTATCTTTTTATCTTTTTTATCTTTTCTGGGCTTTATTTCCCAATTTTCAGAATTATTGTTGTTATTTTTTAGTTAGAGAAGCTGAAGAATGTTTTATAATTTTATATTGTTAAAAAAAAACAATAATAAAAGTGCCAAGACAACCTAGAAATACAATGTGCTCAAAGCCACAAGTCTAAAGAAGTTATGTTTCAAATTTGAAGATAATCTAACTAAAAATGAGGTTCCTTTAAGCTTTTTTCTCTGTAAAATCGCTGGAAGCGTACAGAGTAAAATTAAGGCTCTGCCTTTCAAGACGACACAAAATCTGACGGCACTGCTTGGCTATTCTGAATAAAACTATGCCGCTTTTTTAAAATAGACTTTGGAAATGGGCTCATTTGTTTATGAGACTCTAATATATAAGATCTGTGTCTAAGGCTAGAGGTCACGTGCTTTGTGTAATGGGAGAAATTGATCTTTATGGGCCATATCATACAAACAAAGCCTCTGGAACTACTCTTTGTTAACATTAATTACATTTATAGGTAAATTATATATTAAATGTAAGCAGAGTGACGTCACTACCGCGTGTGGTCGATTATGTATCAACAGGTTAAACATTATTTGGAAAGACTAGTCAAAATGGATTCTGTTATTAAAGCTAGTCTAGTGAATAATACAGTACTTAAGATTAAATAGATGATAAAAATAAAAATAAAAATAATTATTTCTTGCCTTCTTATATTTCATTCTGTGATGATCTTTTGCTGTTTCACTGTATTTCCTTCTGTTACTATGATATTTGTTTCTTTAGAACTCTTTTTGAATTTTGAATCTTTTGTATTTCCTTCTGTTACTATGATATTATTTTCTTTAGAATTCTTTTTGAATTTTGAATCTTTTGTATTTCCTTCTGTTACTATGATATTTGTTTCTTTAGAACTCTTTTTGAATTTTGAATCTTTTGTATTTCCTTGTCCCAGAAGATCACCCTGAACCCATGCTGGAAGCTCTCCTGTGTCAACATGTGTCATCAGCAGGTATGGACTTATTTTAAACTGCCCTGTAACACTTTTTAGTTTGTGAACACCCATTAATAATTAAAACAGGAAAATATCAAAGTATTTGCAGTAGTGTGATTTAAATGTATCACATCTACTGATTTCTCCTCATTAAAGAATGAAAATTCAGTCATTATTTACACTCCCTAATATTGATTCAAAGCCGTGTGCGGTTCGGTTTCTAAACACAGACAAGAATGGCTGACGTTTTGCCGATAATGACCATGACTCGACCTGCATAGGTGACTATTTTAATTGAATAGTGACTTAAAGCTGAAGTATGTACTTTTTTGGTGTTAAAGTTCTTTCTTCTGTCCCAGCTTAATATGCAGAGACAACTATAGGTAAATTTTCTGGAGAACTGTAACACTTTGACTCTGTTGGGCTACAACAATTCCTCTGTTTTCAGTGACCCATCTTAAGAAAGACAATAACATTGACTCGACCAATGGTGTGAGTTGGGGGTGGGACTATCTGTTTGTTCATTCAAGGGTGTACTGGAGTCCTTTACAGAAAACAATTTACAGTCCTTTACAGTCTGTTCCGCACACAAACTTATCAAATGATTTAGATTACAGTTCATGAGTCATATGGACTACTTTTATGGCGTTAACATGTACTATGGACACTATTACCTACCATGAGGGTTGGTCAATAATGACAAAATGTTAAATTCTGTGTGAACAATCAGCATAATCGCCTTCTAATTCGCAGATTTCCACATATCTAGTGAGTGTCCTTCGATGATGACACTGTTCCTCTAAATGACCTAAAAGATCAAGCTGAAATAATAAGAAATCAAAGTCTATTGATTTATCAATAATGTATTGTAATGTAAGAGTAAGTTGTAGCTCTTAAACCAATTAGTATCAAGTGAAGAATAAATTGAAGTTAATGTGGCTTGGAGAGTCCAGCCCAGAGGCTTTGTTTGTATGATATGGCCCAGAAAGATTAATTTCTCCCATTACACAAAGCACGTGATCTCTAGCCTTAGACACAGATCTCTCTGTCTTTATTTTTTCATTCTGCTTTTAAGCCATGTCATTGATCGAGATCAAAACAAAAGCTTTGTGAGCCCTGATTATAATTAACAAAATGATGCATGTCAAATGATTTTAAACTAAGTGACTCCTAAAGCAGTTATACCTGTGCTTCTACAGTTGATATTTTAGCATTTTTAAACTTCATTCATTTGAATATATGGGCTTGTATGGCTGCACCATTTTAAGTTTGCTTATTGATGTTGGATGTGTTTGGTTAGGTGTATCTTAGGGGGGGCCCTCAAGCAACCCTTCGTGTGGCACCGCCTTCCCGCAGTGCACTTCAAGGGGGCAGCCAAAGTCTTGCGAGAGTCTCATTTGCAGTTATTAAGGTTAGGTTTAGGGTTATATTTAGTGGTAGGGTTAAGATTAGGTTTAAAGGTGCTATAAGCAATTATTTCATGGAAAGTATGCCAAAAATGTTCCTACCCCCTGAAAGATATTAATGAAATAAATGTTTTGAGATATCTCATGTGTTTCTGTGACAACTCTAGACTCTTTAAACAGCAAATAGAAATGTGTTCAAGGGCCGCGGACAATGACACTTTCCACCTGTCAATCATTTTGCGTGTTCTCACAGTATTGTAGTTGCAGCGGTTTATTGAGGCTTACTGCCTTTTTTAAGCCATGTTATTCATAGCAGTTGTCTGTTGAGGGCGCTATTTTGCTGCTGTTGTTTTAAACAACTGTTTCAGCACATGTCTGTCTTAAAAAAGCTCATGTGTTATCTTTGGAGTGCAGAGTTTTGGAAAGAGGGGGCGTGGCTAATTCAACGGGAGTCTCGTGGAAGTAGAACGGCTGAAATCGCTTAAAGCACCTTTTAGTTTAGGGGTAGGGGTAGGTGTAGGGTTTCTGTAGTACTCTATATAAATACAATAAACACAGTGTGTTTCAGTTTCAGTTTGGCTCTCCTAAGACTTTAGGTAACTGGGGTGTTACCCTCTAGACACGACCTTTCAAAGGTGCAAAAATTCAGCATTTCCATGGAACTACATTTTGTTTTGGACATGTAGGCTACCATAGTAACTATTACTATCTTGGTACCATTATTGTACCATGATCCTGCCACACATTAGTGATGTAAGGTCCTATATATTAATCACAGATTGAGAATACAGTAAAGTAACTGTAGAAGCCAAATGAGATTATTGTTCAAACCACTAGATGTCAGTGTTCACCAGTGGTGTGGGTGTGGTCACCTGTTAATTTAGCTTGTTATTTAAACTTCCCATGGGTTGTATCAGGACAGGTGTCGGGAACATATGGTTCTTACCATAGAGCCGCATAAAGCCGCATAGAGCCACATAAAGCAACGTGTTACACTCTGTATGATATATCTTTCATTAAACGGACAACAAATTAGTAGAAATGGATATCCATGTGTGGACATTGCTTATTACAAACTATGCGTAAAGAACATCTTACCACCTGACCCTGGCTTATAGGAAAAGCCATTACAGTAACACTACATTGATATGAAAGGAAATTAAGTGAAAGTAAATAGAAAGTGTCAGTTCTATAAAGAGGATGACGAGATCTGAGAGGAAGCATCAGAGATGACAGGATGACGTGATAGAGCAGAGATGAGAGAAAGTGATGAGACAAGAAAAAGATTAGCACTGTAAAGCACTGTGCTGTTACCAGGGTTATGCCATGGTGCTGATTGATTATTATATTCATACTGTATTTCATTGTATTTTCGTGGTACTCCAAGGTACTTCAAAATATCATGGCACATGTCAAAAAAAAAAAAGAAAAAAAAAGGCATACATCAGACCATTTTTAAAAAACACTGTAATACCTACAGAATAGGCTATTACTTGTGATAAAGGAAATCATGGAAAAACTATGATATGAAAAAGAAAAATGATTAAAAACTGCTAAAGTCTGTGCACGCCACAGTCAGAAATACATCATATTACAAAGGGAAAATGGGATGTGAAGGTTGTTTCATGTTGTCTTGAATGCATCTGCTTCGGAGAACATCCTTCAGCCTTATATATCATTATACTAATGAAATATATCTATTCCTTTTGAAGAATCAGCTCTTGAAATGTGACACCTAACATGCAAACACTTCAAATAGGCTGCATTAAAGGAGACACACAGAATCTCAATGCCTGTATGAGTCATCACATATTCAGCAGGCAGATGGCAGCCTCTCCATACTGAATCAACACGACTAGACTGAATTCCTCTGGCAACTGAACTGCTTTAACTTATCAATTATTAAATAGACAATTGAGACATATTTAACCGAAATATAAGGCCCAACGCACTCGTAAATCCTCTGTGAGGATTGTATAAATGATTACCCTAGATTGCAAAATTAAAGTTCAGGAAATATTGCCCTTTCACCAATCCCTGAATTCAAGCCTGTTGAAATATTAATGTAATAACCAGCATGAATACATAAACACATATGATAAGTGAAAACTGTTTTTCTAAAAGTCAACATGAAATCAATATTTACCTTATATACTTAAAGGTGAAGTGTGTTAAAATGTTTCTGTGGCTTTAGCATCACCAAAGAGCATATACGATCACGATCTGCTGCACTGAAAAAAAGGGAAAGCAGCTTTATTGAAATACTAAACCAGAACACTTGAAATAAACTTAATGCATTTATGTTGGAGATGAGAACATAATTATACCGTGTAAAGTCCAAGTGATATTCAACCCAGTCATTAAAATGTGATATGATCACACTTCTATGAAATGTTCAAATGGATTCAGACGTCTAACAGATGGTGTTCACTCAATGTGATTTATACTGCTTGCTCAATTTATTTATTTTAAGTGAGCTAATGCAACAGAATTCTTTAGCTTTTGGCATCAACTTAAAGTGATAGTTCACCCAAAAATTACAATTCACTCATCATTTAATCACCCTCATGCCACCCCAGACGTGCATGAATTTTATTCTTCTGCCGAACACAAATGAAAATATTTAAATGAATATCTCAGCTCTGTAGGTCCATACAATGCAAGTGAATGGTGACCAGAACTTTGAAAGCCCAAAAAGCACATAAAGGCAACATGAAAGTAATCCATATGACTCCAGTGGTTTAATTAATGTCTTCTTAAGCAGTGTGATCACTGTTTACGTCCTTTTTTAATATAAATCTCCACGTTCCCTTTCCCTTTCTTCTATTGTTTCTGGTGATTCGTATTCTTTGTGCACATTGCCACTTACTGGGCTTTTTTATAGTAATAATGGATGTAAATATTGATCTGTTTCTCACCCACAACTATCATATGGCTTCTGAAAATATGGGTTTAAACCACAGGAGTTATTTTAATTACTTTTATGCTACTTTTATGTGCTTTTTGAACCTTCAAAGTTCCGTAATACAATCTTTATTTAAACACTGATCCTTAACAATTACTTAGTTTAATAATTTCAAACCACAACTTGCACTATACATAATTAAGTAATATTGGCATTATATTCATGATCTGATTCATGAACTGCCCCCCCACGGTGAGTCTGGTTTCTCCCAAGGTTATTTTTCTCCATTAACCAACATTGTATGGAGTTTTGTGTTCCTTGCCACAGTCACTTTCGGCTTGCTCACTGGATTTCTAAATACAATTACTATTTAATTATTATTTAATTACTATTACTTATTTTGATGACTCTAAGACATCATAGATATTACAGTTTCATTTTCTGTTAATGCCTGATCTTCTTTAAAGCTGCTTTGAAACGATGTGTGTTGTGAAAGGCGCTATACAGATAAAAATGACTTGATTTGACTTGGTCACCATTCACTTGCATTGTATGGGCCTACAGAGCTGAAATATTCCTCTAAAAATCTTCATTTGTGTTCTACAGGAGAAAGAGAGTCGTACACATCCGGGATGAGTAAATGGTGAGAGAATTGTAATTTTTGGGTGATCTGTCCCTTTAATTTCATTGTGTACAATTATCTATGTTCACTTAATCCAGTTGTGTTGGGACAATGTGAATAATATTTGTTGCATCAATGTATTGCTGAATCCGTGCAGGGGATTCCTTTTTCCAGCATGCTTTGCATTGGACCAGGGGCGGAGCCAGTGAAATTTTGATTGCTGGTGCTGAAGAGGTGTTAAATCATTAACAGGGGGCGCTGAGGTTTATTCACAAAATATGTGCAAAACCCGGCATGGCCAAGCGATTTTATTAATATCAGTTTGCACGTGGTGACAACAGAAATCTCTACGCTGCAGCCTCAATAAAACAGGCATCACACTTTCAGGGGTGTTTTCAGCTTTATACAGTTCTGTCTAAAGCACAGGTACAGCAAAACAGTGTACCCTTATTGGAGGTCTGGGGACATGCTCCCCAGTGAGGAACTTTTTGCAAAAACAGCACTAAAGTATTTAATTCTGGTGACTTTAGGAGCAGCATTTTTGCCTTTTCACAAGTATATATCTTGTGTAGCAATTAATGTAACTACGGGCAACAAAGAATTGATAAAAGACTGATTCACACAGCACATCCAGCGCTATTTAAAGTTTCTGAAAATCAGCTACCTTTAAAAATAGAATAGCCTGCTGTGGCAGGACCATGGTATTGTGATGGTATCAGATGGTAATACTGTGGTGCATTGATGCACACCATTGTATTCATATAGTACTTCAATGTACATGTAAAAAAACATGACACCTACTTGTCACAAAATCATCCGTGACTTCTCTTAAAAAACAGCCTTTTTTTTTCCGAGTCAACTCCACACATTGTTCACTCCAATAGGATTGTTGAGTGGAAAACATGTTGAAGATTAGTGGACAAGTGGACAATTTATTAAGTTATACACTGCTTCCTCACAAAAGCAGTTTATTATTCTAGTCTCTTGTCTCCTCGCCAGTGAACCGCCATAAGAACGTCTATGGGACCGCTGTGTTATGCTCAACTTGGAAGATGGGCTCTGGATGTTAGAGAGCAGAGGGGTTGCTCCACCATTACTGAGAGAGTTGCTGTTGGAGACATGCAGTTGGAGTGCGCTTAATAAAGTTTCTCTGTGTATCATGACAGGAAATATTCCACTTGATTGTTTCCTGTTCTATTTATTTCATTTCTGTTTTTACGCAGTGAGAAACGCTCCAAACGATACAGTGCATGAACTGTCTGAATGATTCGGACCATTTTGCTCAAAAGTTTGAATTGTTCTTTGAAGGAATCGACTCAAATGAGTAATTCATTCGCAAATCAAGCATTACTAGTTCTAATTTTTAACTTAACTTAAAATATATGGGACAAACTACATGATTGCTCAAATATTGTCATGGAAAATGTTTCTTCATACAATCTTCATACAGAGGATAATCTGCTGGCTGTTCCAAACATATGCTAAGGGGGTGCTATGGACCTTCTTGGGGAGGCTGAAGCAAACCCTAGCCCCTCCCGCTGGCACTGTATTGGACTGGTTTGGGATAGTACATTACAAAATTAAGTGTTATTTTAATGTATTTCTATGCAAAATGAAACAAGTAGGAGACTTGTTAGTGTTTAATGTTTTATAATGTTGAGATTCAGAACAGTTTCGGTTTTCTGTGTTTTTTTTTGGGGTTACAATTGTGGAGAAGAGTGAAGTTAATGTTAGGTGAAGGTTGGGTACATTACTACTGAAAAATCAGTGTGTATTGTTGTATAGTGTCTTATTTGCCTCCTATGACACAAATACTGAGGGATCAGAATAATGACTGATTGTGGACCTGTAAACTGTCATCAGCACCATACTTGTTATACATATACACATATTTATACGTTATTCAGAAACACAAAATCTGGTGTTGGATAAGTTACTTAAAAATAGTATTCCATTACAAATGACTAATTAGTGGCTAAGCATATGTCTCCTGAAGAAATATGATAGGTGTGGGTAAGAAATAGATCAACATTTAAGTCTTTTTCTACTGTAAAAGCCCAGTAAGTGGCAATGTGCACAAAGAATGTGAATCGACCTAAATCAAAAGAGGAAAGTGAAAGTGGAGATTTATAGTTAAAAAGGACTTAAATATCTATCTGGTTCTCAGCCACACCTATCATATTGCTTCAGAAGACATGAATTAAACCACTGGAGTCATATGGATACTTTTATGCTGCCGTTATGTACTTTTTGGACCTTCAAAGTTCTGGTCACCATTCAATTGCATTGTATGGACCTACAGAGCTGAGATATCTTTCTAAAAATCTTCGTATGAACCCCTGTCTGACGACTGCGGAGCACTGCATAGGGCAACAATTTGACCAATTCGGCTCTGTCCACGATTGAATTAAGTTAAACCAACACATTTTTTTTTCAGTGTGTACTGAGTTAGAACATTGCTGAAACACCTACAGTTTTACCTTTTCCACCCTTTTATATACAGTCAAAAACGTGGCCTACAGCCAGTGGCGACCCATATGTCACGCACTCCCTCCACATAAATTTACCAGGCTTTACTTTGATTAAAATATAAATCATAATTTATGTGCTGCCCAGAGCCTCCATTTCATCAAACAATAATAAATACTGAGAGTGAATAATGATGAGTAACAAAACAGAGCCAAAAAAATAAATACAAATAATTTTAAATAAAAGTCTCAAAGACACTATGACTAAAATCTAAATTTGTGGCTTTTACTCCATGTCTGTTTGAGGCAATCTACATTATATGCTAGTGTACCCCTAAAAGGGATTGCTCAACTAAAAATGTAAATTCTGTCATCAATTAATCACCCTCATGTTGTTCCAAACATCTTGTTCCCATTCCTTTTTCTTCTTTGGAACACAAATGGCAGAATGTTCTGGATTGACCGCCTCTGTCACCGTTCAGTTTCATTGTATGTTAATAAATATGTCATAAAAGTCCTCTAATTTGTGTTCCATAGAATAAAGAAGGTGATATTAGTTTGGGACAACATGAGGGTGAGTAAATGAAGATACACTTATCATTTTTGGGTGAACTATTCAGAGCATTTCTACAATTTGGCACCTTTTAAGTCCCAAGTTTTTGTATTTGTAATGCTTTTTTTTTTTTTTTTAACCGATTATGCAATGAATAGGCTTGTTAATCAGAATATAGACTATTTGTAATGTTACACACTGCTGTGGGCCTAAAGGTCACATTTTACATAATTCAAATGGTATAAATCTTTGACAAAATAAGGGCCATATCATTGGGTTTCTAAATGTTTTTCCATTCATTTAGAAATGTCCCTTTAGTTTGGAAACATAAAGGTACCAGTTAAAGTGTGTTTTATGTTTTAAAAGTTTCAAAGCAGAAAAAACACCTAAAATGTAGGAATGACCATTTCCTTTATACGCTTTTAGCAACTAAACAAATTCTAAAATGATAGTCTTTCTCTTCTGGGAAAATGGATGGTAACAGTTTCTATGATGCCCATATTTGTAATGCATTGTAAAGGCATTATAATGCATCAGTAATGTTAATGTAGTTATAATTATATATGAGAAATTAAAACTTATTATGAAGTGTTTTATGAGACAGTATGAATGCAGTTTAATGCATGCATAATGCATTTACAACGCATTATAAATATTAGCTTCATAGATAGTGTTACCAAATGGACCACAAATATTGATGTCATCATCTTGCACTCAAGTCAATTTGACAGAATTTTGCCCAACAAAGGCTGCCTATAATGACAATTTTCCTTCCCCTAAAACCACCTGCTCAGACAATAGCAAGTAGCTGCGTCTGTGATGTAAATATACTGTAACAGCACTGCAGATACGTGTCACAGAACTGCAATTTTACAGGTTTTGCATGAAAGCTAGAATGTACATTGTAAACACAACTAATAGTGAAAGCAGACAAAAGAAGTAACATGTATTTGAGTTGAGAACAGAACAATAAGTGCTAGTGATTTATTTGATACATCGCCGTAAGATAAAAAGTAATCCTTTTCTCTGAATCTCATGATATGCACTTATGATGTTGCCGTACAACTTGATATATTGCAATTGCATCGTCTAAGATGTGATATGCCATGTGTATTGTCTGGTTTTCTTTGTTTGTGCTTTGAAAGGTCAGTGGCAAATAGGAAGTTGAATTTGTTAATGTTGCGTGTCGTGTTACAGTACCTGACCTGCACACAATGTATCGCCAGGGGTGACGCTGTAGCTAGATGCTTCGCTCCATAGATTTCAGAGTATTTGAGAACATTCACACGAGTCATGTGAAAAGGCCTTTATAAGAGTTTCCTGTAAGAGTGAAAAAAATATATACTACAGCAGTGCTGCATTTGCCATGACAAATACATGCTATGTATTCACAGGTATACACACACACACACACACACACACACACACACACACACACACACACACACATATATATATATATATTAGGGCTGTTGATTTCACACGTTAATTCAGTGTGATTAATTTTGCATTTAATCGCAATGCCCACGGACCGTAATAAGGAAGATTCCTGAGAAATGCAAGCTTGTAGTACCACCTGTTTACTCCAGAGGGCAGTAAGTGAAACTTCAGCTGTATGAGCAACGCACAGTTTATACAGTGAAGAAAACAACCATCCAGCAGACAGCACAACACAAACATGCGTTACGTTCTTGTGCTCAAAACACTTGAAGGAGCGCAATTGCGATCTAAGGGATCTCAAGATGTGTTTAAAGATTGAGCATTAAACTATATTTAACTTGACACAGTCACCTAAACATATTATGTTTATGATGCAACACACCCGAGATGTCTGATGCAGTTGTAAATTGACGGTCCTTAAACAAGCCCTCATAATAAATCTCAAACTGATTGACAAATTCACTTGTGAAATGGATTGCTGTGAATGCCAATGATTCGATTATGATCAATAATATGGTAGTAAACAATACATTGTATTCTAAAGCCGCTTTTTGTTTTATCAGTGATTAACTCTTCTGCTACAGGAATGTAATGCATTTTAATTATCTGAATATATATAAAACTTTTAAATATTTAAAAGATAACAATGTATAATTATATATTGATATAAATATGTATAATCTTTATACTGTATATTGAGTTATTGTTATATGAGGGGCTTTCTCAGCAAATATTTGTATATGCGATTAATAGCGATTAATTAATCGGGACACTATGTAATTAATTCGATTAAAACTTTTAACTGATTTACAGCCCTAATATATATATATATATATACACAGTACTTTGCAAACGACTTAGGCACGTAAGATGTTTCACTTTTGTCTTAAGATGGTTATTTATATCTTCAGTTTTAGTGTGTCAATAGGAAATATAAATGTTAGACTCCCAAACATTTGCAAATAGAATAAAATAGAAGAACAGGAGCCCTGCAACAGATATCATGACCCCCACAAACCCCCCCACTGAACATCGAGTCAGTCTGCGATTACATAAAGAGACAGAAGCAATTGAGACATCCGAAATAGACCGAAGAACTGTGGAGAATTCTTCAAGAAGCTCGAAACATCCGATCTGCCCACAAGCAAGAAAAACTGTCCAGCTGTAAGTAGGAGGATTGGGGCTGTTTTAAAGGCAAAGGTGGTCACACCAAATATTGATTTAGATTTTTATGTTTACTGGACTTTGTATGACATTAAGTGACAAATTAAAACTATTTATGGCTTTATTTTTTTGAAGACATCCTCACTATGCAACATTTTTCCCAAGTGCCTAAAACTTCTGCACAGTACTGTATATATATATATATATATGTGTATATTTCCATGATTCAAGAGCACAGGAGTTTCACCCATGTCCTCATACGAAGCATTTGCAATGCTAACATGAATAGCAAATAGAGAAATATGCTTTACTCAGCAAAGCAGTTTCACCTTTCATGCAATCCAAAGCCTGACACAGCTAAAGAGTTTCTGCATACTGGAGCATGTTTGCTTATGTACCAAATATACAGGAATATACTGTAGCCTTGGACATGATATTGCCCCATTAGCTTAAGATTTTGCCACCATGTTTCATAATAACATGAAGATTAAATCATAACCTAATAGACAAAGGTCACAGCAGTAATGCTTTTACTAATGTTAACAAATAGAAACTTATTGTAAAGTGTCACCAAAACTTCTGATTTGAAGTAGATGTTTTAGCTGGATTTTTCAGAAAACCTCCCCATCAAATTACGATCAAGGTTATAGATGCCTGCAATTATATACAGAAACCTGCAATCACTTATTTCTATTTTTTAAGGCTCCACTTACCGGATACTATTCTGCAGTCTTTCTATTATGAACATGTCACACCAAGCATCCAGTGGAATCACCCAGTTGGTTGAGACAATTCTAATCGCAGTGACAACAACCTGTATTATTTTAGTCGGCTATAATGATACCACAAACACACAAGACACTTGAGCTGAGCAGAGTCACCACTGGATATGGAGAACTCCATGGATGCCTGGGAAGACTAAACACAAGCTGCATAAGTAGCTGCTGGGGTGAGTCAAAGGGCTCAGGGGCAGGTGTTAGTAATTACCCACTAATAAACTGATTATAGTGTGAGTTTCAGGTAAGAGGACTCTCTCTACAGTCAATTACTAAAACAAATCAATGGAAAACCAGCATATGCAACAAACCTGCGGCTATCAATCTGCAGAGACTCTTGCTTGTGTTTTATATTTAAGGAATTGTTTCATTTTTTTATTTAGACTATTATATCATGAGGGTTTATCATGACTGTGCACACGCGCGTAAAACCTGTTTATGAACACTTTCATGTAAAAACAAAAAAAACATGATCCATCAAGTTCATCCTTAAAGGGATAGTTCACCCAAAAATGACAATTCTCTCATCATTTACTCACCCTCATGCCATCCCAGAGGTTTATGACTTCCTTTCCTCTGTTGAACACAATTTTATTTGGGTACTAAAATTTGGAAGCAACAAAAAACACAAAGACAGCATAAAAGTAATCCATTTGACTCCAGTGGTTTAATCCATGTCTTCTTAAAGGATTAGTTCACCCAAAAATGATAATTCTCTCATGATTAACTCGCATTTAAGACATGCCAGATGTGTTTATCTTTCCTTATTCAGCAGAACTGAAATGAAGATTTTTATGAGCACATTTCAGCTCTGTTTCTCCATACAATGAAAGTGAATGGGTGCTGTGATGCTGCTGGCTGTTTGATGATCCAAAAGGCATATTTAGGCAGCATAAAAGTAATCCACACGACTCCAGTCAATCAATTCATGTCTTCTGAAGCAAATCGATTGGTTTTAGTAAGAAATAAATAGATAATTACAAAGTTTTTACCTTTAAATCGTTGCTTTCTCGCCTGATACAAATCTGTTGTATACAAATCACGTGAATGTGGTCTCACACTTGCATCACGTGACAGCTCCATGATGGGTCGGCTGGTAGCAGGAAGCATTTTTTAAAAGGTAATAAAATTGTAATTATCAATTGATTGACAGCCGGCAGCGTCATAGCACCTAATCACTTTCAGAGCTGAAATATGCTTATAAAAATCTTCATTTCAGTTCCAAACACATCTGGGATGGCTTAATGGTGAGTAAATCATGAGAGGATGATAATTTTTGGGTGAACTAACCCTTTAAAAGATCTAATCGATTTTGGGTGAGAATTGTTTAGGTTTAATTTTTGGGTGAACTATTCCTTTAAGAGCTAAGATCCATCATCATTGGGAAAAGTAGTAGATCGTAGAATCCATTATTATTCAAACAGATCAATATTTAAGTCCTTTTTTACTATAAATTCTCCTCCCTGCCCAGTAGGTGGCGACATACACGAAGAAGATGTGAAAGTGAAAATGGGGAACGATCGTAAAAAATTACTTAATTATTGATGACCACATAGCAATGCACAATAATGCAATTTTTGAGATGATAATTTTTAGATATAAATGATGCGATCCAAAGTGCATTTGAACAGCGGTGAAACACTTTCTTATGATGTGTCACATTCATACGAGCAGACAGAGAAGTACGTTTGAAGTAAGTTTGGAGCAGAAGAAATAGAAATAAACCTTGTGTAAATTGTTAGCTTTACGCTAAGCTAAAATGCTATTTCTAGCCATTCTACAAGCACATGTTACCAGACACAATCATATATATTTTTTTCTAGTTAGACCTTTGATATTAGGGCAAAAATCGTATTCTTGATAATAACTGTATTGTTTTCCTGTAAAAATATCTAAAAATCCTTAAAACAAGATCAAGATTTATGTCTTGTGACCATACATGTAACGGGATTATTAAAATACAAAATATAAGTCAATGGACCAAAGCCTGGCCACCCCACTCGCAATTGCTGTTTTAGTCATTTTTTGGCGCAATTTAGTTCTTTAGGGGGAAATCATCTCTTTACAAATGTACAAACTTAACATGTGCGCTCACCAAGGTCACCAAACCTCTCCGTCCTGGGTGTCATTGTATCCACTCACCCCCCACCCGTGCCACCACAGACTGATCGCTTGCCCCTGCCTGGCCACCCCTTTGAAAAACTCCTGGCTCCGCCCCTGGAAGTAATCCAAAGTATTTAGAATACATTACTGACCTTGAGTAATCTAACAAAATATGTTACAAATTACATTTTACAGTATGTATTCTGTAATCTGCAGTGGATTACATTTCAAAAGTAACTTTCCCAACACTGCTGACGTTTTAGGATTGGTCCCCTTCACATCCATTGCCTCACTGTAACTCAGATGTGTTCTTTTTTTTTTTAAAGAAAAGGAAAATTTGTCTATATAAATTTTTGTTAATCAACATTATGACACAAATACTGTTAATTGAGGTTAACTTGTATTGAACCCGGAATATTTCTTTACCTGTGCAAGATGCTGAAAAATAGCTGGATGCGGTGCAAGGGACAAAGACGTCTGTCTAGCTCTAGCATATGCATACAAAGAAATAGCAATAGAAAAATAGTGCCGACAGACACAAAAACTTTGCTATTCATAAACTCATGATGCACGAAGCAAATGTCATGGCTTTAACCAGACAGAGGCAGTTTAATACTGAGAGCATTTAGTTATTTAATAACTCACTCGGCAGACAGCACCATTTTAACTACTTACATAACACAATTTCTGAGAACATGTTTCAAATGTCAACCTGTTTTCTCTTTCATTCTCTGATTGTGTCATGCTTTTCATAGCGGATGGCTTTTAGCATCATCTTCATGTGGGTTGAAATGTCCTGAGCAGCTAATCGTTTCACTTTCAAAACACATTAGTTTCGAGAGATGAACAAGTACAATCTAAACCTCTGAAAAACTATGTTCACACTGCACACAAATCCAATTTGGTTTTCAAATCCAATCTTTAGGATGTACTGTTGTTTTGCAAGTGATGAAATCTGATCTGTCTGTCCAGACAGTGTCATCACTAGCCGGTATATCTACATTTGATGTATTTGATAGTAATGATGTGAACACAACACAATACAACAACTAAGGAAGCTGTCAGTGTGGAAAAAGAGGACAGAAAAAGTCACATAGTTCGCTATACGAGCAAATATATAAGCAAAAATTAGTGCATTTGAACACTGTTTCAGACAATAGTGTGCTGCAGTCTCATATAAGGCCACTTTTAAAAGATGCAGTGTCAAGTTACAACTCTAAAGAGGAGAAGCTATTGTCATTCAGATGCTGCCGCTTGCTGTTTTGAGCACAAACGCATCATAGATGTGTTCTTTCGCCAACCTGCGCTATTGTAAATCGTTGGTGTATGAAATAATGCACTTGATGGACGTATTTGACCATTCAAATGTGTTTCAAACTGGATGTGGATGAGTCTGCATATTTCAGCGTGGACTGTATGCTTTTTCGGCTCATATCAATGTTGATTGCTTGTGAACCAATCATAACACGATTCAAGCTTTGCAAAGGAACTGGTATTGAAAGATGAGTCATGACTGTTTGATAGTTTATGGTGGTAATACACTGTTTATACCGGGCGTGTCTATTGATGCGACACAACAGCTTGAGGCGTTTACACTGAAGTTTTAAGGATGCGCTCATGACAAAACCGAGCGTTTCAGACAGAGGGTCAGAGGCAGGGTGGCAAATGATCATGTATTGCTAAATTCTGAACGTTTTAATGTAAAAAAAACCAAAAATATTACTAACATTATCAGTGGAACTCAGGGAAAACAATAAAAATATAAAAAAACGTATAAACCTTTAAAGACAGACCTTCCATGAGCTCTGAGTTTGTTAATCAACGGTAAATGTTATTTCAACTTTTCCAAAACAATTTGTTTAATAGCAGAATTTATTGTGAATAATTACATTATCCATGATCCCCAGGTGAAAAATCTACCAATCAGAGAATCATGGCCAACTAAGCACATAAAAAGAGTTCTGCAGCGATCAATAATTTAATACGTACCATAGTGTTTATTATGGTTGTCTTTTGTCCGATTTTCAAACACTTTTTTTAAAATTTCAATTAAATATGTTGTGTTGTGATTCACCTTGGAGCTGGTTGGTTTGCGTCATGGCTTACAAATCTTTTATGAAGGAATTATGGGAAAATTACTTCCAGAACCAGGATGGCTGAAAAAGTGGGCGGGCACTGTTGCACTCCATATTCTGAAGACATGTTGCATCTCGAATGGGGAAAGCACTCCTTGAAATACCACTTTTAATCTTTTTACAATTTCCTCAATTGCACTTCTATATTCCATTCGTTATAAGTCAACTAAACTTTTCTGTCTACCTCCACCTGCAGGATTTAATCTCTGTGCGCGCACACAAAAAAGTTTTTTCGTTGTAAAAACAACACCAGACCATTCAATTCTGATGACATTGAGAGAAGTAGTTTCTAAGTGCAATATAGCCGAGGATGCTGCAGACCACCAAATTTGACTCACCCTGCCGGGACTGAACAGCATCACTTTGATCCAGACACCTGAGACTTGACGACACTGCGCATCTGGATATATACCAGATCTTCTACATCATTTAACATCATTACTGAGGAAATGACTGGATGAAAATGTTCACAAACAACTCTTAAATAAAATAAATTTTCTCCCTCATTTGGCAAATTGTTTTGTACGGAAGCCCTGAACCGCAAAGTGAAAAAAAAAATGTGTCTCAGTTTGTTCCTGAGCCTAAGTCTTATATGTTTTTCTCTCTTAAGAAAAATAATTTAAATTTTTTTTCCCTTTTCAAAACATTTTCCCTGTCCTTTTCTGCATATCACGGTGCTGTTTTGTGGTCTGTTCTGCATTACGCAGCGGCTCATGTGTTGGCAGGTTTTGCGGCCGAACCACCAGCCCGCTCAGTTCTCCCGATGGACATTCAGCATCTGATCGGCTCAAAAGTGCGTCGGCCCACCGGGAAAATGCCCGGTATGCCAGATTACCAGTCCAGCCCTGGTCATGTGCAGACTTTCATGGTGAAATGTAATTATAATAATATATTTTAATATAACAAGCAAGTCTATGCTTTTGAAACACACTGTCTACCACAGAAGTGAAGTGTTCCAGATGAAGAAGGTCAAATAAATATCCAAATGATGTTGGTCTGTCTAAACATGAGCTAGACAGTTACGCCGATGTAAAATGCCCAAACAAATTGGTGAGGGGTGACTCACTACCTCTGATTCTATTCAGCCGACAGAAATACAGGAAACACGTAGTAATCGTTGATATTGTCAGTCAGAGAAATGTTTGTCAGATAAATCGCATCGCTAATGGTATATTTTTTGAAGGTCCACACTTGTTCGAGTCTGAGTCAAGCCCAAGTCCGGTCTCGTGTACTACAAGACTACATCAACAACATCTATTACAAAAAAAAAATTGCACTCACAATGGCCCGCTCGATTCTTCCGATGGCCAGTCCACCCCTGATTGGCCCCAAAGTGTGTCGGCCCACCGGGAAAATGCCCGGCATGCCAGATTACCAGTCCAGCTTGTCCACTGTGTCTTCAGTGGCTCTGATGCTGGGGGTACATGAAGACTCTTATGTTCACTTTTACAGCCAACAACAGAACACTTATGACGCTTACGAAGCTGAGACATTATTCTTCTCACTGTTTCTGCTCCAGCGTGGAAAAAATGGCGTACTGTGTTTAGATCACCTAAGGGAGGAGCTATGATAATAGGGTGGAGTCCGTCACCAGTCATGGACGAGGCCTGCTCTAACGTGACGTCACTTAAGAGCAGAAACTAAAACCGTTCATTTTAACACACTGTTTTTGATGAATAGAAATATAAGAAAGAGGAGTGGATGGACTTTTATCATTGTAGGGTGGTTGTGTACACACACTGCCAACTCACATTTATGTACAAACACCATGTAAAAGTGAATTTTGCATCATATGCCTCCTTTAAATAATGACAGAGTTTTCTTTTTTGGGTGAAGTTGTGAACTATTCCTTAAAAACGTCATGTATCCACAGTGCCACAAAATACATTGTGTTGTAACAGCAAGATTTAAGTGAGAGGAGCAGTTTCATAGTTGCCCGCAGAATACAAACAACTGAACGGACTCGACTCAGATATGCCAAAAATATATACTTTTTTGTTCCCTGTCTGAACAGTTTTCTGTCGTTTGCCTTTCCAAACTGATGCTTGAACAGATTGCCATACAAGCCGGAAAGGGTTTCATTTGACCTCATGACATCATAATGGGTGTCACTTTACTCTCTCTTGATTGGTAGAAAAGGGTAACAAGCCATTCAATTGGCCCCTTTACCTTTTTCATCGCAACTCCTCATTAAACAAGCAGAATTCATGACAGATACCACCCATTAACTTCCCCTTGAAATGCAATGGGGGGAGATGGAAGATTACGACATTATGCAATATCATTGTCCAATTTGATTAGTCGGCACTGCTGTTACCTCTGCAGAGTAAATTAGTTAATTGAGTAGATATGTCAGTGGGTAATATAAAAAGGAAATTAAAAATGGCTTGGCCGTATCTCACATTCTGTCTTCCCTGTTCTATGCTTGAGTCTTTCAAATCACTCTGTTGGCTCCTGTTAAGGCCAAATGATTGATTTGCAAGGGGGTGTTGGAACAAGTGAGCGTTTGCAATGGCTTGTTTTTATTGACACGGACAACTGCTGATTTTCTATCGAGTAACAAAGCAGATTGCCAGGCCACACAGTTCAGGCCTATGAATATCATAAAAGCATGGATATATGATGTCAACATCACTACGTTTTGACTACTACAAAACTACATTTTTTGCAACTTCAGGCACTTTTAGCACTGTGGACTTCCTTAAAACTGTTTTTACACTCAAACATTTAATTTGCGTACTAACAATGTCCAAAATTGTATGTACATACATCACAGGATATTTCTGTCATTTTTTTTTAATGAAAGTTATGAAAATGTTGCCACTGTGTCATGTGCTTTGTGTTTCATCCCTTAAACTCCTGGGACATCAAGGGGGGGCGCTATATCACGAAAAACATTTACGTTTAAAACGTTAATATCTCCGTGTACATAAGTCAGGCATATGAGGCATCGTTTGAAAGCTTAGAATCAGAACTTTTCAGAGATAACATCACTTCAGCATTTACGTTTACTTAAAATAACAAAATAGGGCCTCAAATCATTCACATTGAAAATTAGTGCCCTCTAGAGGTAATGGGGTAGAAATATTTATATGAAAATAAAAATTCTTCACATAGCACCAAAATTGACAAGACAAATATCAAATGAAAGCACTCACTCTTAAGAATGTGACTGTACAGTTATTTATTTTGCCGTACTACGACAATTTGAAAGATTTTTAAAAGAATCACAAAGTGAAATATGATTTCTGTAAGACATCAAATACAAATGTCTATTTTATGCTCTGATAACTGCTGCTGTAAGCCCCAAGTAGCCAAAAACTGTTTATCTGCTTTTATCTTTTAGTTTTCTAAAACATCAGCCAAACATTTGCTTGGCTGAATAATATAATATTATATATTAGATGTCCAGAACAAAATATGCCATACAAAAGGAAAAGCATGCAAAACCAATCATCATACAATATTTCTTGGATTACTGATGATATTATATTATATATCATTGCAAAGGGGAAGATCTCAGCTTTCTAATTACACCTAGATTGAGTTTCTAGTCCACTCGGAGGCCGATATATTCAATTAAACAATGAGGGTGGTGCTTGAACTAAAAAATAGTCTGAATGTCTATGGACGAGCACATCTGTGAGGGCTAAAATGCGCCCCCTACATTTCAGATCTGTATATTGTGATGGAATGTGATAGAGGAACAAATTCTAGTGCTTTCTATAAAATCATGTTTATATAATAAGATTATAAACATTTTCAATATTATGTATGAATATTTTTTAATCTGAAAGATTAGATTGGATGGTGAGCTTTTAAATTTGAGTGTAAAATAATTGTGAGCGGCAGCCCAAATATGCACCAGAGTTTAAGAATTCTGTGCTGGAAATATATATATTTTTTTTAATATTTTTTTTATTTTTTTTTTTAACAAAATGTCAGACTATTTTGTCTTGCTAATGCTTATTTCATTGATAAAATTTTATTACAGCCTGATTGGAAAATACTCTACTCACTAAACATATTTACTAATGATATCTCGAGCATGCTCTTCACTGACAGTTTTGTCCACTTTTTTAATAAATACACTAACTTTTAAAACTTAATAAGGTGCAAAACTGTTTGGTGCAGTGGAAATTAAGCCACAACTGTGAGAAAGTCGTAATTTTTGAAAGATTTATAGAAATCATATTCACACTTAACATACTGAAATGGCTTATTGGTTATTAACCCTTTGTTTAAATCATCATAGTTTTAAACTTAACCATTTGTATTTTTAGAATGGATTTTCATAGTTTAATATTGAAAGTAGGACTGTCAATCGGTTAAAATTTTTAATGTAATTAATTACATGGTGTTATGTACATTAATTAATCGTGATTAATCGCATTTAATCACATATTTGCTGAGAAAGCCCTCATATAACAATAATTCAATATATAATGATGAAATAATTATACATAGTTATCTTTAAATATTTAAAAATTATATTTATATATATAATTAAAAAAATTCTGATAATTAAAATGCATTACATTCTTGTGGCAGAAGAGTTAATCATTGATAAAACAAAAAGCAGCTTTAGAATACAATGTATTGTTTACTACCATATTATTGATCATAAGACAATCATTGACACAGTTCACAGCAATCCATTACACAAGTGAATTTGTCAATCAGTTGGAGATTTATTATGAGTGCTTGTTTAAGGACTCGTCAATGTACACCTGCGTCAGAGATGCTTGTGTAGCGTCTCGTGTGCGTTGTGTCATAAACATACATTTTTAGGTCACTGTGTCAAGATAAATATAGTTTAATACTTAGAACACATCTTGAGATCGCTTAGTTTGAATTTGTGCTCAATCGAGTGTTTTGAACGCAAGAACGTAACGCATGTTTGTGTTGTTCTGCTACTGAAGGGTTGTTTTCTTCACTGTATAAACTGTGTGTTGCTCATACAGCTGAAGTTTCACTTACTGCCCTCTGGAGTAAACAGGTGGTACTACAAGCTTGCATTTCTCAGGAATCTTCCTTATTACGGTCCGGGGGCATTGCGATTAATTGCGTAAATTTTTTTAATGCGTTATTGTTAATAAAATTACTCGCACTGAATTAACGCATTAAATCGACAGCACTAATAATTTTATATACAAACACTGTCAACGCAAGTCGCGCAAGCTTCTAGCAAAACTAAAATTAATAAAAACAAATTCATAGGTGAATACTGTGGCTGTGTACTTGCAAAAAAACTTGTTCTTTATAAAATGTATGTACTTTGTCAAATATAGCATATAAACAACCAAGTCTTTGCCAATAATAAATGCTTTAACGATACCAAACACAACACAAACCAGCAGAAAGCGAGCACAAACAATGAAGTGACCGCACGGCTCCCGAAATTGATCTAGTTAAATACAAATAAAGGAAAACATTATGATGTTTCTTTCAACTGCACAAACCAGCACAATTGAAAGACTATATTTCTAATTTCACCTTTAGAATGCCACATGTCTAGAATTCAAATTTACGAAATTCAAATTCAAAACTATAAAATACGCCATGGAAAATTTCCTTTTGTTAAAAGCCACGTCTAAAATTCAAATGTATAAAATTTTAATTCAAATCTTTTTGTCTTTTAACTGGCTCCATAGTAGACCATCTTTAAATTTGCACAGTTAAGTCCTCTCACTTCTGTAATTGAAATGAATGAGATGAAAAACCATTTTGAGACTGCCTAATGAAATCTGAGCAAAAAATCCCTGACATTGAACGAGATTGTTATACTCTTAATAACATTACAGACACGATGAACACAATAACAACAACCGTCCGGGAAAATAAAACTCAATAACGGTTCTGACATATATCAAACTCACATATGAAAAGCACCTGAAATAATAGTTTTTTGCTCATTAGAATGCCACTAATCTCTCTAGGGACGCCCCACATGAGAGCCAAAGGGTTCTAGTGGACTCTGGTTTAATTTTTGCTAGATTCAATATTAACTGTTTAATTAACACAGCTGAAGAGCATTATTGAATTGGAAATGAAGATCTACGCTGCTGTAACCTTGTTGGTCCGTCGCAGATGAATGCAGGCAGAGCATAAATTAACTAAATTAAGATTTGGGAAGACACAGCTGTTGTCTGCGAAGACGTTCTCTCAGGAGACCCGAGGCACCTTTAAGGAGCAAAAGAGCAGAAAAGGAGAAGGTTTTCATATCGGGAAAGATGACTCTGCCATGTGTTTAGAAAACTGCCCTATTTCTCCCAAAACAGCTTGGGGAAAAAAGCTGAGATTGTGCTATTTTCTATCATGCACACCTTTGCTGCAAACCCAAAATGCAGTCTTCAGCATTATTGCAGTTAATTTAGTGGTGTAGAATGATGAAATCAGGATAGATTCCATACTAAAAAAATATGGGGGGTGAGGGGGTAGTCTGTTCAATGGGTTGTACTATGTCTAAGGGTGTGTTCACACTTGGCAGGTTTGGTTAGATTAAAACAAACTCTGGTGCGATTGCTCTGTTTGTGCGGTTCATTTGAACAAGTGTGAACGCTGCCACCTGAACCTTGGTGCGCACCAAACAAGCAAACCAATACCGCCTGAAAAGTGGGTCTCGGTCCGCTTCCAAATTAACTCTGGTGCAGTTTGATTGATATATGAACGCAGCTTGGACCAAAGACATCTAAACGGACCAAAAACAGGAAGTAATTTGCCTAATACTGACCTCAAGCATACCTGGTTCTTCTCATCATAGGAGCTACTGTATGTTGCCCATTAGAGTTCGGTACTGGCGTCGGAACCGCCTGTCAGACGTCCTTGCAGCTTATCTTCATTTGTGTGTGCAACGGAGGAATTCCTGGTGCTGTTTTGACTCCTTTACACATTTTATTAGCTCTTCGTTTGTTCTCAGCTGGTAAAAATACCACCATATATACATATATAAATGTAACGAGCGCATTTCGCCCAGCAGCAGCATTGTTTTGGATGATTGGCAAGTTCTGTCAGAAAATATACGTCATTAAAACTGTCCAAGCAGGTTGTAACTTTTCCCTGATGTTCTTTGGTTTTGTATAGTTAGGTTTGGTGTTAAGAATGCCAGTGTGAACGCTAAAAGAACCAGGACTAAATGTATCATTTTCTTTTTTGGTCCGGACCAAGAGAACCAAGAGAACCGAACTACAAGTGTGAACACACCCTAATGTTCTAGAGTAAGGGGCTTTTCACACCGACCCTGATTTTGTGTCTGTCTGCATTGTTGTTCCATTGTTTTCTGGTCTGTTTTGTGGAGTGGTGGCGTAGTGGGCTAAATCACATAACTGGTAATCGGATGGTCACTGGTTCGATCCCCACAGTCACCACCATTGTGTCCTTGAGCAAGGCACTTAACTCCAGGTTGCTCCAGGGGGATTGTCCCTGTAATAAGGGCACTGTAAGTCACTTTGGATAAAAGCATCTGCCAAATGTAAATGTAAATGTCTTACTTTATATTAGGTGTCTTAAAATACTATGTACTAACGCATGCGATGCGATGTATTTATTGCACAACTACAAGTTGTAACTGCTACTGAGGCTGAGTTGCAGGTGGGAGTAAGGTAGGGTTAACAGTTTAACTACAGATGTAATTAAATGTAGGTACTTTAAATGTGATTACAATGCAACAACACATGTGTCTTTGATAAGTACATTGTATACAATTTTTGCATGGAAAGGTAAATTTTTTCCTACTCCCTGAAAGATATTCATGAAATAATTGTTGTAAGATATCTCACTTGTTTCTGTGACAGATCTAGACTCTGTAAATGGCAAATAAAAATGTGGCCGCGGGCCGAGGACAATGATGCTTTCAAACTGTCAATTATTTTGTGTGTTCTCACAGTATTGTAGTTGCATCGAATTATTGAGGCATAATGGCGTTTTTAATCCATGTTATTCATAACAGTTGTCTGTTGAGGGCGCTATTTTGCTGCTGCTATTTTAAACAACCGTTTCAGGTCTCAATAAAGCTCATTTGTTATCTTTAGAGTGCAAAGTTTTGGAAAGAGGGGGCGTGGCTAATTCAACAGCTCCATCTCATGGAAGTAGAACGGCTGAAATCGTTTACAGCACCTTTAAGTACATAGTGGTTAAAGAAACTTAATATTAGATTCCTGTTTTCTTATGTGAAAGTTTTATGTAAATGGACAACTTTAACCGGTGTATTGCATCCCACTGTTTCTTCACCTTCTTTCGCATGAGTGCCACGTTTTTTAGAAACCCTATGAAGGTAAAACTTGGTGTTTCATCAGCTGAACAATTGAAAACAGAATATAAAGCGAGACAACCCATTGGACAGATTGTTCTGTACGTCTAGACATCACAGCCTCGTTTTCAATTGTGAAAAATTAAATATGCCGTTCATTTTCATACAGTTTTGTCTTTTAGTGACACTGTCCTTTAAATTTTGTAAATATTTTTCCTGTGAAGTTTTTTTTGTCACATTTACTCAGTCTAAAACTGAATAAAAATCTAGTTGACAAAAATACATATTTTATTTGACAATGTGCAAAATGACAAAAAAGTGTATCAAACTGTAGGGGACCAAACTTTAATCAAACATTTAAAAAAATCTATAAACTAAGACGTATTTAAACATGTATCAAACATAATCAAAATTAATGTTTAATAGGTAAGATTCAACAACATGACAAAACTATCCTGAAAATCCAAGGTACTGAAATAATATCCTATATCTTGTTAATATCTTGCAATATAATTTTTTTTAGCGTCATATTTTTTAATATCTATGTCATTTGTTTCTCAAGTAAATATACAAAATATGTTTTAAAGATGTTTAGATTAGATGCAATTTTATTGTAGATATATATATATATATATTTTTACTTGGCTCACTTGTCTGTTAAAAGGGTTTTTCTGCATTTGGTTCGACTGAAAAGGACTCAAGTATGAAAACATCTTATGATACCTTGCACACATTAGAAGTCGAGAGAATCTGAGCAGAAGACCACATAACTGTACCTGATGTCTGAGTGTAGACAGAGTAATTACTTCTCAGAGACTTTCAAACAGATGGCCTCATATAAATGAAGATGTATTTCTACAAAGGAAACTTCACACCAACTAACATTTGCCAGCCTCTCAATAAAAGTTGACTGTGATCTCATCGTTTCTTTCATTCGTCTGAAAAACTGAATTTCCCTGAATCCTGAATCCCCTGCTGAGACTAAGTATGCCGAACAATGTCACCTTTCTTGTCTTTCTGGATTTGCATCACTCTAACCTCTGCGGCCTCAGCCAATCATGCGTGTCTGATAATAGAATGCGTTTGCTTTAATTATCTAGTCTAGATTCTCTATCCTTCATTGTTAGGGCATCTTCTGCGACCTTGACCCAAGGAAGGCTTTCCGTCTATCTTTATGGGTTGAGAATACCCATCAGACCGTCCTTCGAATGCAACACTGTAGAAGGCACACACAAAGATGTGGTCCATATGGCTGCCAGTAGGGTTTGTCATAATACCAAATTTTATTTGAAATAAATGAAAACAAGCCTGTGAGGGATAGTCACACCTGACTAATATGAATATTCTTGCTCTATTGATTTCACTTTAAAAAGTACATTTGTTTATTGAAACATGAAAAACTTAAACCAAAAACTATTTCTAAATTCAAATTGCACTTCAAACGAAACAAAAAACCAATTGAAATATCGAAGTGGTAAAAAAAAATATATATATAAGCATATAACCACCCTTCCATTTGCTGTCACGTAAGTATCCGTCTACAACAGGTGGAAAATTACTAATACAAATAACGATCTAAAGAGAATTATAAATGTACAGTAAAAGGGCACATAAGATTTTCTGGTTTCAAAGGTGGATCCAAAGAAATTTAGAACCAATGACTGAAGACATAATTGACTGTGTTTACATTAAGTTATGATCTTCAGTCAAGCACACAAATATGCATGTGAATGATTGCATACTCAATTGAGTTGGTACTCTATACTGATTCTGTAAAAATACTATATCTTTTCTCAACTTAGTACAAAAGTACTGGTACTTTGGACATTCCTAGTGGCTAGCGTTTTTGGCAGCCGTGTTCCTGGTTTTTGTGAATGCTTTGGACATGTGTATGACCTGAAATTTGATTATTTTGCTGAGAGAGGTCCAACTAGCACTCCAACTGGCACCTGACAGATACGAAAAACAACTTTGTTTAATGCAACACACTTGCTTTATTGCATTCAGGACGTACAGCCCCTAGCGTATACACAACTGCCAAAAGAAAAATATATTTTTACAAGTTTTTGTTTCGGAAGGAAAAGAAAAAAGCATTAAATAAATAAATACAGAATGTGTAAACTTTGTCACCCATAGCCCTAGGACAAACGTGTGAAGATTTTGATGAAACTGGAGTGTCAAGCGAATGCACTCTATTGGAATGACACGCCCTGCGGCTACTGTCCCACAGTGCGACATGTTTTGCCTCATAGCGTAGGTATTGCCTATTTATCAGCACAGCCAGGCTACTCACTATGCAAATTGAATGCTAAGACATCCAGTCAGTCACCGCAGCCCATGGAAAGTTTTATTCGCACCGACTCGACATTTTTGAATTCCAAATTGTTGCCGCATCTTAAAAAGCACCATAAGCAGTCCATATGACTTGCGAATTCTCTATAAAATCCTCTGAAACCATACGATAGCTTGAGTATGGAACAGACCGGAATTTTAATCATTAATCACTGAACACCTTGAGATTTAATTAAAGAAGAAAAAAGGCCAATTTGTGAATGAATCGTTTGGTAGAGATTTGTTTGGTAGAAAATATCAATTCATTCAGCTCACAAAACCAGTCTGGATGATTCATTCACAAATCAGACTGATCCAGTTCGCAAGTTCAAATCGCTGACTCAATGATCTGGTTACGACAGTTAAAAGCTCACTGGATGGGAAGATTATCTGTAAATAATTAAAACTTAAATTTCAGTCTGCTCCTCACACAAAGCATTTGTATGGCTTCAGAAGGACTGTATATACAGTGACAAAAACAAGTATGTGAAAACATTGGAATTAGCTGGTTTTCTGGATTAATTGCTCATAAAATGTGATATTATCTTCATTAATGTCACAGGTATAGACAAAGCACAATGTGCTTAAGCTAACAACACACTTTATTGAACACATCCTTTTAAACATTAACAAAGCTGTGGGAAAAAGTAAGTGAATCCCTAGGCTATAGACAACAAAAAAATCAGGAATTAGCATACCTGGCATCCAATTTATGAAATGAGATTGGAGGTGTGGGTAAGAGCTACTTTGACTTATGAAAGCACTCAAACTTTTTTAGTTTGCTATTCAGAAAAAGCATCTGCTGATGTAGACCATGCCTTGCAAAAAATGAGATTTCAGAAGACCTACAATGAAGAGCTTTTGGTGTGCATACAGCCGGAAAGCGTTACAGTTATCTTGAAGAGTTTAGAAAATCCTCCATCCACAGTTAATTAGAAAAATGAGACCAAAATTTAGACAAAAGGCCAATTCAAATGGAGATGATTTAGTACTGTGGCTACTCTCCCTAGAAGTGGCCATGAAGCTACAATGACTCAAAGGGCACACCGCAGAATGCTCAATGATGTAATAAACAACCCTAGAGTGACAGGTTAAATCTTGAAGGAATAACTGGAACTGGTTAACATCTCTTCACAAGTCTACTATACGGAAAACAGGCATGGTGTCCATGGCAGTACACCACGAAGGAAGCAGATGCTTTCTAACTAAAACATTGCTGCATGCCAGAAGATTGCCAAGACTACTTTGACACTCCACAATGCTACTGGGAAACTTTTTTGTGGACTGATGAATCTAAGGTTGAATTGTTTGGGAAGAACATGCAGCACTACGTATGGCATAAGAAGGGCAGCGCAAACCAACACGTAAACATCAACCCAACGTTGAAGTATGGTGGAGGGAGCATTATTATTTTGGGCTTATTTTCTGCTTTGGGCCTGGACCGCTTGCCATCATCAAGGGAAAAATTAATTTCCAAGTTTATCATGATAATCTACAGGATAATGTCAGGGTGGCTGTGCGCCAGCTGAATCTCAGTAGAAGTTGAGTGATGCAGCAGGACAAAGGCCCTAAACATCGAAGTAAATCCACTACAGAATGGCATCAAAAAAAGGAAATCCACCATTTAGAGTCGCCCAGTCAGAGCCGAGACCTTAACCCAATAGAGATGCTTCTTTACCAGTTCTGTAAAGAAGAATGGTCCAAAATTCCTTCTGAACGTTATGCAGGTCTAATCCACAGCTGAAAATGCTTGGTTGAGGTTATTGCTGCCAAAGGAGGATTGACCACTTATTAAATCCTAGTGTTCACTTCCTTTTTCCATAGCACTGTGACTGTTTAAAGGGTTATTTTCAATAAAGAGATTAAATATTATAATTGTTTGTGTGTTGTTAGCTGGAGTACATTGTGCTTTGTCTATATTCATGACTTTGATGAAGATGAAATCACATTTTACAACCAATTAATGCAAAAAAACAGCTAATTCCAAAGGATTCACATACTTTTTCTTGGCACTGTATTATACACGAGTCACATGTCCACTTTTAGAGAGTTTTTATGTCCTTTTTGAAGCTTAAATGCTGTAGTTATATTTCAATTAATTGCAAAGGGTAAAAAAAAAAAATTGAGTACATTCTTCATAATAAATCATTGGAACATTGCGTTTCACAGATGAAAGTATTCATACAGGTTTGGAATGGCAATGGGGTAAGCAAAAGATATCAGAATACATTTTTTTGGCTCAACTTTTCCTTTAATAGTAATGAGATTGTGCTAAATTTCTCATTTAGAAACGCCTCTGTCCTACGTTGCCCTTAATTTTGTCCTCTGGAATAGCGACACAGGGGATCCTGCCAGTGTTTACTTGCCCGAATCGGGGTTTGAAAAGAGCGTATCTCAAGTATGCATTAATGTGAGGCTTCAAACACTTGGCAGAAATCTGAATCATTGTGATATCACCCCGGGAGAAAATTTGATGCTGTCACACCAGTCCAAATTTAAGCAGGAGATTTGTGGCATGAAATGCCTTCAATTGCAGAGATTGCTACTTGACGATGAGTGTTGCTCTGGCTGCCATTTACCTAGGCAGTCTTTATATGGATGAGTTGATTTTCCCCACAATGATCTATGCTGACTCAGAGAGGTGAAAGTTAGCTGATATTCACCATCCTAAACACAGCTATTTCATGCCAACGTGCTAATTTTAAGATTTTCTGGGGCAGACTTAGGAAAGAGCACTTTCCCAGAGCAAAATTGTATTGCCGAGAACACTTCATGGATGTTTTGATTAAGTATCAATTTTTCTCAAATGTTTCTTTTAGAAACATACCTAGTAGAAATAAACGAGACAATTGTTAACATACTGTAAGATTATAGAGCTATAACACTGAATATCATAGCTCAGATTTAGTCTTGGGTGAACTTGATAAGACATTTTTGAGTTCATACTGATCTCTGACTTTTGATTAAACACTTTGGCGTCTTTGCAAATCTGACAACAGTTTAAGTCATTGCCAGGGCTGGACTGGTAATCTGGCATACCGGGCATTTTCCTTCCTCAACAACTTTTTGGCCAGTTGCTATGTAAAATCCTGGGCCAATTTCTCTTCCCAGTCCAGCCATGGTCATTGCTAAGATTGTTAAAACAAATCTGATAATCTACATATCTTGAATTTTTACTATGCTGCAAAAAAAAACTTAAATTGACCTTTTGAGTTTGTATATAATTTTGAAACTTAAAGGGATAGTTCATACAAAAGTTAAGATTTTCTCAAAATGTACTCATTCTCGTGTGTGTAACTCATGTGTTCCCAGATGTGTGTAACTTTCTTCTGCAGAACACAAACAAAGATATTTAGAAAAATATTTCAGCTCTGTAGGTCAATGTAATACAATGCAAGTGAATGGGGTCCAAAAGTTTGAATCTCAAAAAAGCATAAAATGTCAGCATAAAAGTAATCCATATGACTCCATTGGTTTAATCAATGTCTTCTGAAGCAAACTCAATCAGTTTTGGGTGAGAATTGACCATAATATAACTCCTTTTTCACTATAAATCTTGACATCCTTAGCGATCATGATTTTAAGCTCGATTACACTTCCAAGCACCATCTACCGCTGCGTACCATCTTCCAAGCACTGGGAAGTGTAATCGATCTTGAAATAATGATCATGACTAGAGACTGCAATGAAAAGATGTACAGTGAAAAATGTATTACATTTTGGTCTGTTCTCACCCAAAATCTCAAACCTCAGTACTCAAGGGGGCGATGCATTGGAGTTTCCTTTAAATGTTTGTGCCATTAAACCAGATGTGCTATTTAGGCAGCTAGCTATGGATTAACCTACAATCAAGTTTTTCATCAAACCGCACAATGATGACTTTAAGACATTAACAGCTTAATTTTTTGTTATAGCATAATTTTCAGTAAAGCTGCTTTGAAAAGTACAAAAATTACTTGACTACAAACATGTTACTGTAATTAAGAGTAAGTTGCTTAGCAAGATTCTCTTCAAACTATTGCTCTTGCATTACAGCAGTTGCCAACCTGATCATACAGTAAAATCAGAAACAGAAGGTTGACTAATCTTTTGTCAAAATCGGTCTGTGCATACCGAAATTCGAACCACTGCCCCTAGTGGCCAAAGCGGTAAGTGTTGTTGGGAGTATGGGCATGTGTGAGCTCCATTTTCCGGGTGAAATGTCCACAGAGGGGCGCCAAAAGTGAGGTGTTTTCAGCTGTAAAGGATGTGAAGAGGAATGCATATTTTATAAACTGAACCCCCAAACCACAAACCTGATTATGCAAACACGATTACTTCCTGGTTTCAATGAAGGAAACAAACCTGGGTCTCCCACGCTGCTGCCGCAACACTCTTCCGGTCACGCCACAATGGAAGGTAAACATGCTTGAACCCATGCAAAAATGTAATGTATGATGGGAGATTCTGCTTGACAGTGAGTTGGCATAATGTGTCCGATCCTCGGGTACTGGATCTCTCTGAAAAAACATGCCGACTTTGATGTGATTATGTTGTACGTGGCTTGTTGTACGTCGTATCACGCCGGTTTCCTAGTTGAAATGAACACTAGCGGTGCTAAAACAACAACTTTTATCCCTTTCAAACAAATCACGAGTAAAGCGGCACATTATTAGTTCATAAACACATATTTTTCTCCCTGTTCTTCACACGATGCTGTCTTATGATATCCAAACAGTTTTACTATTGCACATAAAATTTGTTGTTTCCAGCCTAAGGTAAGACTTGTTTTGTATGCTACCATCATGCACCATTGTGACAGGGCGGAGGGCGGGGCCGGGTCGTGATTATACACTAATTAAGCCTCCGAGAGGGATAAAAGCCAACTGCGGATGGTGGTGCGAGAGAGAGAGAGAGATCATTTACGGTCAGCTGACCATCATGTGTGTGTTTGTGTCTTTTGTTTAAGTTTTTCCTTAAACTATTATTTATATTGTCAAGCCGGTTCTCGCCTCCTCCTTTCCGTCTAAATCCCTTTACAACCATTTATTCTGATCAAACAAATAGTTTACTTTTAATCATTTAATTATAATATTATATACAGTATAATAGCTTAAACACTGTCTTATAACTTATGGGAAGAACATACATTTTTGACAGCCTACATATATAGTGTGTTTGGTTTCATAAAAATAGTCAGCAACCTGGAGATGATATGAAAGGATTTCCTGAATAATAAAGTTCAGTGTCTGACTGCATTCTGTGCGCTGTCGCTGGTACATAAGACAGTTCTGTGTACGCCGCTCTACTTCCTGTCGTGAGCCGCAGCTAAAATGGATTAACATGTCAACTGGACAGCGAACAGTCGGTGCATTTTAAAATCCCTGTCTGCCAAAAAGCGCTGGGATAGAAGACCAGCCTTATATAAATAGGATTCATTCCAATCTCATTTCTTTGCTTTTCTCATCTGGCTCTCTACCTGTCTGTCATTGCTATTTAAAGGTGCACTGAGTACATTTTACCACTTAAAAATGTGGAACACCCAGAAATGGATAGTACTTCTGAGAAATATGTTTAAAACTTGAACTTTCTGAAGAAAATGCAAGGGTGTTGCTAAGATGTTCTAAGGGTTTTAGAGTTTTGTTGGTGGTTGCTACGAGGTCGCTTACTATCCCAAGCCAAAAGAGCACATCCTTAAATTTATGTGATATTCTGGTCTTAAGATATGGCTCAGGTCCCTCTTTTATTGCAAGTCTATCAAATTTATTCAGCCTGTTCTGCTACGCAATAATCTGAAGTTGTAGCAGACCTCTCCTCAACAAGCCACATGATTTAAGGGTATTCGCAGTTTGAGTCATGCACTGAAGTTTAATACTTAGTTGCAAAGTTTATTATGAATGAGTAAAGCTGTCACGATTTTGAAATTTGAAATGATTAATTGTCATACAAATGGCATCCTTAAGCAGTATTAGTATTAATGAATTTATTCATATGGGACTTTATATATATGGGAATATGGGAATCATTAATAAACAGGGAAAAATAATCTCTTAAAAAATATTGCACAGGGGTTGAGTGAAAAATATTTTACATTTTCAAATACTTAAAATATGGCTCTCTTTTTGGCCAACTTTAGTCTCGGTCAACTTTACATTTACATGTTGTTTTAGCTGTCTAGCCAGCTTTTTTGATTTGCAATATGATTATATATTATATTATATTATATTATATTATATTATATTATATTATATTATATTATATTATATTACACTACACTTACTTAGCATTTTATTAGAAAAACCTGTACACCTACTTATTCATGTGATTATCCAATCAGCCAATCATGAGGCGGCAGTGCAGAATAAAATCATGAAGATACAAGTCTGGAGCTTCAGTTAATGTTCACGTCAACCATCAGAATGGGGAAAAATGTAGATTTTCAACCGTGGAATGATTGTTGTTGCCAGATGGGCACTTGCCAGAAACAAAAAATATCCAGTGAGCGGCAGTTCTGAGGACAGAAATGCCTTGTTGATGTGAGAGGTCAATGGAGAATTGCCAGACTGGTTCGAGCTGACAGAAAGGCTACAGTAACTCAGATAACCACTCTGTACATTTGTAGTGAGCAGAATAGCATCTCAGAATGCACAACACGTCGAACATTGGGGCGGATGAGCTACAACAGCAGAACACCTCATCAGGCTCTTTATTAAGACAATAGTGTTCCTAATAAAGTTCTCAGTGAGTGTATATCAAATAATATATTTGTAAAATAATTGTGACAAGCCTATGAAGAGTGTTGGGGAGTAACGAAATACATAGAATGGGATTACGTATTTAAAATACAAAATATAACTAACTGCACAACACTAAAGTTACAGTTACATTCAAAAAGTATTTTGATTACCGAAGAGATTACTTTACATTTTATTGTCATTTGTTTAATTTAATATTTAGCCATTTCAGATGGAAAACATTTATACATATAAATGATGCGATCCAAAGTGCATTTGAACAGCGGTGAAACACTTTCTTATGATGTGTCACATTCATACGAGCAGACAGAGAAGTACGCCATTTTTGAACAGAAGAAATAGAAATAAACCTTGTGTGAATTGTCAGTTTTACGCTAAGCTAAAATGCTATTTCTAGCCATTTTACATCATGTATTCTGTAATCTGTAGTGGATTACATTTCAAAAGTAACACTTTCAACCCTGCCTATGAATGAACAATAGTGATAATGATGATTGCTTATCATCTCTTGTCCATTGATGACCATTCAATTATTTTTATTTATTTATTTGTAGGAACCATAATGCAAATATTTCATCATATTAAATATGTTTCATTTTTGGACCACTCTAAAAAGTGTGAAATTGACTTGTATTCACTAGCAGATAGTCACTAGCTAAGCACTGTGGTTGAATGATTAGTCATATGGTTCAGGTGACCATTAACAAAGATGACAGAATTTAAACTGCGATCTTCTGGGGGTGCATACACCGCCCGAGCAACTGCCATTGAGATAAATGGGAATGCTAACACACATTTTTCTCCAGGTATTATGGACCTCTTTGGCTGTAACTCACTGCGCCCTTTTCTCATTTTTAGCAACCTTCAAGGGTATCTGTCAGAGATGAGCAGTGTTTCCACCTGAAAATCCATAAGAAAAATTACTCCATTTTGCACTTTTCCTTCCTTCCTTAAGGAGTTCAGGTGGTGTTATTCAGTCAGGGTGACTCAGAGAGTTTTGAGGGCTCTTCTCATAATAAGCCAGATCTAAACCACAAAAATGTCACTTATAAATATCACCTTATTACGTGCAGCATTGGAAACCCCTGGAGGTTATTCGGGTAGTCTTTGTAGTGGGAGGGTTGGCGCAGTATGCAAAATCTGAAATTGCTATTATGAAAAGCATCTGAAAAGCTTCTGTTTGTTACTTTTTTATTTGTTACTATGATTCACACATTGACCAAAAACCACTACTATTAAGTCAAAATAGCTGCAGGGTACTTTGAAATGTCTGGTGTGGCTATTCTATAATTAATCTCATTTATTTGTCTAAGAGAAGTATTATGGATATTTTTGATATGTGTTAAAGCATTAAATTAACCTCATTTAAATTACAGGATACTTCAATGAAAGTACACTGTTGCCAGATTTGATAGCACCACATATACAGTATCGAAATGAAACATTTACTGCTAAACTGTAACATTGCTGGTTTCTTGCCATAAACCCTTTGAGCACTCATCTGCTTTACTGTACAATGCCTTACAGGCTACACTGCAAGCGAAAGTAAAGAACGTAACATTTGCTGACATATTGGTGTGCCACAAATTCAGAAATGCTGATTGCTCATGTTTTATTTACGTTTTTATTTAAGGTACATAGTTACATGTTTTTAAGTCATTATGAGGTCAGAGGTGCATGATATGGTAATGTTGAATGAGGTTGACACAAGCGGCCTGAAAGGTGACTAATTCTCATTACACTCATGAGCCTGAAACTGACCCAAAGATGAGTATCAATCTACCCCTTAATTATTCCAATTAAAGCATGGCTTGGAGGCTCCATGCTTGCCTTTACAGATTTGAGATATGCAGTAATTGGTGGTAATATTACCTCTTATTGCTATGTATTTTGTATTACAGCCTTGTATGAATGGGGCTGTTCAGTCATGACATCGCTTTGTAGGCTAATCTGCGAGGCTAATTCACCATGGGCTCCATCGAGAATTTTGAAAGGGTTTTTTACACTGGTGGAACATATTATATTAAAAAATATATATTTTTGTCTTATTTTCATTTAAAAAATATCTAAGCACCCTTAACACATGAAAACATTACTTCAGAAGCAGAAAGTGATAAGACATGTCAAGAATTTTTTTTTTTTTTTTTTACACAATTTGCTATTTTCTTTATTTTTATAAGCATTTAAACGTTAATAAATTGAGTTTCTCTGAAAATAAGACAAAATATCTGATGTAATTTTATTCTCAAGTAAATGTTTCTTGTTTTAACCCTCCTATGGTGTTGAAAAATTGCACATCCTTTGGGTGCTTCCGGTCATTTTTGACCGGAAGGTCAGATCAGCAACACTTTTTTGTTTATGGTAATAATGATACCGTTTTAATTTTATGTTATTGTGATCTTATTTACATGGCCTCGTGCCACCCCTTGGCAAGATGCCACCCTGGGCGACGGCACATGCCACCCATGCCTAAATCCACCACTGGTTTGCATAAACAAATAAGCATATTTTTGATTGTTTTTTAATTCAGAACCTACACTGAACCATACATAAAACATGAGAATGTGACATAAATTGGAGGCAGATTGCTGCCATCTGGTGAACAAAATATAAATAAAGTGACTTGAAAACCATGTTACGCCAGTAGATGACTGCTGGTAGATGACTGTTGCCACCTACTGTGTAGTCTGATGGCTTGTTGTAACCTAATTTCATCAAAGGATATGCATTTGGATATATATTTAAACATGATCAAATTATTATATCAAAGTTTAGCATTTTAAAATGGATTTGAAGTGCCAGTTTTTGCTGTTAATGTCATAATGCTTGCAATCAATCCTGACCATGGTGTTACAAAGAGAATACTAATGCATTATACTCAAATGCATTTCAAACGTAATTTAATAACTCAAAGTAAATGCATTATAATGTCAAGAAAATTATCATCAAGAAACAGAAATGAACTGTAAGATGAATAGTATAAAACAGAAAAGAGTATAAAACAGAAGAATCAGAGAAAACATTTTGCAAGTTCAAACTTTCTATAGTAGACATTTATTTTGCTCACACATTTGTGTGTGTGTGTGTGTGTGTCTGTGTGTGTGTGTGAGAGAGAGGGCGTGTTTATGTGGTTTACGAGGACAATTTTTTAGGTTACAAACTGGTAATTACAAGGGTATTATGCTATAAATGTGGTTTATAAGGACATTTCTAGTGTCCCCATAATTTAAATGGCTTTAAAAACATATTAAACAATGTTTTATTGAAAATGTCAAAATGCAGAAAGTTTTTTTGTGAGGGTTTGGTTTAGGGGATATAAGCTATAGTTTGTACAGTATAAAAAACATGAAAAATGTGAAAAGTCCTCATAATGATAGGTAGACCAACATATGTGTGTGTGTGTGTGTGTGTGTGTGTGTTTTGCACTGAGGAAGTCTCACCCTGTGATTTCAGTTTTTTTTTCTGCATTGTGGCTGATTTATTGATTGTATTTGACAGATAAAAAATTGCTCTGTTTTTTGGTCTTTCCCATTCATTTTCAATGGTCGGTCAATTTTGCCCGTGAATATCAAAGGTGTCACTTTTTTTCCCCTTTTTTTGTTTTTTACATCCACTTAGACTTGTTACAACAACAATGACTTTTAATACAAATCAGAACTAAAATTGTATATTATCAGTTCATAATCACTTCCTTTTTGCTCTGTTCCTCACATTAAAACCCTTTTTGCTACAGAAGACCGGCTCTAGCACGACCGCATGTTTTCTGCCGGCCTGTTCTAGTAGTGGAACATATTTCTCATTAACTTCAGCTGCTGGAGTGGTTATTTTGCTGTGCTACTCCTCCATTAAACAACAACAGGCTTTCAGATTCACTGTGTCTACATGAATCCTATTTCCCAGGGGCAAAAATCTCATGTTTTCCAAATACTGCTAATCTGCGGAGACGTGGATGTCTACAGGTCAACCATGTACAAGGTACAGCAGTGATTTGGCTGCATGTTGCTAGTCATATGTATATAAAACCCATAATATAGCATGTTTGCTCAATCTTTTCAAGCTTCTAATTGAAGACTGTTGTATAATATATTTAGCAATCAAGGGCAAAATTAGCACCAATTACCGCCATCATGTCTACAAATGGAGGTACAAATTCTTAGCTATTATTTTATATTTATTGTAATAGAAAAGCAAAATATACTCTTAGGATTTCTGCACTGTGCACATTACACAAAAATGTATTGCCTTACAACTCAAGTCAATAACACACTTGAAGCACAACCTTATAATAATATATGTAATATACTGTAATTGCTTCAATGTTGCATCCAAATTTGATAACGAATCCTGTATTTGGGCAGTTGACATGATGTGTATTTGTACTGTCCTCATAGAAATGGTTGTATTAATGGTTATGGATGACTTTTTTGATGGATGGATGCGCTTTTTTTGGGCTTCAAAATCTAAGGTACCATTCACTCCCATTATAAAGCTTGGAAGAGCCCGGATATTTTTTAATATTACTCTGATTGTGTTTGGCTGAAAGAAGAAAGTCATATACACTTAGGATGGCTTGAGGGTGAGTAAATTATGGGATAATTACAATTTTTAATTTAAAGCAAACTAACCCTTTAATTGTGTTAATTATTGTTCATGCAGTTTTCACAGCCTCATATTAAGTGAGAGACTACATGAAACATTAAAAAAAATATTTGCCGAACCACAGGACTATTGAAATGATTAAAATTGTCAATAGTCACAGCATTTCAAATGTATTATATGTTAGGGGAAAAACTGTTCATAGCCATTCTATGTGTCTCATCTAAAGTTGGTCTGGTTCAGGGGCCAAGTCTTCAGCATTGATGTTGAGAAATAGTTTTTTTTAACAACAAATATTTCATTACAGTAAAAAGACAATTGACAAAGAGAGTGCAAGGCCAACCCCGGGCATGCGGTGAGAAAGATAGCATACACATCATAAGAATTACGCCCAAGAGCAAAGAGGAAAGCACCATCTTTTCTCTAAAGTTTATGGCAGAGCACACTCCTGTAGGGAACTTTTCTTCTCGGGCAGAGATACAGAAGCTAAGGAGACACGAAGAGTAAATAACTGCAGGCTCAGGTAACCCCTTTCATTTTAAATGCAGCTAAAATAGAAGAAGGCTACTGTCATGAGGCATTCTGTTTTGTGTCAGCTTGGGGTATTGGCATGTTGCTATTGTATCTTATTTATATGGCACATAGCTGTGACTTCATAAAAATTAAATAAAAACATAATGAATGACTTCTGGTTGAAATTAACCAAGTAAACAATATAATGTATATTTAGATTTTATTAGGAAAAGGTGAGTGATGTCTGCCCATGCAAAACTCACCGGGTGCTAAGGTGTTGTGGGTGTCTTCAAGCGTGCTGATATGCAGTTGCTAAGGTGTTATGAGTGATTTTTCGGTGATTCTCACAAAAATTCAGAGTGTTAAAGAATGCTGAATTTCTCATTACTGCAAAGTGTCTAGCTTCAAAATAAGGACCAAATTAAATGTATTGTTAACAGAATAAACAATTAAAAAACTTTGTAACAACAATATATGTTGTGCCTGAGAATAAATAGTAAATAAAAATAATTTATTTGACATTCTGCATAATAAAATGCAAAAACCAGGTGTCCATCAAGCCATTTCGCTCTACTACAACACTTTTTGCTGCCTCAAAACACTTTGTGTGTGTGTGTGTGTGTGTGTGTGTGTGTGTGTGTTACATCATCAAGATACATTCAAACATGGATGTTGTAGTTGTCTATATGACCTGTTTCCAGCACTATGCAACTGATGCTACAGTATTTGTTTAAAGGGGTCATGAAATGCTTCTTTTTTTTTTTTTTGCACAAAAAACATTAAAATATGGTAAAACATGATCATTTTCCACCTTCATTCTGACCCTCAGAAATGTTCAGGTTTATCTGTCTGCCTCCCGCAAGACAACAAGGAACATCCACTAAACGACACACCCACTACATGTAACGCCCCTCTTGGATCACAAAGTGATTCTATTGGCTACAATAATTTTTTTAATCCAATGCAATCGCTGCATGATTCATATTCTCTTAACTCTTTAAATATTACATAGAATAACTTTTGAATTATGTCACATATCATATTATTAAACTGAAGATATAAATGGTAAACTGAACTTTAGTGGAAGTCCTGTATTTTATATCATATTCGTGAAGGTGTTTGTACAATTTCTGATTGTACAATAATAATAATAAAAGATTAACATGAAAAACATAAACATTTCTATGGTTTGTTTTCTCTAGTTTGCTCACAAGCTTAATAGGTTAGCGTACAGCAAGCTTCTTCTCCTCTTCCTTCTCATCACATTTCTCCTCACTGTCACCACCTAGTGATATGGGGGTATTTAATGATTTTACAAACTTTAATTTCATATATATATATATATATATGTCATTGCATCTGAAAATTTTTATCCACCCCCCCGGTGTGTATATTGGTACATTACTACACCGTAATATATTTAATTACACTCTTCTTTCTTCACGCAAAATACAGTGATTCAACTCAAACAATCTTTCTTTATCTGTTTATGTATTGATATGATAAGCAGCAGTGTAATAATGATACATATGGTTACGAGTAACAAGGTTACTTAGCGATAGAGGTCTGCTCTGGCCTTAAAATAAAACCAAAACCCGACCCTACCTGGCCCGGCCCAAACAATACCGTCAGATTTTAAGCCAGAACTTGAAATCGAAGAATATTTGAAGAATATAATTACTTCTGCTAGCAAGAACTGTTGCAATAGGCTGAATTTTATGTTAGCATCGTAGGCAACATTTGTAACTGTAAACACACACAGGTTTAACAAGGCACGGCAGCCCCTCAGTACACCAGAGCAGAAGGATAAAAAATCTTGAAGGGCCTTTTTAGTGAAACACTGAACAAACACAGATGTGATGTGATGTGATGCAACAGTCAAAGACATTCATCCAACATGTGTTTACATAGGAAAACAATGGTAAAACAGAGCAGATGCATGCAAAAACACTTTCGGTGTGAACAGCCCCTAACTCATCCGTTCGCACATGTCTGAGTGTGGAAGTGTGTGCACGAATCATGTTCGGTAGGCCTTTTTATTTTTTTCAGTAAATAAAAACCCAAAGTCCTACATGAAGGAATGTGACTAGTGAAATATGATTTCTGTAAGTAATCAAATACAAACATTTATTTTATGCTCCAATTACTCCTGCTGTAAGTCCCAAATAGCTAAAAACTTGAAATCTGCTTTAACCTTAGGAAGTTCTCTAAAAAAAGTGCCATTGTTTACTTGTCTGGGAGCTTGCTTGGCTGAATAATCCAATGTTATGTCCAGAACAAAATATGCCATCCAGAAGGAAAAGCTTGCGAAACAAATCATCAGAAAATACGTTTTTGACTATCGATGATAAAATGTTTTACATCATCCCAAAGGGGAGGTTCCCAGCTTTCTAATGACACCTAGATTGAGTTTCTATTCCACTGAGTGGCCGAGATATTCAATTAAACACCGAGGGTGGTGCTTGAACTGAAAATTAGACTGAATGTCTATGGACGAGCACAACTTTGCAGGCTAAATGCTTTAGAGCGCCACCTACATTTCAGATCTGTATATTGTGATGGAATGTGATAGAGAAACAGTTTCTAGTTATTTCTGCCACCATGTTTACAAAGTTAGGAGGAAAAAATCTGTTTATCATAAGATTATAAACACATATGATATTATTAATCAATAATTGGAGGGTTTTTTTATTATTTGGGGGGCTCTCTGAAAAATCAGACCAATGTTTTGTAATTAATCCACAGTACGTGTGAATGGTGAGCTTTTAAATTTGAGCGTGAAACCTTGCGGGTGGCAGCACAAAAATCAACCAGAGTTTAAGGGGTATTTATAAACAGCTTGATTTAGAAAAGTCATAGCACACCTCTTCTTAACAAACCACATAATTTGAGGTACCATTCATGTCCGTTGCACAAACCGCACCAAATTTAATCAAGTTATGCATCAAATTTTAGTATTTTGGGTTTAGGGGATTGTTCACATGCCTAACCCTTAGTATGAGTAACAGTGATCGTGATGCTTGCTTTAGATACTTTACATCAAGAGCTCTGTAGCATCCATACCGCAGCTGTAGACTTCAGATAATTATCACTTTGCAACATCAGTCTATTTCTTGTGGATTTATTACAATTCACCCTGCTAGCTATTTCTTATTTGTCTTTCTTATTGCTCTCACTGATGTCTAAATGGCCGCAGGGTGCTTTGCAATGTCTGGTGCCACTGTGCCTTAATTAGAAAACCCTCATCATTTATTTGTCAAAGAGACGATATTGTGCCTGGATAAATTCTGTGCAGAGATACCGTGGTCTTGTGGTTTGTTTTGCTAAAGCAGGATGCAATAAGATCTTTAAGAATAGCTGCAAGCGATGCATGTTGGCTCATATCAACCGTATGAGTGAAATTACAGCGCACGTCGCCCAACTTCTGCAATCCAAACTCAGTGTTAAATGGGGACTTGATCTTCCCCAACAAGCAAATGGCTGCTGCTGGGTTGGGGGGTCACGAGCTAAGAGAAGGCAACTGGGCACAACTTGTGACAGAAATGTATTCTGCATTTTAATGAGGTGGTATAGACTATCTTGGTTTGAGGCTAATGTGGATCTCATGTTCTATATCTCTGCTTTACAGTTGTGTGGAAGACGATGGAGCTGGATCCTTATCCCGTTGACTGTGGGCCATCTTTGGGATTTGATTTCTTTGGGGCTTTTGAAGCAGCTTTTATTGGTGCTATAGAATATCTCACTCCTGTAATAAAGCATTTGGATTTTGCAAAGATTTTCATGGAAAGATCAATGCAATGTTGCCTGCAGTTGAAATTCAGCTGCTGAGTTTGCCTCCTACCTGCAGGGGCGGCTGTGGCTCAGGTGGTAGAGCGGGTCGGCCACTAATCACAGGGTTGATGGTTCAATTTCTGACCCACATGACTCCACATGCCGAAGTGTCCTTGGGCATGACTCTGAACCCCAAGTTCCTCCCAATGGCAGGCTAGCACCTTGCATGGCAGCTCTGCTATCATTAGTGTGTGCTTGTGTGTGTGTGTGTGTGTGTGAATGGGTGAATGAGTCACAGTGTAAAGCACTTTGAATACCACTAAGGTTAAAAATGCGCTATATAAGTGAGACCATAAGTGCAGGCCTCTTCCAGTAAATGTTTTTGAGAAATGGCGATTTTCATCCAAAACTAACAAATCAGACAGATTATTTATGCACGCAGTACATACTTTAGCTACATACTTGTCTTAATCATATACTGTTCAATTTTGTCAAAGATGGATGGCTATGTATGTGTTCAGAATAGCATGCTGAAATACTACTCTCATTATTTAGTTTATACAGTATATATGGGGGTTCTCACGAAACCTGGCACGACAAATGTTCTGGTCCTACATTATTTTACTCCAAAATCAAAATATTTTTTTTATTTACATTTACATTTACAATTACGCATTTGGCAGACGCTTTTATCCAAAGCGACTTACAGTGCACTTATTACAGGGACAATCCCCCCGGAGCAACCTGGAGTTAAGTGCCTTACTCAAGGACACAATGGTGGTGGCTGTGGGGATCGAACCAGCGACCTTCTGATTACCAGTTATGTGCTTTAGACCACTATTTAGGAAATTAAGCCTTTTTAGGGCCACTAACATTTTTTACACTGTGAGAATATTTTCATGACAATTCCGCACATTTTACTCACCAAAAATGTTATTAGGTAATTATGAGATTTTGATTACTGTCACTTGACAAAATGAAAAATGACTTACATTGTGTAATATTTATTTATCATAGTGGTACTATCTTGGTACTGCCCTTTTCACTCTGAATGTAATTTAGAAAATCATTGAACAACATAAATTTAACAGAACAAATGTGACTGTTACGTTAATGAGAATTATAATTGAAAACAATGAGAATAGTAAAATTACATTATCTGGACGTGTTACAGTATTGAGATCTGGTGGCAAAATGTGCTGAAGTGTCCTGAAAATAACATCACAGTGCAAAACATTTTAATGGTCTGTAATACAGGCCTAATTTTCTTTAAACTATATAGAAATATATATACATTTAATTATTGATCTGGGGTTATATTGAGAAACACAATCCAAAAATTGGTCAAATAAGATTTTGCATAACAGAGCATCAGATATGTGAGATATTACTTAAATATAATGCAATTACTATTTATTTATTATTATCATTATTATTAGTAGTAAAGTGAATATTAAATAACTATACAGTAGTGATATATTTCTCTTACCTTTTCCATTTAAATTGAGCTTTTATTTTGGTGGAAGCTTTTATTTTGGAGTGAAGTCAATTCTGTTTCTGCGTTTTTGATGGTAGCTTGTCACATCCGGAAAAGCAGGTTGCTCCATGACCCAATGTAATTATTAAAACACAAATGGGTGATATTTAATTATATAAAAATGTAGTCTGTATGTGTCGCACTACAATGTGAGTTACTGCTTTGCTCGCTGTCGAATACTACAAACAGAGTGCTAACAATAATTTTACAAACAAACACTGTAAAAACTACAATGAGTCAAAGGAGCTCTAAAAGGTACTGTATGTCAGCACGACACCAGCTCCACACATTCACTTGGAAGTGCTCAGCACATGCAAAATCTATCTCATTAAATCGCAGCCTTTGCAGTTAAAAAAATGTGCATTGAATGTTTACGGAATGACATGCTTGAATCAGATGGCATCGGGTTTTGGTATCATAGCATTTTTACAAGCACGAGAACAGGTACATGAGAGTTGTATCGGACCCGACCAATATCGGCATCGTGACATCCCTAATATATCCACCTTATTTTGCAACAAGGAAGTAAGCAGCAGCTGCATTTCCGGCGAATGTGTCTATAATATTTTCTGTCGTTATGGGGGGGAGGATGTGGAGACTCAGGAACTCAAGTCTTTATTATACGTTTCAACACAGTAAAAGAGTGGCTTTTCAGCTTCAAATAAACACAAACGAGTCACATTGTGCATCTCTCTCTCCTCGTCTCTAGTGTGGTCTCCCCAGGGCTTACTACAGACAGAAACAGGTGTTAGACATAATAGCGCTCAGGTGTGCACCCTTACCGCTTTCTCTCTCTCCAGATGAACACTCAACCGTGCCCCGCACCACAGTCACAATGTACCACTGGCATTGACCGCAGTGTATATAACTTGAAGGTTATCATACCAGAATTTAGTGATATGAGCTTATAAACGATCACACAACCACAGGATGTACAGCAGAATCACTTGTTACTGTGTGTTGTTGTATGGAAGAGACGGTAACAAAATCTGCTTCTTTCTTTACTGAAATTGTGACGATGCAGTCTTTCTTGCCTCCACGTTAACGTCCATTCATATGTACCTGCATATGAACCTCCGATGTTCCCTTTAATTATTTCCAAATGCGATGTTTCATAAGCCGTGCTGAATGCTGATCTGCGTGTCTGTTTACTATACACTGCTAAGAAAGAGAGAATGTGCTCTGACAAGAACCGAGAGTAAAATGCGTTTATTATTTATTATTATGATAAAACAAGATGCAGTTATGGTGCAAAGAAAGTTGAAGTAGCATTTTCCCAGCATCTTTCTCCTCTCTGCTTGTTGTGTAATGTTTGTGGAGGTGTATAAAGACGGCGCAGAGGACTATCCTGTCCGTGCCTGATTTCATTAATTCTGCCTGTGCAACAGTGTGTGATTAAACGATGGCAAAATGCAATAAATGCTAAAACTATATGCGCTCTTAACCAATGAGTTTATGAAAATCTTAATTACTGATAATAATATGTTGATTGCCAGCCTGTAATATAAAGCAGCACAATGTAGTATTTTGTATAGCTGGAAGTGGATTATACTGGAAGTGGTCCACATTCAAGGTTGATAATGGTGGTGCCCTAGATTTGCTGAAAAATAAGGCGGCTATATTACTACCTTTGTCAGAATATACCAAAAATAACACCACAGAATACAGTATCCAAATGCAATGCATTCGACATTCCATTTATAGTTTAACAAATTAATCACACATTTTTTTTTACAGAAAATATCATTGAAAATGCAAACATTTAGCATTTATTTCCAAGTTGATAACTGGATGCTTGCATGCAATGTGATGAGGTAATGTGATAACATTGTAGCATACTACTGTTTTAAATGTATTCATGGAAAAATGCCTGCTTTATCAATTACTATAAACCAATTATAGGCACTATGCAGTGTACGTACATTGTGCAGTGTTCAGTAAGCCCTTTCAAACATAGCCTGTGTATGTGAAGTATTTCCCAGGATGCATCCGTGTTATGTACAGAAGCATAGAATAGGAAGGCTCTATTTTCAGGACGCTTCATGATTTCTTTTGAGGCAACACAAAAAAACGAGATGCAAAACTTGAGGTTTGCAGGTAAAAAAATGAAAAAAGTGCTGCTTCTGTTTTATTCATTCTTTGATGTACACCTTATATATATATATACACACACACACACACACACACACACACATATATATATGTATACATACATACATACACACACACACACACACACACACACATATATATATATGTTTATGTTTATGTGAAATAATCAAAATTCAGAAACAATGATATTATATTTTTATATAGATTTTTAATTTAGTTTATATTTCTATTTTTCTATTCAATTTGTCATTACAATTTTGTTTCATTTTTGTTAGTTTTCACAGTTTGTCTGTTAGTTTTGGTTTTCTCAGTGTTTTGTAGTTTCGGTTTTTATTTTAGTTTTAGTATTTTTTTATGGCGTAATTTAAAAAGTCTAACGTTACATTTTTCAGGGCAGTCTTGTGTTACCTGGTATTTTCATGTTTAATGTGGATTGTAAATGTTGCAAATTTTATAATATATTATGAATATGGGTAAAGTGACAAAGCTCAATTAAACTTGATCCACATTTTATCCATATATATTTCCTTAAATAATAAAATGTTTTTTCTAAGGTGTACACAATTAAAGGAATAATTCCATCCCAGATGTGAATGACATTCTTTCTGCTACTGAACACAAATTAAGATTTTTAGAAGAATATTTCAGCTCTGTAGGTGAATAGGGGCCAAAACTTTGAAGCTCCAAAAAGCACATAAAGCTGGCATAAAAGTAATATATACGACTCTAGTGGTTACAGTAAATGCATGTCTTTAGAAGGGATATGATAGATGTGGGTCGAGGTGTACCGTCATTCCGCTGTGCAGCGTGACCGCATTACTACCGCGGGTGTGCATTATTTTTCAATAATTCAATGGTCCTTCGTCAATTATTCCTTACTTTTTACTGTAAAAGTTAAATGTAATACACTACAAAGCTCTTTTACTCAGCATAAATTATAGGCAGGACAACAAATACTACCATGATTTACAAGTATTTTACAATTTAACTAATTTATTATTTATTATTTTATTGAGAATTAATAATTTTATTACGTGCCGGACAGTATTGAGAATTGTGTTCGTGCGTATTTGCTTTAGAATATGTCACAATATAAACAAGCTTAATGGTCCTTAAAAGTAGGCCTGATTATCTTTAAGCCAAAATATATTTTTTTTCATTATGTGATTAAATGTGACATAGACATGTTCTTCACTGGTATTGTGAGATTTGTTCTACTACTAACTATTTAATTATTATTTTTCAATGGTGAGACTGTAAATTAACAAGCCACTTTGCTGCAAAATTCATCTTTCTCCCCAGAGCATCCTCGTGTCTCTCTCATTCAGGACTCAAATTTCAAACTTAAATTTCTATTGATGTTGAAACTCTAACTCACTCAGTGGGGAGTGTGTTCTTTCTTCAGCTGTACACGGAGAAAAGGTTGAAAAAAGGCTGTGTGTGAAATGCCGCCTGTGGACTCTAAACGTTGCTTTGTGTGTGCTTCATTGTTCCGTTGAGCGGTGTTGTAATAAATCAATGTCGAGAGGGGCCTCCTGAGCATTCCATAATATGGAAGATGTCTGACATAGCATTTGTATGTGTCTGTGAGCAAGTATGTGTGTATTGTGTTGCTATATGTGGGACTTACCATCCATCCATCCATCCATTCAATAGTGAGAGAATGAAAAGTTTATTAAGGGAATTTACTTGTTAGTCCACAGGGCCAAAAGTGCTCATAGTTGAAGAAAATGCAAAATGTTGGATTACCCTAGCAGGGAGAATTCTTCTATTTCTATGTATTTTACAGTATCTTCAGTGCTGCAGGGGACTGTGAAAGCAGGTGGGTACATTGTAGATCTGCTTCATGTACAACAATGTGTTCTTTAGAACAGAATAAGAACAGGCCACTACATCCCGTATAACCGCTCTATTCTTTTTACTGGCAAGAGGATATTTCGCGCATAAGCACATGAATTCATATAATCTCTTGCTCATTCTGGGGCTGCTAGTGCACTCGAAAATAAGACGGAATTGCTTGTTTCCTAACAGCATAGTTTCCTATTTTCAAACAAATGACAACACAATCTGAGGGAGAAAGACAGTGCCATTTTAAGACACAACAACAGGCTTCAAGCACCATCAATCAGTCACCGTTGCACAGTTGTTCATGTCTGCGCCAGAACGCCTCTCAAACTACAGTCACTATGCCACGACTGTCAGCTACTGGTGGAAAACATTGAGACAAAGACAACTGGGATGAGTCAAGTGGAATTCAGCGGTCAATCAATCAAGAGTGGGAGTTGGGGAATGGCGAGGTGGCAGAGTTGATCTGGACTCGACTCAGATGTCAGATGGGAGTGTAATTGATGTGAATGAGCGGGTAATTAGTGCAATTCTCATGTATCATACTATCTCCCTCCCGTCTCAGGACCCATGGACCTAATCCACCAATCAGCACATAGGATGGGAGGATATCAAGATTGAGCGGTAGGGCCATTATTTGGTGAGATAAGAGCAGAGGACATACACACTCTCTTAAACACACAGATATGTTGTGCTCTAATAGTGAGGACTACTCAGTCACAAACCTTTCGATTTAGTTCACAAGATTTTATTTGTTTAGTTTATTCAGTTCATACGGTTCGTTCACAAATTACAAACCCTGTTCGTTCACTTTGTTCACACATAACATATCCTGTTCATTCAGTCTGGTCAGAAATGACCATGCCTGTTTGTTCAGTTCATACAAAAAATGACATGCCCTATTCATTTACAATTTCTTCCATTTGTTCAGTTTGTTCACAAATTACATGCCCTGTTTGTTTAGTTTGTTTACAAACTACATGAACAGGTTGTTTACAAACAACATGCCTTGTTTTTTTCATTCGTTCACAAATGTGGATGACTGCGGAGGTGCACGCGCTGCTGAGGACCCGAGACTCCACCTTCAGAGCAGGCAACAAGGCAGCCCTAAGAACAGTGAGGGCAAAACTGTCCCGGGCAATCAGAGAGGCAAAACATGCACACACCCAGTGTTTTACTACACATAACAGATTGGTCCTTCTACAGTTACTGCGGTAAAAACATGGTAAATGCTGTGATTAGTTACTGTGTTTTACTACACATAACAGATTGGTCCTCCTACAGTTACTGCGGTAAAAACATGGTAAATGCTGTGATTAGTTACTGTGTTTTACTACACATAACAGATTGGTCCTCCTACAGTTACTGCGGTAAAAACATGGTAAATGCTGTGATTAGTTACTGTGTTTTACTACACATAACAGATTGGTCCTTCTACAGTTACTGCGGTAAAAACATGGTAAATGCTGTGATTAGTTACTGTGTTTTACTACACATAGCAGATTGGTCCTCCTACAGTTACTGCGGTAAAAACATGGTAAATGCTGTGATTAGTTACTGTGTTTTACTACACATAACAGATTGGTCCTCCTACAGTTACTGCGGTAAAAACATGGTAAATGCTGTGATTAGTTACTGTGTTTTACTACACATAACAGATTGGTCCTCCTACAGTTACTGCGGTAAAAACATGGTAAATGCTGTGATTAGTTACTGTGTTTTACTACACATAGCAGATTGGTCCTCCTACAGTTACTGCGGTAAAAACATGGTAAATGCTGTGATTAGTTACTGTGTTTTACTACACATAACAGATTGGTCCTCCTACAGTTACTGCGGTAAAAACATGGTAAATGCTGTGATTAGTTACTGTGTTTTACTACACATAGCAGATTGGTCCTCCTACAGTTACTGCGGTAAAAACATGGTAAATGCTGTGATTAGTTACTGTGTTTTACTACACATAACAGATTGGTCCTCCTACAGTTACTGCGGTAAAAACATGGTAAATGCTGTGACTAGTTACTGTGTTTTACTACACATAACAGATTGGTCCTCCTACAGTTACTGCGGTAAAAACATGGTAAATGCTGTGATTAGTTACTGTGTTTTACTACACAACAGATTGGTCCTTCTACAGTTACTGCGGTAAAAACATGGTAAATGCTGTGATTAGTTACTGTGTTTTACTACACATAACAGATTGGTCCTCCTACAGTTACTGCGGTAAAAACATGGTAAATGCTGTGATTAGTTACTGTGTTTTACTACACATAGCAAATTGGTCCTTCTACAGTTACTGCAGTAAAAACATGGTAAATGCTGTGATTAGTTACTGTGTTTTACTACACATAACAGATTGGTCCTTCTACAGTTACTGCAGTAAAAACATGGTAAATGCTGTGATTAGTTACTGTGTTTTACTACACAACAGATTGGTCCTTCTACAGTTACTGCGGTAAAAACATGGTAAATGCTGTGATTAGTTACTGTGTTTTACTACACAACAGATTGGTCCTTCTACAGTTACTGCGGTAAAAACATGGTAAATGCTGTGATTAGTTACTGTGTTTTACTACACATAACAGATTGGTCCTTCTACAGTTACTGCGGTAAAAACATGGTAAATGCTGTGATTAGTTACTGTGTTTTACTACACATAACAGATTGGTCCTTCTACAGTTACTGCAGTAAAAACATGGTAAATGCTGTGATTAGTTACTGTGGTGAAATCATCAACACTTGAAATTAAACACAGAAATATTATCTGTTACTGATATGAAAACGATAAATTGATCGAAGATCTGATATATCAATGTGAGAGACGTTCACGATTCATCTCCCTAGCTGGCTAGGATACAAAGACAGCCTAAGGAGAGCAGACAGATATAATGCAGTGCTTTAATATAAATGTTAAAAACTGATCAATAACGTAAATAAAGGGTTTAATATAAAATATAAAAACAGCGGAGAAAGGACACAGGTAAACTGTTGCCAAATATCACAATGTATTCTATATCTGTACGAGAGTTGAGTCACACCTCTTGAATGCGAGTGACAATTGTATGTTTTTGTATGACCCAGCTCGTACGATATCGTATGATTTAGCCTCTTGGTTAAATCGTATACATTAATGCGGCTTTGACGTGAGATTGCCTTGCAAAAATGACACATGTCCCGTTCATGCAGTTTGTTCAGAAACGATGAACGATTGCCACTTCCGACTCCATCAGAACCTTCGTTTAGTCTTAAAATAAGAATTTGGCACAAGTGTATTATTTTTAGTCGGTTTGTATACATTCAGAAAGTTCATTCAGCCAATGATATACACCTTTACAGCGATAATATTATTTTTGTTCATGATATAGTCAATTTTTTTAAAGTTTAGAAAAAATAACCAAAGCAGATATTTTGCTACAAAGACTAGACTTAAAAATATGATTCAGTGCATAGGAGTGAATGGAATTGGTTCACAAATAGAACAAATCTTCAACCCTGCTGTACGAACGCTTACTCATTGGTTTTGTGTCAGACTGGTTGGCTTCTCAAATGTCGTCATTGTTGTGCTTGTCAGTTAATTCAGCATTATTTTGCCTCATTAGAGGTTGAGCGCTGATGTTGGATGAAATATCGCTCAAGCATCTCTCTCCAGCACATGAAATATGTCTGCGAGCTACATAATTTCTGCAGTGCTAGCATACTTCTACTCACTCTAGAGTCTGAGCCACACGAAACAGTATTTACCCCTCTCTCTTGATTAATTAATGGGAGCCACTATGAATGATAATTAAAATGCAATGTCCAAAGGATCATTACAAACCCATGGATAGCTTTTAACTATACTGTGCAAACAATATGAATTGCAAATGACCTGATAATAATAAAGTGTATGTGTTTTAAAAGTTCTGTTTGCAAATTACAAGCTGGATGCTCCGAAATACCGTTTTAGGATTCAAGTCAGCCATAATTAAAAAGCAACTGTAGCCTTCTAACAAAAGTTATTTATAATGTTATCAGATTGTTAAACATCTCGATTATCGTTTCCAATCATCTTGGAGGGCATTTAAACTTCATCTTTTTGTTATTGTATCGCTATCTGATCAATATAAATGGTTGAAGTGACCAAGAGTAAATGCCACCTACAGTATATGTATCAGACATATTTACACATAATGCAAATATAATAATAACAAATCTGTAGTTTTCATTTAGGGTGGTCAAACATTAAAATCTCTTCAGTGTCAGAAATGCAATTCTGTGCAATGTGTGTTTTTCTCTAATTTATGAGCTAATTTCTTCAGGGTCTGAATAATGAAATATTTCTGCATGTATTATGCTCTTCTGCTGAGGCTTCAAGTGAAAATAAAAATGTTCTATAATTTCTTATTCAGAGTTGAGGGTGTATATTTAGAGGGAATTCAGTCTTGGCTAGCTGGTCTCATTAGACACAAGCAGACAACTAACACACACGCACGCACACGCACGCACACACACACACACACACACACACACACACACACACACACACACACACACACACACACACACACACACACACTCAATTACAAAGAGATACAAGACAGAACATTGATAAATACCTTGTGTTTTATGTCGTGCTTAACTAAATACCAGAACTCTCACGGAGAACTGCAGTACATACATGAGCAATATATCATTCATACATGATTTTACAGCAGATCACACAGTAAATCTTGTACAATTTATTTTCTCATACATGTGTTGTGTGCTAAGGACACTATCAGTCGTGCACATATTAGGGTTAGAGATTTAAAAAAAGTATCACACTTTTTTGTGTTAATCTACAGACATGGATGATAGCTCAAAACGTGACTTGTTAGGATAGGTTTGTTATTACTAGTAAATATTCAATTAAGTATTTGGCCAGGGTTCCTACACCTTCTGAGCACTGAATTTCCAATTAATTTCCAGTCCTTCATGATTACCGGATAAGGAGGCTTAAATGAGATAACTTATATTGACTATAGGTGGTGGAAAAGGCCAATAACGGATTAATCAGCCGATAGTCTTTTTCCTTTCTTAGGCACAGACATTGAGGCTACAATAAGGCTAAATAAAATAAAAAACATTCCCAAGAGTAGTTTAGTGTAGATTAGATGGTAAGTGAACAATCAGTTCTCATATTCAACATGTTGAATGCAGGAGAAATGAGCAGGAGTAAAGACCTAAGCAACTACAAGGGCCAAATTGTTATGACCAGATAACTGGGTCAGAGCATCTCTGAAACGGCAATGGTTGTAGGGTTCTCCAGGTCAGCAGTGTGAGTATCCACCAGCAGTGGTCCGAGGAGGGACAGGGTGTTGGTCGCCCAAGGCTCATCGATGTGACAGGGTGTTGGGCGCCCAAGGCTCTTCGATGCACGAGGGCAACGAAGGCCATCCCGTCTGGTCCAAACCGATAGAAGTTTTACTGTGGCACAAGTCAGACGAGTGCCCATGTGCCCATGATGATCCCCGTCCACCATCAAAAGCGGCTACAAGAGGTACACAAGTGTTGGAACTGGACCTTGGAGCAGTGGAAGAAGGTCATCTGGTCAGATGAGTCCTGTTTTCTTTTACATCACTTGTACGGCTGTGTACATGTGCGCCTTTTACCTGGGGAAGTAATGACAACAGGATGCACTGGGAGAAGACAACAAGCTGGTGGAGGGAGTATGATGCTCTGAGCAATGTCCTGTTGGGAAAGCCTGGGTCCGGCCATTCATGTGGACATCAATTTGACACATACCTTCACACCTTCAAGTCAATTGTATTCCCTGATGGGAGTGGCCTCTTTCAGCAGGAGAATATGTCCTGTCACACTGCACACATTTTTCGGGAATGGTTTGAGGAATATGATAAAGAGTTCAAGGTGTTGCCCTGGCCTCCAAATTCCCCAGATCTCAATCCAATTGACGGATTGTGCTATGATCGCAATTTACAGGACTTGAAGGATCTGCATCTAATGTATTGGTGCCAAATACCACAGGACACCTTCAGGGGTCTGTACAATCCATGCCTCAGTGGGTCGGCGCTGATTTGGCGACATACGGAGGACCAACAGTATATTAGGCAGGTGTCAATGTTTTGGCTCAACTGTTTATGCGGTATATGTAGATACATACTGTATAATATATATATATATATATATATATATATATATATATATATATATATATGTGTGCTAGCCACTGCTGGTTTATGCTGGAACTACACCAGTGCTTAACAGCATGTTTACCCATTGATGGTCATTTAGAAAGAACCACATATTCTGACAAAATATTTTTCAAAAAACATTTTGATCACAAACATTTCAATACATTGTACAACATCTTTTTCCGATTACTGTTTTTTTTTTTTTTGCAGGCTGCTAATATGGTCTATATTAGCATTTGGTCATCTAGGTTATCAATTGACATGTAGCAACTATCTTGGAAATGTTAGCTACACATTCTACACACATAAAGGCCGACTGCGGAAGATGGTGCGTGAGAGGGATCGTTTATGGACATATCCATCATGTGTGAGTTTTGTCTTTCGTTTAAGCTTCTCATTAAACTATTATTTATATTGTCAAGCTGGTTCTCGCCTCCTCCTTTCCATTGAACTGCGTTACACTGGTGCCGAAACCTGGGAAGGAGGAGGGGTACGCCGTAGTAGAGTTCTCGCCACTACCGTCCACCCAAACGGAGCAGCCGCGGCCATCTGCCGGGGGACGAGGAGACCGGCCGCATGGAAGGGAAGGAATGGCCACTGACCACGAGGGGAGAAGGGGCTCCTAACCGACCGCCTGGAGCGGTCAGGGCCACTGCCAGGGGTGGAGGAGTCCCCTAACAGCCGCTGAAACGTGGTGGGGTCTGTGGCCGCCGACCGTGAGCGGGGAGGGGCTCGCTGCCGACAGCCTGGAGTGGGAGAACCGCTGTCAGGGGTGGGGGAGACCCCTTCTGTTCCCCGAGAACGTGCCGGGGCGTTCCGTCCGCCAGGGACTGGAGGACTGCCTCCGATCCGCCTGGGGGGGAGCGGCTGTCGTCCACCTGAGAGGATGGAGGAGTGATCGAGGAATATGCGACGGTGTATCCGAGAACCGGCTTGGCAATGTAAATAATGATAATGATATAATTTAATGATAAACTTAAACAAAAGACAAAACACACACACGACAGACATGTCCGTAAACAATCTCACTCTCCCACACCATCTTCCGCAGTCGGCCTTTATCCCTCTCAGAGGCTTGATTAGCCTGATAAGGGACCGGGCGTGTAGAATCACCACCCGGCCCCGCCCTCCGCCCTGTCACAATGATATTCTGAGAGAGCAGTTTATTAAAATGAATGTGACCAGATTACAACCATGGATCTGCGACAAATGAACCTCCTTCTTTTTGTTATTATTATTACGGTGTAATCAAATAAAAAAACGGGAACTCTTGATTTAATTAACTTTTTATTTGTAGAAATCAAATAGCTTTTAAATACTATTACATTTAAATATTCTAAATAGAATTATTAGTATTTGTATTAATGTTATCTGTATTATCTGTGGCTTTAGAGCAACTCACGTCACAACAGGTGCTAAGATGGCATCTAATTCCGGGGTGGTCACAGGGACCCTGCGCCAACTGAGAACCACAATAGAGATTAATAGAAATGGGAAATCATACTGTTGCTCTCTCCGGGTATTTTAGAGCTTCTTGGCAACAACATACAGTAGCAACATGGTAAAAGTCAACCTAAACACCCTACCAACTGCATAGCAACGTGTTAAACACAGACAACATCCTAGCAATCAGTAATACACTAAAAAGCAGCCAGAACAATTTTTCTAGTAACACCTTTGATATTAGTGCAAAAATCTTATTCTTGATAATAATGTCTGTAATGTTTTCCTGTAAAAATATCACAAAACAAGATCAATTTGATGTATCTTGTTTTAGAAACGACACTGTATAAGAAATTTAGTTTTAACATGTGTATTTTGTCTTACTGTACTGTTGGTAGTTTTTATAGTCAAAACAAGTGAAAAAAATCTACCAGTGCTGAAGAGGTAATCCAAAGTATTTAGAATATGTTACTGACCTTGAGTAATCTAACAAAATATGTTAGAAATGACACTTTTCAGCATATAATCTGTAATCTGTAGTGATATACATTTCAAAAGTAACCCTCCCAACCCTGCACACAAACATAATGTAAAAGCATCAACGTATGAGAAAGACACAAAGTCTTACTCTTTATTTTGCCTTTATTGTTTGACTTTGAGAACTAAATAGCATCACTTGCTGTGGCTCTCTCAATGTGTCTGTGTTTATTTCTATCCTCATACCCTGTTATTACGTTCCCAATTTGGCATTCGCAATCCACAGATCTAAAAAGCCTTGTGCGATGGACTTTATTCCCCGAGTCATTAAACAACAGTGTGTCACGGCAGAATTTGGATTGATTGTAAAATTGAGGCACAGGGCTTTTTGTGACAAACATCAGTTCATCTGACAAAATGGATTTTTAATTTTGGTTGACGACAGATATGGTGTGCAACACAACAACAACAAGGTTGCAGTGAATTCTTCTTTTCACTCATTTCTCAGGCAAAGAAACAGACATAAAACATTTAGGTAACATATTACAATAAGATTTTATATATTTACATTAGTGAACTAAATAGTTAAAGGGATGGTTCACACTTGAATGAAACTTCAAACATCATTTACCCCCAAGTAGTCACCATACACTTTAAGTACATATTTTTTCCAGACAATGAAAGTGAATGGTGACTGAGAGTGTCATTCGGATTATCTTCAATCTGTACCTTGCTCAAACTCGTTTGACCACCAAAGTCCAGTTCGTTTGACTAGTGTGATCGCCGTTTGCTGAGCCATGCCTTGGCCCGCTTGGAGAGGTGGGCTCGGGCATAGTTCATTTGGCTCAGGCACGTTATGCATCTAGTGGGATCGCTAACCGTGACTGAGCACGGAACTTGGGACATGACGTCAGTGATGCGACTGGGCAAAGGGATCACTTTAGCCTACGGCAGAGGTGCAGCTGGATACAACACACAAGAACACACAAGATATTTGGTAAAATTCACGACTATCTTCATGCTTGTGGATACCAAAAATACCAAAATTGAGCAATGACGTGACAAGCTGACAAAACTGCAGGTTCAGTCTCTGAAGGTACGGAATGCACTCCGTAAATCTGGCACCTTGCCGGATGAAAAGAATAAATTTCAATGATATGATGCTGTTGACAATTAGGCATGTGAGAGGGCCGTGTGTCACCATGCCCTAAACGACTCACAAAGCCACAAAGTAACATTACAATGATGGACTCCATTGTGCTCTGTGAGAGTGCTTTTCTTCAAAACAAAAAGTCACATCGTAATGGCGTATGCGTGCTCAGGCCTGGAACAATAAGTGCACTATGAGTGCAGGCCAGCGGGGCATGTTACAAGGCAACCGGGCCTAGTGTACTTGTTGTGAATCTGTCCCTGATTACCCTCACCCGTCTTCAATCCCCTCATTGTGTATAAATACCCTTCAGTTTTGTTCTTTGTTGGCAAGTTCTCGTCGATGTAATAGTTGTGATGGTTTGTTTATTTAGTTTATGTACACCATGTTATTATATTTCTTCTTCATCTTCTCCATTAAAGCCTGCAAACAGATCCATCACCTCTTCATCTTCACTACCACAACCTGTGACAGTAACACCTTTTTCACAATAAATCTCGACATTAGCAGTTTACATGGTTATCATGATTTTTAAGCTTAATTACACTTCCTAGCACCATCTAACGCTCTGTGCATACGTCAAGCACTAGGAAGTGTAATCGAGCTTGAAATCATGATCGTGCCTAGAGACTGCAATGGCAAGATGTATAATTAGTTACATTTTGGTCTGTTTTCACCCAAAACCGAATGGATTACTTCAGAAGACATGAATTACACCACTGGAGTCTTATGGATGACCTTTATACAGCCTTTGTGAATTTTGGAGCTTCAAAGTTTTGGTCAAGTCAAGTGGTTTTTATTGTCGATCAACCATATACAGTTAGTACAGTATACAGTGAAATGAGACAACGTTCCTCCAGGACCATGTGCTACATAAAACAACATAGGACAAACACAGAAACACATGAGACTACACAGACTAAATAACATACTTGTATAAATTGCACATGCAAACATGTGCAAAAAGTATGGGACAGTACAATAAATTACTAAAAATTAACAGGACAATAGGCACAGTGAGAGACAGTGCAGCGCTGACCAGTACACAGTAGTGCAAAAAGATGACAGTTTCTAAAAATACCAAATGTAAACATAACCTGCTATGAGATAGTGTTCTATGGACATAGCAGTTATTGAGGTAGCAGCCAGTAATAAAGTGATAATAATTAAAGTGCAACTCAGGATACGTGTGTGTGTGTGTGTGTGTCAGTCCAGTCTCTGAGTATTGAGGAGTCTGATGGTTTGGGGGAAGAAGCTGTTACACAGTCTGGCCGTGAGGGCCCGAATGCTATAGTACCTCTTGCCAGACGGCAGGAGGGTGAAGGGTTTGTGTGGTCATCCACAATGCTGGTTGCTTTGCGGATGCAGTGGTCTACCGGACTGACTGAGGTCTACCAGTCAGGAAGTCCAGGATCCAGTTGCATAGGGAGGTGTCCAGGCCCAGCAGGTTCAGCTTTCAAATCAGTTCTGAGGAATTATTGTGTTGAATGAGCTAAAGTCTATGAAATGCATTCGAACGTATGAGTCCTTTTTATCTAGGTGGGTGAGGGCCAGATGGAGGGTGGTGGCGATGGCATCGTCTGTTGAACGGTTTGGACGATACGCAAACTGCACTGGGTCTAGTGAGGGGGGCTGCTGGGTCTTAATGTGCCTCATGATGAGCCTCTCGAAGCACTTCATGATGATGGGTGTGAGTGTGATGGGACGGTAGTCATTGAGGCAGGATACTGAAGACTTCTTTGGCATGGGGACGATGGTGGTGGCCTTGAAGCACATTGGAACAACGGCGCTGCTCAGAGAGATGTTGAAGATGTTGGTAAGAACATCTGCCAGCTGGTCTGCACATCCTCTGGGCACTCTGCCAGGAATGTTGTCTAGTCCAGAAGCCTTCCGTGGGTTGACTCTACGTAGAGTTTTCCTCACATCAGTCGTGGTAAGACAGAGCACCTGGTCGCTGGTAGGAGGGGTGGTCTTCCTCACCACCACGTTGTTCTGTGCTTCAAACCTAAAAAAAGTCTTTCAGTGCATCTGGAAGGGAGGCATCTTTGTCACAGGCAACTGATTCTGTAGTTGGTGATGGCCTGGATGCCCTGCCACATGCACCGCATGTCGCTGCTGTCCTGGAAGTGACTGTGGATTCTCTGGACGTGTGCGCACTTTGCCTCTCTGATGGCCCGGGACAGTTTGGCCCTCACTGTTCTTAGGGCAGCCTTGTCGCCTGCTCTGAAGGCGGAGCCTTGGGTCCTCAGAAGCTCACGCACCTCCGCAGTCATCCACGGCTTCTGGTTGGTGATGGTCTTGGAGAAGGTGACATCATCAATGCACTTACTGATGTATCTGGTCACTGATTCTGTGTATTCCTGGTAGAGAAGTTGGTAGAGTCGCCATATGTTGTAGCTTCCATGAACATGTGCCAGTCAGTACACTAAAAGTGTACTCTGCCTGGTACGCGCCTGTGATGTTTGTGTAAACAAGATCAAGCGTGTTCGCCCCTCTCGTTGCAAAGTCCACATTCTGATGTAATTTAGGGAGCTCTGTCTTGAGATTCGCATGGTTGAAATCTCCGGCGAAAATAAACAGTCCGTCAGGGTGAGCGTTCTGCAGCCCCATACAGTTCACAGAGTGCTTCCTCAGCGTTAGCGCTGGGGGGAATGTAAACTCCGGTTATAATAACAGTGGTGAATTCCCGTGGTAAATAAAAAGGTCTGCATTTAACAGTCACAAGCTCCACCAGTGATGAGCAGTAACTAGAGACTAGCATAGAGTTATTGCGCCATTCTGTGTTGGTGTAAACACACAAGCCACCACCGCGAGTCTTACTGCACAACAAAGACGCAGCAGTCTCTAAGCTCATGCTGCGTAGTCTGCTGGTGTCAGATGTAGTCCAGTTTATTGCCCAGGGAGAAAACATTTGAGAGCAGGATAGACGGGAGAGCCGGCCGGCTAGGGTTTGTTTTTAGCCAAGCATGGACACCCGCCCTCTTGCCACACTTTCGCTTCCTCGCACACCACTTACGACGTCCCCTCCCCCGGGCCCCGGCATCAGGCGATGCCGAGGACTGGAGGCCTGGTCTCCGCAGCAAGCTGAGTTTGCATAGCAACTCCTGCAGATCATTATGCAGCTTGGTTGTTGCATGAATCTTATATTTTAACAGTGTCTGGCGATCGTAGACACGAACACCGGTTACTCCGATGTCCATGTGCCGTAAAAGTCGGGCTAAGTGACAAAAATAGCACCATTTTGAGTGGCCGCTGTGTGCTCATACACATCTGGGATGGCATGAGTAAATTATGAGATAATTTAAAATTTTGGATGATCTATTCCTTCAAAATACAATTTAATTGTAAATTGTTACCAATATTCAAGTAATTGTGCTGTTTGCATTGCATGTATCACATTGAATATTTCCTTGATATTGTTTTGTCATCAAGAAACTATAGGCATAAAAAAAACCCTCACTAATCTCAAAAAAGATCTCACAGAGAGAAAGAATAATTGCTCAAGAAGATAAAACGTACTGTTTTTAAGTTTTCGTAAATGCAGTAGAACCCTAAAATAGATCAAACAGATCATAGAGAAAAGAAATGTACAACTGTTTTATGTTCACATAATTTGTTTCAATTGTACATTCACCTCTTACATCAGACGATGTCTTCAAGATGTAAGTTTTCTACAATGTTTTATGTCTCTGTCATACAGTTTTATGTCTTGCGTCAGACAGAAGTCTTAAAGTAGCTTGTATCTGACAAGTAATAATGCAGAGGCTTTATGTTTTATCATGGCTAAACGATATGCTGTTTTCTAAAGGATTGACCTAGTAATAATGCCTGTTTCAAGATTGAAATGATTTAAAAAACACATCATACTCTATCCTCACACTGATTCACATTTATAGTGTGCACACAAAATATTAAGGTGTCAGAATGTCAAGTGGAACTAGAAATGGATAGTTAGCCAAGACAACTTTTTAAAAAGATTGAAGTTTAAAAAAGTTTGGAGGTTCATAGGTAGATAGGTGGATGGATCGCTTAGAAATAGATGGATTGATAGAGGGATGATGGATAGACTAATTATATAGATAGATAGATTGACTGACAGATAGACAGATAGATAGGGACGGATGGACCACTTAGATAGATTGATATAGATGGATGGATGGACCGCTTAGATAGATATGGATTGGTGGATGGACCGCTTAGATGGATAGATGATGGATAGATAGATAGATTGAATAGACCAAATAGACAAATAAATTGATGGATGAATGGATGGATAGACTAATTATGTAGATAGATAGATTGACTGACAGACAGACAGATAGATAGGGATGGATGGATGGATGTATGGACAGCTTAGATAGATATGGATGGATGGATGGACCGCTTAGATGGAGGATGGTGGATAGATAGATAGATCGAATAGACCAAATAGACCAATGGATGGATGGATAGATAGAATAATTATATAGATAGATAGATTGACAGACAGACAGATAGATAGATAGGGATGGAAGGATTGACCACTTAGATAGATTGATATAGATGGATGGATGGATGGACCGCTTAGATAGATTGATATAGATGGATGGATGGATGTATGGACAGCTTAGATAGATATGGATGGATGGATGGACCGCTTAGATGGAGGATGGTGGATAGATAGATAGATCAAATAGACCAAATAGACCAATGGATGGATGGATAGATAGAATAATTATATAGATGGATAGATTGACAGACAGACAGATAGATAGATAGGGATGGAAGGATTGACCACTTAGATAGATTGATATAGATGGATGGATGGATGGACCGCTTAGATGGATGGATGGTGGATAGATAAATAGATCGAATAGACCAAATAGACCAATAAATGGATGGATGAATGGATGGATAGACTGATTAGAATGAAGGATGGATGGATCGATGGATTGATAGATTTTTCAAGCAAACATAATGAAATGCATAGATCATTTCGCCTGCCTTATAAAGACAGTGTAAAAATGACTAAATGTATATAAATCCATCCCAGACTGTCTTTGACAGGAACAAGAAGAAACTTTCAGTCCTGATGAGCCAGACACTCTTTTCCTGCTTGGGAGGAAGTCGGTGTGATTGGATATCATTAAATAGTCCTCTGTGGGTTTAACAACACCAGCCATTGCCCACACCGGGATAGGAGTTTGACCGTCCCACGAGTCTCTTTGTGCCATTGAATTTGCAAGCTATGGGATTCTTAATGCAAACAGCAACTCTCCGCAGTTTACAAATTACCGGCATACCAACACTCCTTTTGCTCTGAGGGTATTAATTATTGTGTTGTGATGAACTACCTGGTTGAGACAGAATGTTACGGTATAATCTTAAAATGCATAGCTTCTTGTTGGTTAATATACTGTACATATAGATCAGTACTGCTTACTGTGCATTATATGCCTACTGTTTTATGTAGTATTTGAAACGGTTATGCAATGATAAATGTTTCAAATAGTAGTAGTTTCAATTGTCTTTTCATTCAGATGTCAAATACTGTTTTTGCTTTGATCCAAATGTTGTAATTTTGCTATTAATTTTGGATCTGGTTAATACTTGCAGAAAAAAATCAATGGGAAAAGTACTTCCACATCCACAGCCGCTTTGTTACTACGCCCTTGCTTAGGTGAAGTAATGTTTAAATACATTCTCCTATTCTAGTTTAATATGAAACAATAGAGTAAGCCATATGACAGCCTAGAAAGTCATACTGGTTTGGAGCATCATATGGGTGAGTTAATGATGACAGAATTGTAATTTTTGGCTTAATTATCCCTTTTAAACACACAGAGCTATGTGTCCTTTAGCTGGGCTCACTCTAAGAAGATCAGTCCCTCCAGTGCTTTAACTTCTTCTGGGCCGTCTCTTCTAAATCATAATGTATATAGTTTCATCTCTTTCTGTATTCCACTCTCTCCTCCTGAGCCAGTGAAGGTTTGAGATATTCATTCATTTTCATTAGGCAAATACACAAAGAGCACAAAGAAGTAACGAATGCTCCCAGTGCACTGAGGCGGCTCCTGCCATTGCAACAACCTGCTCGCTATTCTTTCGCATCTTTTTTGAAGTGAGAGAAAGAACATAGTAGGCCCAGCGTTCGGGGATTGAATACTGGGGGAATGGATGTGGGTCTCGTGAGTGGACTTCATAATTTGTCAAGGAGAGAGGCGGTTTCACTAAAACTCATTGAGATATCATTATAAGGGACTGGAGACTCCACTAAAAGTGCAAAAGTTAAACATAAACATTTAGAAGTATATGAGGGCATCTCAGAAATGCTTACTAGATACTTGGAAGCATGTAGTGTAGTATGAGAAATATGATGTATTATGCACACAAATATTTTTGTCTATTTTTAAAATTTACTCATTTAAGTTTCAAGACAAATTAATTGAGTAATTAAAAAAAATATTATTATAAATTATGAATAAATGTTATGTATTAAATGAAAGTCTCATGAAATACTTAAAATTAATGGTATGTACATTTGTTTCAAAGATTACGATATATATACAGAAATATTAATAATATACTTTAAATGCGTAAATCTGATTTTTTTTTTTTAGAGAGATATTATTTTGAGTGTTGAAGATTTTATATTAAATGATTTAATTAATTATGCACAAAGTATACATACAGCAAATATAGTATGGGCATTGTGCAACTATATATTTACATTTAAAAATGTTTTTATAGTTAATTTAGGGACTTTTATCCAAAGTGACATATAAATTAACATTCCTTAGTCATTGTACTAATATTTAGAATATATTTTATTTACCACATGATTTTTTCAATTATGAATAATTATAATATAAACCCACAGGACATTACATTTGGTAAAGACTGCAAAAATAGTACAAATATGAGCCAAAACATTATGACCACCTGCCTAATATGCTGTTGGTCCTCTGAGTGCTGACAAAACAGAGCCACCCACCAAGGCATGGACTGTACAAGACCCCTGAAGGTGTCCTGTGGTATCTGGCACCAAGATATTAGCAGCAGATCCTTCAATCCTGTAAGCCGCCATGTATCTGACTTGTTGGTCAAGCACATCCCACTGATGCTGAATCAGATTGTTATGAGGGGAATTTGGAGGCCAGGGCAACACCTTGAACTCTTCATCATGGTCCTCAAACCATTCCTGAACAATGTGTGCAGTGTGGCAGTGTGCATTATCCCGCTGAAAGAGGCCACTGCCATCAGGGAATACCATAGTCATGAAGGGGTGTACCTGGTCTGCTACTACGTTTTGGTAGGTGGCACGTGTCAAATTGATGTCCACATGAATGAATGGCAAGAACGAATGGCCGGACCCAGGTTTTCCCAGCAGAACACTGCTCAACTGCTCAACTTCACTGCAGAACACTGCTTGTCATCTTCCCACAGTGTATCCTGGTGTCATCACTTCCCCAGGTAAACGGGGCACACATACATGGCCATCCACGTGATGTAATAGAAAACGGGACTCATCAGACCAGGCAACCTTCTTCCACTGCTCCAAGGTCCAGTTACGACGCTTGTGTGCCCATTGTAGGCACTTTTGACAGTGGACAGGGGTCATCATGGGCACTTTGAGCGGTCTGCGGCTATGTAGCCCCATACGCAGCAGGGTGCAATACACTGTGTGTTCTGACACATTTCTCCCATAATCATCATTAAAGTTTTTTGTGACGTTTGCACAGTAGCCCTTCTGTTGGTTCGGACCAAATGGGGTAGACTTCGTTGTCATTGTGCATTGATGAGCCTTGGGCGCCCAACACCATGTCACCGGTTTGTGGTTTGTCCCACTTCGGACCACTGTCAGTAGGTACTCGCCACTGATGACCGGGAGCATCCCGCAATCCTTGCTGTTTCAGAAATCATTTGGCCCTTGTCAAAGTCACTCAGGTCTTTACTCCTGCATTCAACATGTTGACTACAAGAATGGATTGTTCGCTTACCATCTATTCTACCCAGATCTTGACATGTGGCATTGTTAGGAGATGATCAACTTTATTTGCTTCAACTGTAAGTGGTCATAATATTTTTGGCTCATTGCTGTATATGATTATTATGATACTATTCAATTCTACATTTACATTTAAATGTTTTTATTAAGCAAGTGCTTTTAATTCAAAGTGAGTTACTGTAAATATGAACATAATCTTGATGTGAAAATAATAATGTTTGCAATTTATTTCAATTATTTTATTTAAAAGGATTTCATTAATTTATTATAATTACTATATAGACCCACTGCATATTTACATTGTGCACAAAGTATACATACAACTGCAAATATACTATAAGACTAGTATAGTAGTATACAATTCTATATTTACATTTAAATTCTGTATATCCCTTTAGCAGATGCTTTTTTCCAAAGCGACTTACAAATGAACCTTAGTGTCAAAATTCTAATATTTACAATTTATTTTCTTTTTATTTGATATTTAATTTGATATTTAATTTATTATAATCACAAACTAGACCAAAAATAAAGGTATATTATTGCAGGGAGTACCTAACCTAAAATAATCAGAAGTCTTTGAAATTACTCAGATTAACAAATTGTAGGTTAATTTTTGCAAATATGTATCATTAATGATATTTTCTGGCTTACTAATTACAAAAACATACATCCAATTAACCTTCTGACCTGCTAATAACATGCCTGTAGAGCCAGAAATGTAAAAAGTTTATTTTTCTCTCTATAAGACAAATTCAGCTGCAGTTTCCATCATGCATGCATGCCTGTCTCAGACTTAACTGGGAAAAGCACAAGATGTTGAATATTGACATTGAGATGTGGCATCTGTATAAATTCATATGCAACAAAGACATCTGTCAACACGGTAACGTACAGACCATTTGAATGCATCACTTGGATTTTGGTGGTTGAAATGGACATAATCAGTGTTGGGTAAGTAACTCAAAGTAAGAATACTACAAATGACTAATTACTTTTCAAAACATTTAATCAGATTACTGTACTGATCACTTCATCTAAAAAGTAATCACATTACAAATTATTTTACTTTTAAGTTACTTTCTAAATCACTTTTCCTGGAAAAGTTTTTGTTTCTCACTGCTTATTCAAAACATCTCTTTTCCTCATTAATTTGTCGCACACCCTTCAGCTGTCACAGAAACGCTAACAGACGTACATATGAATTCATATTTTAAATGTATTACACATATTACCCTAACACAAGTAATTACTTAAGTTGAATGTCAGAAACAGTAATCTGATTACAAGAATTTTAAATATGAGTTACACTACATTTTTACTTAAAAGTAATTCAATTACAGTAACAAAATACTTCCCAACACTAGAAATAGTCTGGCGCACGTTAATAATCTTGTGTCCCACGTTAAAAAGAAAAATGATTAATTAGGTATTTTAATAGAAATCATTGCACACATCATAATTAAGTAAACAACATCATAATAATTTGCAAACTTTTACCGCAAAATGAATTCCACAAAGTGAGCATCATATGTACACTTCGCTAACTGCCTTGTAGGCCCTTTATGAAGGCATCACTAGTTTGATTCCAAGCAAAAGTGAACGCCCTTTTTTGATGTTTGACATCATTTTTGATGTTTGTAGAGCCTCCTTTTCCATAGTGACCTTCGAGGGGTGCAAAACTGCCATTTGGAATTTGCCCTTCATGTGAAATTGACCCAAATCCACATTTTCATGCTTCTTAATTGTATTAAAGACTATTAAACTGAACACTACGCTGACAGGTTATGAAAATGCAATGTTTAATGATAAAGAGGTGTATTGCTATTAGGGGAGCATATCTATGCTCCCAGGGTCCTATGTTCCAAGAGTCCAAGGTTCCCTAGTTCAATATTTTGTTAACACACATTAACCCTCCTATTGTGTTCGGATCAAATTTGACCCATTTCAAGTTTAAATATTTCATAAATATGATCCAGTTTTTTTTATAGGAACAATGCTTCAAAATAATAACCCTAACCACCCCTAATCCTAACTAACCCTAACTAAATCTGGGGAACATAGGATCCAGGGAACATTGGAATGACTCGCTAATTAGTCCACAACTAATAAAAGATTGATTATTAACTGTTTATCCTTGTTAATTGCACACAAATCATTGCCTGCGCTATCTTTCACACATCTGAATTAAAATAGACACTTATTTCACAGTGCAAGTTCAGAGAGAAAAAAATTACCTGCTATCTTGACCTCTAAGTGTGCTCAAAGTTCTCAGTTTTCCATGATCGAAAATTAGTGGACTTACTGATGAAGTCTAAAATGCTCTATCTACGGTAACGTTAAATTTGGACATACTGGCAGTAAAGAATAAAAAGTAAATCAGTTTCCTACTTTATGTCAATTTGGCATGCCTCCAGTCCCAGCAGATGAATCCATTTGTATGGGCCGACTTCCCGATTTATTACAATTACAACCAGCCTGTTTTGGGAATTACAAATGAGCGTATGCCCTCTTAAAGGTTTAAACTGGCTAAAGTGCATGCACCACATCATTCAGACTCTCAGCTCATGCCAAAAGGTTGTGGTTAGATGGAGCACGTCGACACCGAACTGAGATCTCTGGACAGAAAATGTCTTCACGCTGAAAGTAGGATGTCACAGTAATTACCTTGGTGATAGTCCTCTATCATCCAAGCAGAATCTGAATGGTGGAAAGATTTTTTTCTTGGATTTCCTTCTCACTAAAGGGTCTTTTGCTGAAAAATGAAAGTTCTGTCATAATTTACTCACCCTCATGTTTTACAAAGTTGTATGACTTACTTTCTTCTGTGGAACACAAAAGCAGAATTTTTGCAAAATGACATCAGCGATGATCGTTTTTAAGAACGAATGACAAGGCTTGTGAAAAAAGGAACGTTTTTAATTGAACAATGACTTCAAGGGTTAGTTCACCCAAAAATGAAAATGATCCCATAATATACTCACCCTCAAGCCATCCTAGGTGTATATGACTCTTCTTTCAGCCAAACACAATCAGAGTTATATTAGAACATTTCCTGGCTCTTCCAAGCTTTATAATGGGAGTGAATGGTACCTTAGATTTTGAAGCCCAAAAAAGCGCATCCATCCATCAAAAAAGTCATCCATATGGCCCCAGGGTTTAAATAAAGGCCTTCTGAAGCGAAGCCATGCGTTTTTGTAAGAAAAATATCCATATTTATAACTTTATAAACTATAATCACTGGCTTCCAGTAATGGCTGTCCGCACGGTCATGAGAGAGTCGAGTTCCGGCGTATGACGTAGGCATAGCATAAGCTCCGGTGAGAAGTGACGAACGCGGAAGCGCAGAGGATAAAGGAAGCCAGTGATTATAGTTTATAAAGTTATAAATATGGATATTTTTCTTAAAAAAATGCATTACTTCACTTCAGAAGGCCTTTATTAACCCCCTGGAGCCGTATGGATTGATTGGTATGGATGGATGATTTTTGGGCTTCAAAATCTAAGGTACCATTGACTCCCATTATAAAGCTTTGAAGAGCCAGGATATTTTTAAATATTTCTCCGATTGTGTTTGGCTGAAAGAAGAAAGTCATTTACACCTAGGATGGCTTGAGGGTGAGTAAATTAAGGGATCAATTTCATTTTTGGGTGAACTAACACTTTAAATTCCGGTCTGTTTGTTACAAAACATGGACAATAGCGGATGAGTCAAATGGACTAGGGACAACTTTCTCAGAATGAATTTCTCAATGCTCAGTGAATTTCTTTTTACATTGTAAGTTTGGTAGATGTAACTTGAAAGCTCTAGGAGGTGCTGCAGTCAGAAATGTTGTGCTTTGTTTAGGGATTTTGGAAAAAACCTGTGCCTGATCACTTTAAAGTGTAGAACAGTATATTGGCTTTTTCAAGATGGAAATAGTTTTGCGTACCCTCAGTCATTTTTACATTCCCTTACAAGAAGTTTTGAGTTCCCTTGCAATATGTTTTGCATTCCCTCGCAATAATTTAACATTTCCTCAATATATATATATATATATATTTATGTTGGAAGCCAACATAATACAAAAGGCTATCAAAATCTCACTGTCTTTGTATTTGTTTATATGCAGAGTGACTCTAAGTGAATCTGCAGATAAATCTGTTGAGAACAAAGTCTAAATGTGTGTGTGTGTGTGTGTGTGTGTGTGTGTGTGTAATTTTGACTTCAGTTCTAAGAAAACCGATGAGGACAACTTGGGAAGCAAAGTGCACCACTGCTGGGTACAGCGCAGGGTCCTGTGGGGGATGGCTATGCCTCAGAAATCTCCTTTCCACTGAAACTCCAGCCGAGCATCATGCAGTGTGCACAGATCTCCAGGGGCCGCAGCAATCACTCTCACTCCTGCCGACTCTGGCTGAGGTGAGGAGGTCTTCAGCAGCCATTTCCCTTGTTGGGGAGAAAATACATAAGCACTGTTCGGGCAAGGAAAGATATCTGCCAGGACATATAAAGGGCACCACCTGATAAAGGCCTAAAATACTTCATGGTTCTTTCATGTTCTTAACTGAACTTTAGTTGCAACAAAGAACCCTTCTTTTCCCTTCTATTCAAATGTGAATATAATCCTTGAGTGTGTTTTAGGTAATTTGATTTGTGATAGAGGTAGTAAGAATGTACTGGGCCCCTAAGGGGACAAGGAGGGAATTTAATTTCTGAAATCTTTTTGCATTCCCTTGCAATGATTTTTCATTCTCTCGTAATGAGTTTTAAGTTCTCTCGCAGTAGTTTGCTTTCCTTTAAAATCCGTTTTGTGTTCCCGCTAAAAAGATTGTGTTCTCTCGTGATGTATACCGTTTTTTCATTTTTGGGTGAACGGTCCCTTTAAGAGTTATGGTTAGATGCCTGATTCTACTTTTAAACAGTCAAAGGTTTGATGTTCTAATCTCCTATATAGGAACTGTTACATAAACACTTATGTAAACTTTAGCAAATCACAATGTTTATTGATTTCCTAGAGAAACCCTTCAAACACATGAGCATTTCACCCTTGTTTCATGGCAACAGTATGCTGACAAATAAACGTTTATGGATATACTTTTTTTTTGTTCATGATAGATGGCCCCTTGTGCTTTTTTCCTCACCGTAACGTGTCACCTGCATGTGACTAAAAGGTTCATCAATGTTATGTAAACTGACAGAGATAGATGTTACTCCTCAGAAAGCTAACAGAGGTGCTTTGGCATAATCCATCAACATTAAGTTTATACTTCCCATTTTAAACGGACCAAAGGGCTCTCTTGCATTCTACCTTTTTTTGCCACCTTGTTTGAAGTATGCAGTAGATGCCTCATGTTTTGGAGCCTGTATTCACAAATCCACATTAATAAACTCCTAGACCAGTCACCTGATTAGCACATTGCCGCTGCATGCTTGAGTAAATCCATACCTTATTTCTTAAATGCTCTCGCAAATACATTTATGTTGGAATGAAGTGCCGCTGTCAGGTTCTAGGCTGCAGGGAGCATACAACCGTGCTTGAGCGACTGCAGAAAAGAGGGGAAGAGACACAAACCTGCAGTTTATTTTGTAGAAGTGTGCAAGCTGCCTCCAAGGGACAGAGAAAGCAGAGGAGTGACAGATTGCGATGTAGGCTTGTGGAAGAATTGAAGAACCATTAATGTCTGGAAACCAGATCTATTCCCATTTTCTCCACTATGTGAACTATGGCCAGTGTCAGGCAAATAATCGAGTGATAATTGGTTACGATTGACCCTATTGCACCTCAGCTTCCTCAACCGATTGGTTAAAACATTTGGCAAAGGTGTTGGCTGTTTCTGTGGTTTTGGACCCAGAAGACAATTGTATTGCTTAAGGTTGCTCTTTCAACATATAAAGCTCGCATTTGTTTTATTTGTGAGCCAATATGTGCCACATCGATACTTATCTGTTTTTGTTTACTCCTAACATTTGTTTCCTAACATTTCATTTTCCAAAGTTTACAGTAATGGAGAGCGTTTTAGAAAGTCTCCATTTTTAGCGGAGAAAAATACTGTTCTAGTGTGGATGAGAGGCGTAACTGTTGAAACCTAAATGCATTAGTGTGGACTTGACCTAAGAGGATTATGCTTAAAATTACTTTTATTATTTTTTTTTATCCCTAAACCAAGACCAACATTTTTGACATCCATCAAACAGACCTCGAACTGTTCTGACTTAGTGTGCTATATCTTTTCTGACTAAACAGAATTATTCAAATCCGTCCAATTCCCATCCATCGGTGAAATATAGGGTGGGCAAATGTATTGGTTTTTCCCTATAATTAGCCTAAGGTCGGGTAGTATGTGAAACTTCCTGACTCTTCCCTTTCCTTCCGGTGTTGTAACCTGAAATGCCATATCGAGGGACCTAATTCTTTGTTGCAAGAGTGTGTGCATGAGCTGTTAAAGTGACTAATGTCGGAGGATGCCGTGTTCAACTTAATATCAAAGTAGCACGTGGAGTGTTTGTCCTTTGGGGTCACATCTGGGTCTTCCCGCTTTCTTCACTGCGTGGTGGCATGAGGTTTTCTTCACTGCGTGGTGGCATGAGGTTTTCTTCACTGCACGAATATAAGGGTGTAGAGTGACTTGCAGTGTGCACCATGCTAAAGCTTTATGTTTGTGATTTAGATATTAGTGCACGTGTGGTTTGTTTATGATTGTGGGTCTGTGGTCCAGTGACTCTTTACTATATTCCCTTCCCACAGGCTTTGTTTGCCCTGTATTAATTACTTTGTTAATTAAGGGGTGGGTTGTGACTCTTTTTCTGCTTTGCATATGGCCTAGATTTTCTAAATTGAGATTTTAACATTAAATTAAAGTCAGATTGTTTTGTTAATAAAACACATTTTGTACTCATAGGTCACGTCTCTGTTCTCATTACTGGCTGTTGAACTTGTGTTGCTGCAGATGGTTGAAATTAATTCCGTGGGCAATATTCCCGGTGACGTTGTTTGGAATTAAGTGTAACTATTTGCCCTTGTTCGTTAACACAACCATCCATCCATCCATCCATCCATCCATCCATTCTTCCTTCCTTCCTTCCTTCCTTCCATCCATCCATCCATCATCCATCCTTCCTTCCTTATCAATCCATCCATCCATCCTTCCTTCCATCCATCCATCCATCCTTCCTTCCTTCCTTCCATCCATCCTTCCTTCCATCCATCCATCCATCCATTCATCCTTCCTTCCTTCCATCCATCCATCCTTCCATCCATCCACCCTTCCTTCCTGAGTGTAGAGCCATCATTTACAACTTCTTAAACTTATGATTTTTGTGTGTAATGTCATTAATGCTCAATTTTAGAGATCTATCATAAATGAAATTTACTAAACAATATTTGGCCAGTAATTAAGAATAATTACTTTTGCATTTATAAAGCTTTTACTAATTAATAACTGAAATCTTCTATGAAAGACAACTTCTTGTTCTAAAGTGAAATTTGTATCTGTTCAACTTCTTGGTTTGTTTTGCATTTATTAGGCGGTCTTCAAGTTTATTGGTTTTACTATTAAATTGCTAAAATTTTGTTTTAAAGACAACTTGACCCTCTGTTCTAAAGTGAAATGTATACCTACTCAAGTTATTGGGTTGTTTTGTACATATTATGTTGTATTTTAAGTTTATTGAACTATATTAAAACAGTACTGTGACACCACGTCAGGGTTCTTGTGTGGAAACGTGGAGCAGTGAAACATGTCAGGTCAGATTTGTATTCTCTTTCTTTGGTGTGCAGCTATGTAATTTTTGCTGTCTTTTCACTCAATCAATGATTCACTCTCAAAATAAACAAACTTTTTCACAATACTCAATATAAACCGATGCCAACACTGCACACTCGTTTTCTCTCTGCCCCTCTGATGTGTTTTGGCTGCTTTTTAGGCCTCCCCCTCCATCACTGTAACAAGAAACAGCTGTTGGAAATCATGTCAACCAGCTTGAGGAGCCACACCACGCCCTCTCTCCCGCAAACAGACACATGACCACGCCCCCATCACCACAAGTACTTATTAGTGTTGGTTTTACCAGATTGCTACTAATGAACTGCATTAATGAACTAATACTATTGAACTTTTTAATCTTAAAATAAAGAAAATTTGGTATTTTTTTATTCAATTGTTTAACACGTGTGTGTGTATATATATATATATTACAGTATTTGCAGAACGTTTGAAAAGTTCAGAGTTTTGTAATTGAGACATGCAAAAAAAAAAAAAAAAAATATTTTGAAGATTTTATTAATTTATTAGTTACAGATTTGAAAGGCCAATACTATTTTGCCATAATTACTGGCTTAATATTTTTTAGTAAACTTGAACACACAAATACACTTTCAATCATTACTTAATCATGTAATATTTATTTTGTTTGCCATGGGACAGAATTGTAGTTTTTTGAAAATCCTGTGGCTAAAACAATTAGCATTAAATACACCACAAAAGTACCATAAAATGATCATAAAATTATTTCATTTTGTGCGCTATAATTCAAGTCTTCAGAAGCATATGATAGCTTTGTGTGAATCCCAAATTAATTCTATGCCGCGCTGGCGCACTCAATTTAACCTTTAAATTTGCCACCTCAAGAAGCATTACGACAGGATTAACGTTAGATACGTAAATACAGGACACATGCAGTAAATAAGTAAAACTGTTGTAGATGATATCGATACGTCTATAGTGTATCTTTCAGCATCTATCCAAACACTAAAATGTAAGCGTGAATGTTACATACAAATAACTGTGATATAATTAGATCAGGCTGGTTGATAGCATAGCTCATATGAATTGGTCTTGGAAGAATTTGAGGAGAAATATATGTGTTCATAATGAAATCTTATTTCGATAACTTTTGAAAATCTAGAAGATATACATGAGTCTCAGGAGAAAAATCTAAGAAGCAGGAAACTTCCAAAAAGTCTCCATTTAAACATAATGATGTCTCAGAAAACAAAAGAGATATTAAAGAGATTTTATTTGGGATTTGACTTTCCTGTGGGCAGGTTATGGGAAACTAAAGGCTATAAAGTAAAGAAAATAAAAAGTTGGTGTGCTTGTGAGTGTGAAAGCGTTGCATAAAGCGATATACTCCTCCCTAGGTTTGTAATCAGAAGACTTGTGGTGGCAGATGGCCTTTCCTTTGACTGTATCCTGCCCACCCACACACTAACACAGCCATTATTCTTAGCTGAATTCAACACACCCTTCAGCCCACTCCAAACACCCAGAGATCCACAGTACAGAAAGAATACTGATTGTAAACCCAGTCATGCTCATATACCCAGTCGGGGAATATATACCAATGACGACTTTAAGAAAGCTCCACAAATGTGCCCAACTGAAGTAATAGTTCCCCAAATATGAATGTTCTGTGATCTTTCCTCAGCTCATACTGTTTGAAACCAGGATGGCTTACTTTCTTCCACTGGTGAGGGTGAGTAAATAGTTATTGGAATATGTAAAAATGTGGTACAACACAGATACTGTCCTACTCTTGACTTGATAATATACTGTTTTTCAACTTTCGTTGAAGTTATTGTGAAACTTGGGCACTCAGGATAAAGAGTGTGGAATAGTTACATTTGCCCCATGGTGGAGGATACAAAAAAAAAATATAAAACAGGACAGAGAAGCAAAAATAGATGATTGAAACAGCTGCCAGATAGACAGACAGACAGACAGACAGACAGAGACAGAGAGAGAGAGAGAGAGAGAGAGAGAGAGAGAGAGAGAGAGAGAGAGAGAGAGAGAGAGAGAGAGAGCGCTTTTAATTCATTGATAGTGTATATTCCTGAGGCTAAAAGAAACAGATGTGAAACCACAATAAAAAAGTGACGGAGGTGGACAGCATCTCCTGGAGGTGTCCAGACACTTCGGTGTGAAAGGTGAAAGAACATTTCCTTGATTGCTGAGACAGAATGAAGATGCTAAAAATAAATGTTCTAATTAGATCCTAAAGAGCCTTCAACCGAATATAGTTAAAGGGATAGTTAACCAACCAATTTAAATTCTCTCTTCATTTACTCACCCTCAAGCCATCCTAGAAGTGTATGGCTTTCTTTCTTCTGCAGAACACAAGCAAAGATTTAAGAAGAATATTTCAGCTCTATAGGTCCATACAGTGCAAGTGAATGGTGATCAGGCCTTTGAAGCTCCAAAAGGTGGATAAAGTCAGCATAAAAGTAATCCGTAATCCGTCAGACACCAGTGGTTTATGCTGACTTTATCTCCTGTTTGAAGCGTCAATATTCTGGCACCATTTTCTCTTGCATTGTAAGGACCTAAAGAGCTGAAATATTCTTCTAAAAACCTTTGTTTGTGTTCAGCAGAAGAGATAAAGTCATACATACTGGGATGGCATGAGGGTGAGTAAATGATAAGAGAGTTCTCATTTTTGGGTGAACTATCCCTTTAAGTTGCTTTTTATAGTTCTGAAATCCACCAACTGATGCATTAAAGAACATAGACCCCAATACACTATATAGTCAATTTAGGAACCCTATATGCACATTCTTAAACATAACATACAAAAGTACAAAAGAAAGTAAAGCATCTTTTACTTTTGTGTGTATAGTCATTCAGTAATAGCTACTTTCCAGGAAATCTATCCGTGTAAAAACACAATGGATGCTTTAACCTTAATGAGGCATGTAACACCTACAACCTGTCCTTTTTTGAACTATGAAACCCCGAGCATTAAATGAAGCAGTTCATTGCACAGAAACAGTATGTTTTAAAATGAACCAGCAAATGTTGTTTGCACATACCCTATGGGCAAATTATTTATATCAAGGGAGTCAACCATCAAAAGCGAAGTCTATAGAGATTCAAGTCAACAGCATGACTTAATCACGACTGACATCTCACGCAGCAAAATCAACTAATGCGAGTCAGTTTCAAAATTCCTAAAAAGACAAACATTATTGTAATGTAGGCTACCTCTGTCAATCTGTATTCATTGCTCATGTCTTTTATTTTCAATGTTTTAAGTCTTGTTGATTGTTTTTTATGTCTTTGATTTGTAATTCTAGATTATGGTTATTATAGTTGAGTGTTTGGTTTAAAGCTGCATTTAGATCCCCAAACCTTTGCTTTTGAGACTCATTTTGCAATTATAAAACTGAATTTAAAGGTCTTGGAAGAAGGTCTTTCTTTGTTTTTGTTTTTTTGTGACCAAATGATCTCTTTGACCCTTAGAATTAAAAAGGCCCTTTTTTCCTCTATACATTTTTACTCCAAAGATGGTTTAGGGGATACAGTTTATAAAACATGCATTCTTCATCACTGTATTACAGCCAGTACAGCTGAAAACAACTTATGGTACCCCTCCATGAACATTTCACCCAGAACTTGGAGCTCACACATGCCCATACACCCAACAACACTTACCGCTTTGGCCACTGTGGGCAGTGTTTCTAAATTTGGGAAGCACTGGCCAAATTTAGCTAAAGAAAAGTCAACCAACTTTTTATGATTTCACAGTGCGATCAGTCTGTTAAATATATATAAACTATACAATTCTTGCAAAAATGTATACATATTTTAAATATTTTAAAACAAAATATTATTTCAGATGGACAGGGACATTAAAGAGGCTGGAATAGCTGTGCAGCACTTCAAAAATAAAACTAGAAGACAATATGAATCATCCTGTTTTGGTAGGGCAGCACAATTAATCAAATAAATAAACAAGATTACAACTAATTGTAAAAAGCATACAGATGCCCCACAAAAAAATAAGTATTTCATGTAAATATTGTTCAGTGAAAATAATCGCTATTACAATATCAAAGGAAATAATAAACATTTATGATTTTTGTCATCATCGTGCAGCCTGTCACGGTCCTGCCACTCTGTCAGTCTGGATTTTGGTCTGACAGCACCGCCGCATTATCCGCCCATGTCTGTCTTTGTGTGAACGTGGTTTCAGTTATATTCCCTGCTGCACGATCTTCTATCTGTTGTGTTTCATATCTGGAATGTGGTGTCTAGTTTGGTTCCAGCATGTATCGGGACCCAGACATTTATACCCCTTGTCTGTCTATTATTGAAGTGGGTGCATTGCGCTTGTGTCATCTTGGCTGCATGCACTTGCGTCAATAATCTATGTCGGTCTTTGTGTATGTTTCTTGTGACCACAGACACTCTTTGAGGTTGCTATGCAATGAACACCTGGGTGTTCTCCTTGTGTGTGCTGTCCAGCGCCAGTTCATCTAGTCTGTCCTGTATGTGCTTCTAGTGTTCTTGTCGATCCTATTCCCCAACCTGGTTCGGTCCTGATTCCATGTCATCCTCTGAACCATTTTTCTGGATTACTTTTCCCATATGGTATGGTTAAAGTTTTCTCCCCCTTGTGGGAGTTTGTTTTTGTTTTTGTAAATAAAGTACATTTGGTTTTCTAACTCTGCGTTTGGGTCCTTATCTCTGCCAACCATGACACAGCCCTACTTTTATACAGTTCTGGGTCATTGACAAATACGTTCTAATAAAATCTAGGTTAAAACACATGTGTCACAGAATTTTCACCAAAAAAAAGAACAAAAATAAAATATATAATTTAATTGCTTAAAATATGTCATATGGTGTAACCATCAAGTATTAATATACTTTCCATGCACCTTGAATACATAAGAGTGTACACAATGTAAAGCTGCGCTATGTAAAACAATTTTGGTTACAAATACATTTAGTGTCTCTAAATGGCTGGATGTATGAGTGATATCCAGAGAACAGCATAGGATTTATAGGCTATTGGAAGAGTTTTTGGGGTAGAACTGACCTGCTAAAAAGAGACGGACTCCATTCCTCCAGTGTCACAGTTCCCTCTAACACGCCCAACACTTTCACTCCACGCTCACTCTCACCTGAATACTAATCTCCTGCACCTGAGTCTCATCTCCACCTCAATCATCACCAACACTTATAAGCCCATCACTTCAGTCACTCATTGTTTGGTCTACAACTAAGTTAACGGACTTACTTACCTGCTATTGTCTCAAGACATAACGTTTGTTACCGCTTGACTCCTCTCGCAGTCGTTTCTATGACTTACAACCTGACTCTCCACTCCAAGGCTCCATCGAGTTCCTCTCCTTGCTTCAATTGGCATCCTTCCAAGTCCTCCACTCCAATGAATTCCATCACAAGTCTCCACGCTCATTCATCTGGTTCATCTTCATCACTCAGGTCCCTATCACTCTATACGAACTCTTCAATAAACACACCTCCGGGTTTAACACCATCTACTTGTCTGAGTCTGTTACATCCAGGGAAGGTGCACCTCTCCTCTCTAGTAATTTGGCTCATAGACTTAATAGTGATATTATTTGAATAACTGGGGCCCAGGTCCGGAAGCAGACAAACTGGCTAATCTGAACTAGCTAGCTGCCTTGATGTTACACAGTCCACACAAACTACAACACAGAGACTGTGTCTCCTAGATATCATATAGAGACTATGTCTGTTCCCCGAACTACCAAACGCAAAACTCTCACAAAATTATTTAGAAAATGTTTAATTAAGGTAAAACTTGAAAATAACAAACAAATCTAAGGTAAACATCATATAAAAGTAGGACTACTAAATTTTAGATCTCTTTAAACCAAAGCACAACTTGTAAATTATTACAGATCATATTTTGGATGTGCTCTGTTTGACTGAAACTGAATTTACTCCCCCCGTATTATTATTATTATAAACATGAGCCTCGTCTGAAGGGTCGAGGAGGAGGTGTTGCTATAATTACAGGTAGTAAAGATCTTCCAGATCTATTTCATATACTCAGTGAGCAACAAAGTCTAGAAGATCTTGATGTAATAACAGAAAATGTAAATACAGTCTTCTCTAGCACTCTTGATAGTGCTGCCCCCATTAAAGCAAATTAAAGAAAACTGGTAAAATGTTAACACTCATGCTCTGAAGAAAGCAGCTTTGAAATGGAGCACAAGTGGAAGAATACAAAATTAGAGGTATTTTGCGTTGCATGGAAGGATAGTGTCTGTAGCTACAGACAGGCAATAAAAGTTGCCAGGTCAGCATATTTTAGCAAACTCATTGAAAATAACCACAGCAATCCTAGATGTATATTTTTTGCTGTGGCTAAATTGGTTAGGAATAAAGCCTCAACTGAACCAGATATTCCGTCACAGTACAAGCGTTATGACTTTATGAATTTTTTACTGATAAAATGTAAATAATCAGAAATAAATTGTAATTATGCAACCATCTTTCACAGTACCTCATAACACAGTGTCTCATAATTTTCCTCTTGAGCAGCTTCAATCCTTCATTGTCAAAGGTCACAAAGAGCTAAAATGTGAAATATCAAATGCCACAACATGTATGTTAGATCCAATACCAACTAAGCTCTTAAAAGAGGTACTACCTGTAATATCCCAAGAAACTTTAAAATGGCAAAATTATCAAACCACTTATTAAGAAGCCACAGCTTGATCATGGAGAATTGGCTAGTTATAGACTGATTTCAAATCTCCCATTTATGTAAGAAATATTAGAAAAGGTAGTGTCCTCCCAACTATGTTCATTTCCACAGAGAAATAGTATATATGAACAACTTCAGTCAGGATCTAGAACCCACCACAGAACAGAGACTGCATTTATCAGAGTTACAAATGACTTGCTCTTAACATCTGATCACGGCTGCTCTTCTATTGCTTTTAGATCTTAGTGCTGCCTTCAACACCCTAGATCACAATATTCTCTTGAATAGGGTTGAGAATTATGTTGACATTTGTGGATCAGTCTTATCATCATTACATTGGCTGCCTGTTAATTTTGAATGAATTTAAATACAATTTTAACTACGTACATAGCTTTGAATGGTCTAGCGCCGCAGAACTTAAGTGAACTTCTACCGAGCTATATTCCATCAAGTTTATTATGATCGCAAAATTCAGGCCTTTTAATAGTTCCTAGAATATCAAAATCCACAAGGTGATAGATCCTTTTTCTATTGGCTCCTATACTATAGAATAGTCTCCTTAAGAGCCCAAACATACTTCACACAAGTACCCAAATGTATACGTGAGCGCTTTGTCAACGCATGGACAAAAAGTGGTCCCGTTGTACATACATTGCATGCAGTCTTGCATTGCTCTGGTGGTCACAAACCTTGAACCACAAGGGGGCCAAAGAGTTTTTAGGCGCCATGAAACCGAATGTGGTGGAGTCAACATGTTGATAGTTGAGGAGTGTGCTCTTTTGTATTTACTGAAAAGATGACAGAAAATATGTTTGTATAATCTAACTTGTTCGACAAGACTCACTGAAATTTGCTCAAATTGCTGCTCCGCCATGACAGTTGTTGACTGAAAAAAAGAAAATCCGCTGTAGCACCACTTGCAGCAACACTGAGAATACAGCACTTGCATTAGATTATGAATTGCGCTTTGCGAAGCAAGATTCATCCACGTTCACATACTTATAAAGAGCATGTTTTAGCTTTAACACTGTTCGGGATGCAAACACACTCACTGAGTTTAAGTCTAGACTAAATACTTTTTATTAGCCAGGAATACACCTAATTTATCCATCAACTTACAATTAGGCTGCTTTGGTTAGGTCTGCCAGAACCAGAAAAATTTATCATGATCTGTAAATCTGCAAAAAATGTAATGGCATCTACACTTTTTTTTTAATATTATTCTATTTGTATCCCTTGGCTCAATAGGAAGGGATAGGAATCCCGAGGTCACAAGAACTGGCCAGATCCAGCTCCGCTTTGTGTCTCTGAGTGATGATGAATAAATGCAGCCGGTGCCAGCCAGTGATCACTTCAGGCTATTACGATGGACTACAGAGGATGAACTGATGCCAATTCCAACCATGAGATATGGGATACATCATATGCCACTGCCTGAAACTTGGACTTAGGACAGACCTTACTGAAATGACCGGCCAGTTGAACTGTGATGCACATCGCTCATCTCTGCCTGCATCCCCTTGGTCTAATGATGGACTACACTCCTGCCAACAAAAGCCTTCATCAGCCAACTAACAAAGGACAATGCATCTATGTCAACTTCTGCAGTTAATCCAGGATGGGCTTCAAAGAAACTTGACTGTGGGGCAAGTTTTTAGTTGGACTATGAGACACGGACCTTGATAAAAGTGAAGCTAACAGTGCGGGAGAGTTTGGACATGCGTGAGAAAGACCCAGCGTTTCCACAGAAATAATTATCTGCGTGAGAAAGATTGAACAATTGCAATTGCCCGATTCCAAATGTGTGAGAGAGCCCCGGTGTGCACAAAAGAGATCAAAAGTGTCCGTGAGAGAAAGTAAAACTATGCGAGAGGAATTGAACCATATGTATATTGGTTATGTATATTATACTATATATGTATATTGATTATTATTGTTAATGCCAAGAACACCCTGCACAATGTATTACATGAATTAAAGAGGAAAAAGAAGCTAGAGAAACAATTCTAAAATTTGTAAATAAAGATTAATTGAATGAATAATAATTGATAATCAATGATCTGTAGATTTGATCATTGTTAACATTTTCTATAGTAGTCATATAGTAGTAGAGTATTTAAAAAATAAATGTTCCAATATAAAACCTCCCATGGCTCACCACCTTACCATGGTGGAGGGGTTTGAGTGTCCCAGTGACCCTGGGAGCTATGTTGTCTGGAGCACTAGCTCCTGGTAGTGCCTCCCTTGGCAAATTGGTCCCAGGCGAGAGGCCAGACAAAGAGCGATCCCACCTACCCACAATGATGTTGTCATCAAGAAGCAGTATAGTCACCTCGCCCAGATTAGGGAGACCGGGGCCCTTTTCTGGAGCCAGGCCTGTTGGCCAGACTTTGACCCATGGGGCCCCCCCGGGCTCAACCCAAAAAAACAACATTGGGTCACCTCCTTATGGGATTATCACCTGCAAGGAGAAAAATAGGGGATGGGTGTGATGACCAACTGGTAGCAGACAAAGACGTCGCCTGTGCTGACTGGACTTTGGCTACAGAAACTGGAGCATGAGATCGATAAGCAGATTGGTGCAGCGGCGGCAGTAATGTGGTTGTTGTACAGGACTGTGGTGGTGAAGAGGGAGTCTTTGGGCGAAGCTTTCAATTTACCACTTGATCTATGTTCCCACCCTCACCAATGGCCATGAGCTTTCGGTAGTGACTGAAAGATTCAGATTGCGGATACAAGCGGCCAAAATGAGCTTTCTTCATAGGGTGCCTGGGCTCACCCTAAGAGATAGGGATACAAATTTAATAATCATATTAAAATCTGGGGTTGCCTGGGTAGCATAGCGAGCATTGACTACCACCCCTGGAGTCGCGAGTTTGAATCCAGGGCATGCTGAGGGACTCCAACCAGGTCTCCTATGCAAAGGGAGGGTAGAGTCACATGGGGTAACCTCCTTTTTGTCTCTATAATGTGTAGCTCGGTGGGGTGCATGGTGAGTTGTGCGTGGATGCCTTGGAGAATAGTGTGAAGCCTCCACACGCATTAAATCTCCTCGGTAACACACTCAACAAGCCATGTGATAAGATCCACGGATTGACGGTCTCAGACGCGGAGGCAACTGAGATTCGTCCTGCACCACCCAGATTGAGTTACTATGCCACCACTAGGACTTAGAGGGCATTGGGTATTGGGCATTCCAAATTGGGGAGAAAAGGGGAGAAAATCAAAAGTAATAATAATAAAAATTATTTTAAAATCTACTTAAGAGTGTTGTTTATCGTTTTCAAAGTAATATATTGTTTATACATTTTTAAGAAAATAACATAATATCAACATGAAAAATAGCTTGTCTTGACTCTGCTCTGCAGGTCATCTCTGAGTCCTCAAACCATGAGATCCATCCACTAGAAGAGCAGTGCTGACATAATGTGTTCCTCTGCAAGTAACTTGCAGTTTTATGTTTCAACCACTAGAATGCAAAAGGTTACATAATGTTGCTTAAATCATTAATTCAAAAAAGTTTTCAAACATATTTTTGAAGGTAAAAATACTTTTTCATGCTTTTTTTATCATACTTTTTTGAGTCAACAATATAAAAATGTTAGGGTTACTCCATTTAACCTGATCAAGATGTGCCTTTTCATAAAAATATTTTTTTAATTTTTAATTTTATTTTGTGGATACATGACAACAAAATGGCTACCTACATGTTGGTTAAACCATCTGACTTTGGTGGACAAAACACATTTTTTTTTTTTACTGTTTTTTATTTAATTTGAATTATAATAAAATATTTTTCTGCACTAATCATGCCAACATTTATTTATTAATTTTTTTCTAGAATTTTGGCTTTTAGACTTTTGCTTTATTTAATTTATTTTACTGTCTGCATATGGTTACACCACATGACATTTTCAACTTTAAGCCTTAGAAAAACAAGTTCATCAAAGTAGAGGTGTATTCAAGTACTTGTTTTGTGTGAATTACATTTTTAATGTATTTATGAATAACTTATTATATCTGGACAAAAAAATGATGTCCTTGTCCCTGTTGATGATAACGAGTGATCTAGTATTGTTGCATCACAATGGTGTTCATTTCAATAGATGGTATTTTTGGACTGGGTAGGATGTTTTCAGTTTTTAAACTTTTACATAGTACATCAACATCTTTTATTTCAAAAGATCAAGCACATTTTTGTACAAAAGGATTTCTTTTACAAAGATAAAACTGACAGATAGTCCACTGACAGAATCCGGCATGTGTTCTCTGGGGAAAATTTTTTCACCAAACACCAAAGCACTCAATTCTGGTGACTTTGAGAGAAGCATTTTTTAAGTATTAGTAGCATTCATGTAACTATTGTCTAAAGCATTTCTTCCAGTAACCGTTTAGAACAGATGCGTTCTCGCGCTAAAAAAAGAAAAAGCACCACAAAGAAAAGAGCAGAACGCAGGTGTCTTAAGTTCTTTTAAACTTGTCATAGCTTCTAAAAATGCAGCACCCCTGTGAGAGATAAAAACACAGCAAAATGTTACGCAGTTATCAACAGACATCCATCTAGCGAATGTTTACCTGGAAAACGAATGAAAAACAGCATGAGTGGACGCTAAAACACGTTCAGTTTGAACAGCTCCTTGTTCACATGACACAAGTTTCTCAAAGTTACCACTCAAAAAGATTGTTTCAGTTGATTGTAGGTACATTTCCGCTCTATTCAGCGCTGTTTGTTCTCCAAATGATTCAGTGAGACTGCTTTCTTAATGGTAAATGGTCTGCACATATATAGCGCTATTTTTTAACCCTAGAGGTTACCAAAGCACTTTACACTGTGTACCATTCACCCGTACATTTACACACCAATGGCGGCAGAGCTGCCATGCAAGGTGCTAGCCTGCCATTGGGAGCAACTTGGGGTTCAGTCTCTTGCCCAAGGACACTTCGGCATGTGGAGTCATGTGGGCCGGGAATGGAACCGCCAACCCTGTGATTAGCAGCTGACCCACTCTACCCCTTAATGAATTGTACTGAATCACAAATCGATTCAGACGGATTTGCAAGCCTGTTTGGCCAATTCACCGAAAAGAAATGACTCAAAAGAATGATTCATTTGCAAATTGGTCATTGCTAGTTCTTTTAAACAACCAACAGTAACACGGTACACACTTCAAGGTCGTACAATTTGTACAGGCACTGTGTTCTCATGCCTGCATTTTGCCCGAGATGTACCGGCTGACTTCTCAACACCTCCTCTGTGGACTCTTTTGGATAAATCGTTGCCACCTGCAGGTTCTTTCCCATTAAGGGATGGATATTTCCAGCTCTGCTCTCTCGTGTAATCCCCGCCCTGCCTCTGGGGCAAATTTAGCAGTCGAATCCCCCCATGGAGCTGGATTACACTGTCAGGAGAAATATTAGAATAATTGTGAAGCTCCAAAAAGTGGGACAGATGCATATTTAATCTGTTGTCGTAACTCTTACTTTTCTCTCCTTCTGTCTGATTTGAACTTTTACGCTCTCTGGAACTGTAGGCGTTTGGAGGGTGGGAGAGAGTGTGGAAGGAAGGGTCAGCGTGAAAGAGAGGAAGATGGTGAGATGGTTTGATGAAATGATAGCTCTCCTTGCAGCAGTATAATCTTAGGTGAATGGGTGCCGATCAAGTGTAGCGCACAGCAGTGGACGCTTACTCGCTATTTCCTATCCTACCTCTTTAAATTTGATCATCTCTGACTTCTGTAATCTATATGTCTATGTCAGACTGAAAAGCTGCTTGTTTGAGTGTGCGTACAAGTACAGTTGTTACATTTGTCTGTATTTTATTTAAGCATTGTAGACAACATTCGTAACAGTATAGTAACAGTAAACAAACACAGAAGTATGCTAGACTAATATTGGCTTACTGTTCATCAAGCGGCAACACTTTGCTTGGTCCAGTACAATCTGAAATCATGTGAACGCACGTGTCTCAAGGTGCGTTCATAAAATTAATCGTGTTACGATTATGATGATGCGATACATGGATGATTTTCACTGTTATGCACAGACTCTGTGTTTACATCATCGTCTCCCGCTGATTTTGTTTACATGCGCTCATCCTGTAATCACTGACGGGAGAAAAACAGGAGTTGTGGACCCCCCTGCAGCGTGAAAATGACACCTTGAAATGTTAACTTTTCTATATGCCCAAGAGGCTGGCAGGAGAGAACGTGATTGTACAAAATTTGCAAAAATGTGTTTATTAAATAATCTTAGATTCTCAGTCTAACTTTGTCTTACCATCAAAAACTCAACAAATGTTGATTTACAACATTGTCCTGTGAAAAACAAGAGCAAGAAACAATATGAAAAGAGCTTATTCATTTTTTGGGCATGGCACAAATTCACTCACTGGCTAAAATCTTCTGAACGCAAAGCCCAAACTTAAAGAAACTTGGTATACTTTGACAGCCGATCAACTTGACGATGCATACCAAGTTTTGTCCAATTCCGCCTAACTAAATTGCTAACTAAGTTGCGGATCAACCATTTGATAAAGGAAGTTCACACTTGGCATGTATCTTCTTTGGGGCAAGTGCTAACCATTGTTAAAAATTGTGTGTAATTGTGTTGTCAGAGGGGGGTGCTGGGTGTGCCCAGATTTGCTCAGTGCTCAGGATTTGCCCTGAACATTTTCGCTTTCCTCTGGGGGACCTTCACATAGCTTCTTCCATTAGAACCTGTTGGCGCCCCCTTTTTATGGCGCCCCTATGCATTGCTTAAATTGCATCATAGTTTTTGCACCTCTAGTGGGGCTTATGAATGTGTGCCCAGCACCACATGTAGAAATAACTAGAGACAACATCCTTTCAATCATATCATTTAAAAAAATACAATACATTTTTTCTGTTTAATAGTTTAGCAATTAGAAATGACATAAGGTTTGTGTGAGGGTTAGATTTAGGGCAAAGGTAAAGCAAATATCATCACTTCGTTTAAAAAAACATTGTGTCTATGAAATGTCCTCACTCATAAAGTGAAAGAAACGTGTGTGCATGTGACATTTTATGTAAGTCGAAATATGCCGTTTTGAGCATGTGTGTGCATCATTGAATATATGTGTGTGTGTCATCCTCACCAGCTGTGTGTGTATGCGTGTTCTCCCACAGCAAGTGTGAGATTATGGCATGCTTTTCCTCTGTCGCTGAACAGATGTGTGGGGTATCACACAAACACACACACACACACACACACACACAACTATCATGTTGGTGCAGCTATCCTTATGAGGACTCTCCATAGATATAATGACTTTTATACTGTATGACCTATAGATTCTTTCCCCTACACCTCAACCAAACCCTCACAAAGAACTTTCTGCATTTTTACAATTTCAATAAAACATTGTTTAGTATGTTTTTAAGCAACACTAGAAATGTCCTCATAAATCAAATTTATAGCATAATACCCTTGTAATTATTTGTTTGTACCTAAATAAATGTCCTTGTGTATCCCCCAAATGTCATAATTGACATATTTGTTTAAATATTCAGATCAGTATTATTTTTCCAAACATTTTCCAAAATCAACAACATATCATTGTATCACCTTTGTAGCATTTTTTTAACCATTGAAGTCCTCTTATTATTTTCGTCAAGGTTTCTTGCACCAAAAACTGTTGTAGTGTTTTTTTTTGACAACCAATTAAACAGAATATTTTTGTACTGAAACTTTTAAGACTTCTACATGTAAATGCTAACCTTGTAAAATGGGTTCAGCCCTACCAAATTTTGTAGTTTGTATTAAATTTGCATGAAAATTCCAGTTTTCCATCATATAACCACTTTATTGATTTAAAATAAAAAATGTTGTTAAATGACAAATCAAATGTGATCGAAAATATGGTAGTGAATATTAACTGTAATAGGAATATGTTTGTAATGATGTAAAGATTATGGTTTGCTACTGTATCTCAGAGCAATGATATATGTGGGCAGAGCTGGTAATCTGGCATACTGGGCATTTTCCCGGTGAGCCGACACACTTTGTGACCGATCGTGGCGGAATCGCCAACAGGAGAATCAAGAGGGTCAGTGGTGCGAAAAGGGAGTTTTGGGCCGCGATAAGCTAAAATGAGCCGCCGCGTTATGCAGAACGGACCACAAAACGGTGCTGCGGTATGCAGTAAAAGACAGAGACACCCCCCCCCCCACACACACACAGGGCTAGTTGCTATCTAAAATCCCGGGCCGATTTCTCTTCCCAGTCCAGCTCTGTATGTGGGGCGTGAGAAAGTTTCACTTAGCGGTGGAAACCAAGAGCTATGCTTCATCTTCTTTCGAAAAAGAAAAAAAGAGAATACAGAGCTGATGTTATACTGCATTTCTCGACAGTGAAAAATTATAGTGTGAGAGCTGTCATGTCAGTATGGGGAAAAATGGTTCTCCTACAGAAATCAAACACTGATGTGTTGTTTCTTTCGTCTCGTTATAGGTTTATTTTACAATGGGAGGGACTGAAAAAACACTAGACTTTAGAAAGAGCACAGGCCATGTATCTAAGTTTCAAATGGCCTCTGTCTTATATCCACATCTATATTCTTTACCACGTGTGTCTTTGCCAGGCAGTATTTGTCCTTAATAGCAATGTTACACAAAGGCTGTGTTACTTGTTCAAATAATTGTGTGACTTTCACTTATTACTGTGCAATAATTCTAGATCATTGCCAAAAAAAAGCTGAAGTGTATATATATATATATATTATGTTAAATATGTTCTCCTATCCCAGCTTAACATGCAGAGACAACTAATTTTTAGGTTGATAATGATCATTATTTGTGAAATTCCACATGATGATGCTATTAATAGAAATTACACACTTAAGCTTTAATGAATCTGTCTATGATGCAAGTGGCACAATTAAGTCCGAACCTACATCGTTGCCTGATGTGCACCTCTCCCAAAATTTAACTACAGATTGTTTCGGTGCAGACCACAACAGCTGTGATTAGTACCCAGAGATGCACACCCAGAATAATATAAAAATACCTGAGGTAGCGTCTATGAATCATATCACATTGCATTTGGTCTTGTTTTAACCGGAAGCATCTGCTGTTTTTATATTTGGTTTACGTTTCATGAAGTTTTGAGTGGAAATGCGGCAAAAAGTCTGTTTACTATGAGAGAAGTTGCGCTTCTGAATTCCTTCTCAAAAGCAGTGCAAAATAAAAGTAAAGCTATAAAAACAAAGAAGAAATTCTTGATAAACTCACTAGTCGACCTCACTTATCTGCTAGGTATTCGGACAACTTGTTGGCCATCCTGACTCATCACAAGCACATGCTATTGCTAATACATGCGCTTACTGCATGAAAACTGTGTCAGAGGGACACGCAGCATAAAAACAACACCAAGCCAAGCATAGAACGTTTGTTCTGGAAGAATACTCTAAAAATAGAATGTCATTTGACTCTTTTATACACTAAAAGTAGTGTTTGCCAACATGTGAATTGCTGTCTGATGTGGAACGTCACCTGCTACTTACATTTCTATTCACCAGGGGGCAGTAGTGAGTGTTCTAAATGTTCCATCTTATGACTACCTTTATTTTAAATATAGCCTCTCTGGTTCTGGCCCTGTACCGCAGTAGCGCTATTGTTGCCGTATATCTTCTGCAGGTGGCCCGCTGTAATTGATAGCATCACCTTAAGTTACACTCGCCATTCGCCTCCAATATATGTCCCTGTCTCCCCACAGCCAGCCTCGTAAAATGATTAAAGAGACTTAAAAAAACACTTCCAAGCCTTATGGGCCAAACATATCAGGGGGAGATTTTGCATTGAATAAAACAAATAAAATACATCGCTCTCTGTCCAGCAGAATAGTGCATATGCTAATGCCTTTTTTGGTATGCTGGGATGGGCCTGAATCCCGACTACAGCAGCAGGTAAAATGAAATTGGACACCTTTTACAGATGGTGAGTGGATGCAAACAGCAGTTTTCTATGCTCACAGATACATTATGAGGCAACAGCGTGCCGTTTTACTCTGCAGGATTCAGAGTCACATCTGAGTCGAGACAGATGTGGCGTTCTGTGACAGCAGTAGCATGTGGTCGCAATTTCCAAAGTCACTGAAGAATATAAACATACCGAAAACACTAACTTTCTTAAGGAGACATGCTGAACATTGTTCATTTCTGGGTGGATTGAGAAAAAGGTGTTTGGAAAAGACTCAAAATGAATAAAAACATGTACATTATAGTGTTTGCAGCTGTTTTGAATGAAATATGCTACAGTAATCTAGCATTGGTAGCATGCCTACTTTAACCAAAAGTAAAATTTGGTCAACATGTGCTCACCCCCATGTTGTTCCTCAGGGAAAGACGAAATGAGTTGTTGTACAGATTGTCCAAGCTGCTCTTTTCCATACAGCAAATGTGGATGGTGATTTATAATACCATGCTACAAAAAACACAATAAAAGTAGTTGAATAAGATTTGTGTGATCTATTACAAGTTTTCTGCCATACCATAGCTTTGTGTGAGGAAAAGACTTACATTTATGTTGTATTTTCATCCTGATCTCATGAAAATGGTGAAATTTTTGCTTAATGATATTACATGGTTCTTAGGAGAAATGTCCACTGAGTGGCGCTAAAAGCGAGTTAGATATTCCTCCAAACAGATTTTTAGTTAAAAAAAAAATCAGACAGGTTTTTAAAGTTTATGTTCTATAGAGTTTCAAATGAGCAAAACTGACCATCCTACCCCAAACCTTAACTTAACCAAAAGTTTCAGAAAAAGCTAAATTGCTTAAGCAACCATGTCATGTTGTGGTGCTTTTATGCAGAGGTGTAAAAAGTACTCAGGAATTAAATTTCACAGATGTTTCCTGGTAGAATGAACACTCGAGGTGCTAAAGCATCAATTACTTTTATCCCCTTTCGCTCACATTATGAGTAAAACGGCAGATTATCAGTTAATAAACACTTACTTTTTGCCCTTTTCCTCACATAATGCTAGCTTATGACATATAAACACTTTCACTATAGCGCAAAATGAAAGTGTCATAGAAGCACCACAAAATTGTGCTTGAATCAGAAATTGTTTTTCATCTCACGTTTTCTTTTTACGACACAATTGGTTGGGTTTAGGTTTAAGGATTAGAGTAGGGAGGTCGGTTTTGTTTATTTAAATCTTAATAGAGCATTAACATTAAACCTCATCTGTTCGGGAGAACATTTCACTCGCTTTTAGTGCCACACAGTGGACATTTCACCCTGAGACATGTAATGAACCACATCATTTTATTTAGCAAAAAATGTTATCACAGTCACACAATGTTTGTTGCATGGGAGAAGGCACTTGAGAATTGCGATGTCAGACTACGCAGCCCCTTGAGGCATAGAGAAAGATAACAAGAGAAAAAATCAACGAAGCTTTGAAGAAAGATCATTCAAAACATGAATGATAATTTTTTTCATGAATTTAGAAAAATATTTAGGACAAAAATCATCAGTGATTCTTACTTCGTTTTCATAGTTTTGAATAGTCTTCGATACTATTATTCTGATGCAAATTAAACTTTGTAATGCAGCACTTTATAGCTTATAGCTTATGATGTATTATTCCTCTTTAGTAAGTCGCTTTGTATAAAAAGCATCGACCAAATGAATAAATGTAATTGCATATCAATACATCACATTTAGTTGGGTGGTCACATATGGTCTAGTCATGCAAATATTTCATTGTGTCCGATGCTCAAATAAGATCCAAAATTTGACCTCTGGAGATGGTCGGAACGAGACACAGCCGCCGTGCGACACTCCATTTAAAATGACTGACCTCTGGTCTGTCATCTGTCATTTGTCGAATGCAGTAAAAAGGCGGCTTCAGTCCAGTAAGACAAAAGACAATGATACGAAAAATGTAATGTATACTTTTCAAGTTTAAAATTCTAAGGAGTAAAAAGTAGTATTTTTTCTTTGGAAATGTAATTAAGTAAAAGTATTCCGTTTAAACTGCTCATGATTTGTGTAAAAATTAATAAAAGCCATTTTTGTTTTAGCACCTTTAGTGTTCATTTCACCTGTAACCACTGTAACCTAGTAACCTGATTCTATGAGACCAGCTTGTGTTTCTCACTGATTATCTGCAACTTCATTGGAAACTAATGACACAACACACCAGTTTTAATTGAACATGAGCACAAATTACATTAGAGGGCTATGAGAGCGGGGAAGATTATCATAAAACTAGATATAGTAGATAAAGTGTGTCAAAACAAACATTGATGTTGCCTTGTCTAAAAGTTTAAATAATTAAAAATATTTAAGTTTGTAGGTTGCAGAGAGATGATAGATAGAGAGATAGACAGACAGACAGACAGACAGATATATCAGACAGACAGACAGATAGAGAAGGACAGACAGACAGACAGATATATCAGACAGACAGATATATCAGACAGACGGACAGACAGATAGATAGAGACAGACAGACAGACAGATATATCAGACAGACAGACCGATAGATAGAGACAGACAGATAGATATATCAGACAGACAGACAGATAGATATATCAGACAGATGTATCAGACAGACAGACAGACAGACAGACAGATAGAGACAGACAGATATATAGAGACAGACAGACAGATATATCATACAGACAGATAGATAGATACAGACAGACAGATATATCAGACAGACAGACATATCAGACAGACAGCCAGATAGAGACAGACAGACAGATATATCAGACAGACAGAGACAGAAAGACAGACAGATAGATTGATAGATACAGACAGACAGATATAGCAGACAGACAGACATATCAGACAGATAGATAGGTAGAGACAGACAGACAGACAGACATATATATCAGACAGACAGATAGATAGATAGATAGATAGATAGATAAATAGATACAGACAGACATATATATCAGACAGACAGACAGACAGATAGATAGATAGATAGATAGATAGATAGATAGATAGATAGATAGATAGATAGATAGATAGATAGATAGATAGATAGATAGATAGATAGATAGATAGATAGATAGATAGATGCATTCATGGTATATCAGAATTAATGTAACTTGTAAAAAGCATTCCCGTCTACGTATAACACTTAATTACAAGTTGTAAACAGTTGTGACATCATGTAAAAATAATCTGGCAGTGGGCTCAACAGTTGAAGGTGGTCAAATTTGATATGCCATTTTATTATGCCATTGATGCCAGGCGCATCTATTTTTTTTAAAACATTTTGCAAGAACATATTGTCTTGATCCTTCTCTGTCTGTCTTTCTGTCTTTGTCAGTTTTTCATCTGTGTGAGTTTGTTTTATGTATGAGCACATGGCTTAGGCTAATGTTTTATTTGCCATGTGCTCTCCCAGCTCCGTCCCCTCATTCCATCTGGCCTCACCCCTAGTTTAGTCCTTTGTTGATTGTCTGCACCTGTCCCTCATGTATGTTCCTCTATTTATTGTGCCCTCTTTATTCTTGTGTTTGTCGAATCGTTTTCTTAGTATTCTTGTCTATCCTAGTTCCAGTCCTGTTCCTGTTTCCGGTCGGTCCTAGTTATTTTTCATATTCAGGTATACATTTAATATTGTTTTGTGAGAGTTTTGTATTCCCTGTTTGCTTCAGTTGTTATTTTATTTGACTCATCCCTGCGCTTGGGTCCTCCAAACTGCGTCTGTTTCTTGACACATATAGAGGTGAATTCATTAATTAATGTAGTGATAAACATTGTGCTGTTATAGACTAAGCTGTTTTGGCATTATAAGTGTTGCCATAGAAACAGATAACTCAGAAAGGTTATATAAAGGTCTAAGTGAACAGCTCCACATAAAATCTATGAGTTGCCATCTCGTAATTGCAGTAATACAAACATAACAGGATATTTTTGATCACCCGCCGTACAAAAAACATAATTCTGATCAGTTAAAAAAGTCATAGCAACCCGAGTCAGAACAGCCTGAAGGTCTGTGCCAAGTTTGTTGGATGTAGTTTGACAGCTCTAGAATTAATTATTGTAGATACTTTTTAGCCCGAGACTTTCAGTTTGTTCCTCTAACAAAGCTATCGATGACAGGGAACAGGGACGTCATTAGGCCTATTTTAGGGGGGCTGAAGCTACCCCAAAATGTTCCTAAGCCCCCCTAAATGATAATAAGAACAACAATAACGATTCGATTTATCAATAACCGTATCCTCATTCATATTTAGAATTAGACGCAACAAATTATATATATCCAGCTACAAAAAATAGCCGAAAAGTCAGAAGTTGGACAAAAGTACAGAGTTGTTGTGCTATCAAGATGATGCACCGCACCGTCTCGTTGCATTGGTGTGAACTGTGGCAGCTTTCAGAGTGTTGCAGACCGGAGCGCTGCAAGTAACTGGAGGATTCATCTCGTCTCGTCATTACTCTAGTTTGCACCCTCCCGCCCACACACACGATACACACGCTAACGGTGAAAGGAAGATTGGTAAGTGTCGTGATACAGAGTGAAATTGTAAGTTGTTTTTAAGTACCTGCTTACCTTTAGCTACGTTTTCTTGAGGTAAAGGAAAGGGGATATTTTGGTTTGCTATGGAAAACTGTAGTCTAGCTAGAGTGAACAAGCAAAATACAAGAAATGGTGAACTTAGCAAGCTAATCACAACTCTTTATTCTTTGCCAATAATATAACCTCTCTCTATAATAGGCATATAAAACAATATCAATCCCCACAGAATGTTGTTGTCACTGAAAACTAAATGTCATAGGGTCCCTGTTAATGCTATTACCGTTGTATCCTTCAGTTCATTGAGCATTTTTTGATGCTTCCACCAATGAAGTAGACGATAAACAAAAAGTAACTGTTGACTGTGGTTTTGAAAATGATTTCATTCTTAATTTTCCTTTATTTGAATACTGCCTTTTTGTTGTTGATTTATATCATACATTTTGTACATCATTTGGCAGAATAAATCATCTTTAATTGAGAAACACTCAAACCTGTGTTGTCAAATTTCACTATGACCTTAAAATTCTGGTTCTTGGCAAGCCAAACTACACAGTGAAATTACACTCTGATTGAACCAATCCACAGCGCAGTTACAGTAATTAGAGTAATTAAATAACATTCTGTGGACAACTTATCTTATATAGAGAGGAATTAGATATAGTATGCTATTACTTTATCATATATTTACATGAGCAGACAGATAGCATTTAAGTCATTGCTTATAGAATAACTCATCAGGAGCAAAGTCTGGCCTAAGTAAATTCCCCCATGCAGCTTTGATGTGTCTAAAAGCAACATTACAGTAACTTTTCTTTAACAGAGTAGAAATGGAAGAAGAGGATATGTCTGTCACGTTTTACTTGTTAACATCTTGGTTTCTTGACTGGTTGTTGACATAAGTGTAGCTCTAGATGTGAGTGCAAAGATTTTGCAAACGCAAGTTACAAATACCCTGGGGGCTAAGCCCGCCCTGTCTTCCAATCCTAGTGACGTCCCTGACAGGGAATATACCACACGTGTTGTATGGATTTGACTTTTTTGTCTGTATTGGAGCTTGATGAAATAAATCACCATGCACTTTCGTTGAATGGACAATATATGGCCGGTCATTCTAGCAGCATGCAGGAATGGATCGACATGATTGTGAATAAAAATTGTGCAATTTTCATATTTGGGTTAGTAGCCTTGTGAAGTAACTTTGTAACCAGCTCAGAGGAAACATATTTAATTTAACCACATTCCACTATTCATTGTGTGAAGTCAAGAAACTTTGCAGTGCAGTGTATGAATATTTCAGGACTGTGAGTAGTCAGTGCAGTTGTAGGCAGTTAGAGCAGCGGGTCTGGTTAGCTCAGGGACCTCCATCAGTCAGAGAGGTTGCTGTTTCACAGCTGTTGGTCTGGAGGACAGACGCATGCGTCGAGAACAAGGTGAGACTTGGGCGTTTCGGCTGTGCCTCCAGGCCTGTGTTCCACTCATTTGTTCGGCATCACTGACTTAATAATTACACCTGGGAAGGGCAGGTAATGGGTCGTATCCACACAATTACGGCTTGCCGCCAAAACACTCATTTGTCTTAGTCATGTCGGGCCACCTTAATTGGAGTCATTGGAGGCATTGTTGGGTGGTGACTGGGGGTCTTTGGCTGAATGTACTATTGAAGCCTTTGACAGAGGTCACGTTTGGGGTTGTGTGTTTGATACTGTACGGTAGAGTTCAACGGAGGGTTGCTGGAAATGATGTAGTAACAGAAGGGCATAACACCAATACATCAAAGTTATTGTGGTTACAGTCAAATGAGGTGATACCTACACATGATTTATTATTGGAATTAGCACTCGGACTGATCGTTGTCCAGGGCTTTTACTGCTCACAAGTCACATGATAATGAAATGTAACATGAAAATGTAAAATTTTGTAAATGAATCAATAAAGAATTGATTAAAACCCATAAAAATCCATGAATAAAAATAATTTTAAGGTAAATTAAGTAAAAGAGTAGAACCTTAATAGAACATTTTGTCTTGTATTCTAACTATGGCGCATGCACGCAATCTTATGATGCAAGTGGGGTAATTTTCAGCACTGTACTTACAGAGCAGATGACTTCTCTCAGGAAGTGTACACAGACACAACACAAAGAGTTTTGTGCTCATCGGAGAGGAAATTCTTAGCCTGACCCTGTGACCCAAGACTAGGTTTGTCCCCTTTTTTTTTTACTGAACTTTGGAGCAGGTGAGCTCCTTCATTGAGGATGAAATGAAACAGAAGGGATTGTTTTCTTGATGTGGTCATGTCTGTCCAACATTGCGGTGTAAACATAACAGAAGAGCTATTGATTTTTGCCAGCAGGAAATCACTTCACTGAGGATGTGTGCTTTGCTGAAATAATCGCACAACATGCTATCTATCTACAATATGAGTTAGTTTGTGCTGTGACATACTGCGATTACTCATCTGCTCATACATTTATTATACTTTAAAAGTGGTCATATAATACATTTTTTGTCATATATTTAATGTCTCTGATGTACACATTTTGAATTTTCCAACACATGATCAATGCACTGTGTCAGTGATTGCTTGTTTAACAAACATTACATAATGCTTAACAGATCATTAGTTAATGTATATTAAAATAGTTAGAAATATGAGATAATATATTTGTTAATGTTTACTAATGCATTCAACAAACAATACATAATGCTTAACAGATCATTAGTTAATTTAACTATTAACTAATTAATTTATTATAAAGTGTTACGAATGCATTTACTTGTGAAGAAAATTGCGTAATATATTAAGACTTGTTTTCAGATAATTTATCTTGATTTACTTTTCTAACCGCATTGGCAAATTTTTTTCTTGATTTAAGCATAAATCTCACTAAATGTTGTAAGATTTATTCTTTAAATATTGCAGATGTGGTAAGAAAAATAAATGTAAATATATATTCTTCAAATACAAGCCTAATTGGATAGGTTCCAAGATGGCGGCGCGGTAGCATGCAGCGGCCACTCCGGATCCAAAATGGTGCTATTTTTTTTTAATTAACTCGACTTTTGCGGCACATGGACATCGGAGCAACCGGTGTTCGTGTCTACCATCGCCAGACACTGCTCAAATATAGGATTCATGCAACAACCAAGCTGCATGTTGACCTGCAGGAGGTGCTATGCGAATTCGGCTTGCTGCGGAGACAAGGCCTCCAGTCCTCGGCGTCGCCTGATGCTGGTGGCCGGGGGAGAGGATGTCGTAAGCGGTGTGCGAGGAAGCGGAAGCACGGCAAGAGGGCCACCACCACCACACTGAGCACTGGGACTCCCCAGGGCTGTGTGCTCAGTCCACTGCTGTTCACTCTGCTGACTCACGACTGTGCAGCAATGCAAAGCTCGAATCACATCATAAAGTTCGCCGATGACACGACCGTGGTGGGTCTCATCAGCAAGAACGACGAGTCAGCATACAGAGAGGAGGTGCAGCGGCTAACGGACTGGTGTAGAGCCAAAAACCTGTCTCTGAATGTCGTCAAAACAAAAGAGATGGTAATTGACTTTAGGAGAGCACAGAGTGACCACTCTCCACTGAACATCGACGGCTCCTCTGTGGAGATCGTCAAGAGCTCCATATTCCTTGGTGTTCACCTGGCGGAGAACCTCACATGGTCCCTCAACACCAGCTCTATTACCAAGAAAGCCCAGCAGCGTCTCTACTTTCTTCGAAGGCTGAGGAAAGCATTGTGGACGACCCCACACACCCCTCACACAAACTCTTCACCCTCCTGCCGTCTGGCAAGAGGTACCGATGCATTCGGGCCCTCACGACCAGACTGTGTAACAGCTTCTTCCCCCAAGCCATCAGACTCCTCAATACTCTGAGACTGGTTTGACACACACACACACACACACACACACCCACACACACACGTGTCCTGAGTTGCACTTTAATTATTGTCACTTTATTACTGGCTGCTACCTCAATAACTGCTATGTCGAACGCTATCTCATAGTATGTTATGTTTACATTTGCTATTTTTAGAAACTGTCATCTTTTTGCACTACTGTGTACTGGTCGGCGCTGCACTGTCTCTTACTGTGTCTATTGTCCTGTTCATTGTCAGTAATTTATTGTACTGTCCCGTACTTTTTGGCACACGTTTGCATGTGCACTTTATATAGGTATGTTATGTATCATGTGGTTCTGGGTTTGTCCTATGTTGTTTTATGTAGCACCATGGTCCTGGAGGAACGTTGTCTCGTTTCTCTGTATAAATAAAACCACTTGACTTGACTAATTGTGTTCCAGTTTTGTTTCTCAAATCAATCTACTTTCATGTTGTTTTAGGAATGCATAGATATTTTTTTACTGGAAAACAAGAGAAAAAATACTGATTACTGAATACTGGTATTTCCATAGAATGAAAGTGAATGCTGACTGAGGCTGTCATTCTGCCTAATTTATACGTTTTTTGTTTCATGCAAGAAAGAACATCATACAGGTTTGGAATAACATGAATAAATGACAGAATTTATAAGCAAAATTATCCCTTTAATGTACCAGGACTAATATCACAATCCTCTGTATCACTCTAGTTAATAAGATGGTACCTTCACATAAGGGTGGAATCTTTCTTCTAGGTGACGTGTATGTCCAGACAGCACAACTCTCTTCACAGCTAAAGTCACCTTACCTGTCGTGCTGCATGGAGACTCATCCAATAACATGCAGCAGGTATTAAGCAGTTTTAATCTCTTAATCTCCCTCGAGTTTGAAGCAGCCCTCCAACTTCCAAAAGTTTTAACTTTTATGATTTGTGATTCGTATTCATGACACTACTTTTATCCTGTTTGCTACCATAAAATAAGCAGTCACTGTATTCATTAAGACTGTGGGGACATTAAGACAAGTACAGCTAAGAGAATCTACCTTGTCCCCCTTTAACCCCATAATGCACTATGGCATCTCAACTAGGGATGTGCAGGAGTTATTGAATAATCAAGTAGTCATTCTGCACCAGCTAGTCGACAATTAAAAACAATACTCGAATATCGCAAATACATTTTCCTTTGCGCTTTTGCCTGCTGTGATAAACGCAATTGAGCTTTCGTTAAAAACGTTTTGAATTTGGTTCATTATTTAAAGATTTTGCACATGGTTCAATTTACTGCCATGTGCTGGTCAAAAGCAGGAAGTGCACCTAATAAATGGTTTAACAAGGTGTGCTTTGAAAACAGAATATTTTCTTTTGAATCCATTTAAGTGATCAACACTATATTGTCGATTTGTGGACTGTATAGGCTCCAGCCCCCCTGCGACCCTGTACAGGATAAGCGGTTGATGTTGGATGGACACTAATCAAGTCATTTTATTTGTGTAGTTGTAGTTGTTTTTATCAGTTCATCCTCTGAAGTCCATCATAATAGACTGAAGGGATATCTGGCTGGCACCGGCTGCATTTAGTCGTCATCACTCAGAGACATGTAGCAGTGGAGTCCGACACCAAGCAGGAAAGGAGCTGGATCTGGCCTGTTCTGGTGACCTTGGGATAGGAATCCCGAGGTTGAGACAGGGATACAAATAGAATAATATTAGCGTAGATGCCATTACATTTTTTGCAGTTATAGATCATGATAAATATTTCAGATTCTGTCTGAGTTGAAGGATAAATCAGGTGTATGCCTTGCTAAATAGACGAGTTTTTAGTCTAGACTTAAACTCAGTGAGTGTGTCTGCATCCCGAACAGTGTTAGGGAGATTATCCTATAGATTAGGAGCCAAATAGAAAAAGGATCTACCTCCTTTTGTGGATTTTGATATTCTAGGAACTATTAATAGGCCAGAATTTTGCGATCATAATGAACAAATGGAATATCGCTTGGTAGAAGGTCACTTAATGCATTAACACAGTAATGCATTACAACAGTGTTGGGATCGAGTCCACCTTAGTTGAGTCAGAGTCAAGTCCGAGTCTTCAAACAATCGAGTCAGAGTCAAGTCAGAGTCCAAATGGGGCAGAGTCAGACTCAAGACCGATCAATAGCAGTCGAGTCTGAATGAATCTGTTCAAGAACCTGAATTAAAATTGTATCCGTAAACTCAACATCAACATTTTAAGCTTATTTTAACTTTCACAGCTAAGAAAAACTGTTTGTACAAAAAACAAATGATTAGTATATTGCTGAACAAATTTCAAAGTGGTTTCAGAATTAAAGCATATGCTTTAGTTGTATGAAGACAAAACTGTCCTTCAAAACACTTCTTATTGTGTTCTGTTTACCTTTCAATTATTTATTGCTTTTCCCTCCACTCAAACATACACCAAAGAAAGTGAAAGCTGTGTTAGTCATTAAAACCAGAGTTAAAATTATATTCCAATTTTAATGTAGTTTTTATTTCTACTTTATTTTCAATTTGTTTAGTTTAGTTTTATATAAATATAATAAATAAAAATTAATTATGGGTGAAATAAATTTAATGTAATAAATTGAATGTGTTTAATCATTTAATAATGCCCATAAAATTAAATACAACAACATAAAATTAAAACAGAAAAGATCAGATAACATTAAAACAAATATTTATATACTACAGTATTACACTTCACACTTTTCAGCCCTCCTGCTGTGTCCAGGTATAGCCTACTTTACTAAAGTCAAGATCAAACTCAACTTGGGCTGACGTTCTTTTATTATATTTAGTGTTGATAATAGGTGAATAAAGACTTCTCCCCTCACTTCTGCTGAGACATAGCGCACGTGGAGGCTTCTCGGCATTCTCTGCAGCATCCACATACAACTCACCATGTGCTCCCCCGAGAGTGAACCACATTATAGCAACAACAAGGAGGTTACCCCATGTGACTCTACCCTCCCTAGCAACTGAGCCAATTTGGTTGCTTAGGAGACGTGACAGGAGTCACTCAGCACACCATGGATTCCCGACAGTCAGCACACCCGACTCCAGGGATGGTAGTCAGTGTCTTTACTTGTTGAGCTACCCGGCATCAGTAACAGGGAGCATTTGTCTTAATTTAGCAATATTTCTGAGGTGGAAGAATGCTGCTCCACAAACATTGGAAATTTGATTTTCAGAGGACAGATTGGTATCAAATATAATAATAAATGCTAATCCCATTGTGTCATTTTCATTACAATTTCAACAATTAAAGCTCTATCCACAGTAACTACTAGATCTGATAAAAAAATTCACCAAGGAAATCACAATATGGCCTGGGTTATCTATATACTGTAGCTGATTTTTTTATTTGTATCTGATGGTGTCACATTAAGCATTATTAGTTCAAAAGACTTAAAATTATATCCTGTCCTCCGAGTAACACCAAAAACGTCACTTTACATTGTAGCAACAACTCCTCCTTAACCCTTCAGATGAGGTTCATGTTTATAACAATAACCTGGGGGAGTAGATTAATTTAAACTAATATATTCATCTGATTTAAGCCAAATGATAATCTCGTAGATGTGCACAAGAAGGAGTCCCAGATCAACTATGAACCGATTTATTGTATTGCCTCTTGGGACCCTTTTTTACTATGACCCGCATGTTGTTTTCTTCTATCAACCCCCACCTTTCTTGTCTCCACCACCCATGTCCATTTCCTAAAATATGGCCTTACACATTTATGTATATGTGCTACACACAAATATTCTACATCTTTCCCCTTTTAAAAAGAACATATATAACATAGCATGAAATTAAGAGAAGTAACAACATGTAACATCATGCACCCTCCTATTTATAACACAAGATTATGTGTAAGATATCAGTTTGTGATAAAGTCTTTGATCTTTGCATTAGGTATGCACACTCTCCCAGAGCGAGTAAAATCTAGTGGGGCTTGTGAGTCTGAAACCTCTTGCCTGCCAATTGTCAGTGTTTTGTGGTAGTGGTGTGTTATATCCATTTTCGGAAGTGGCATTTGGCACCGCAGCCCCTGACCGTGCTTGGGGTTCTCATGAGATCATGGCCACTGATGAGGTAAAGGTAGGACAGTATGACTCTGCTACCTTTAGGAGGTGATGGCGGTTACTTACATAGGTCTTGCCATCGGACTGAACTACATAGCTGTTGGGTTGGCGGGCCTTCCCATAAATCATAACCAGTTTGTCAAACCCACGGGTTGTCTCCAGATGTGTAATAAATTAATTTACAATTAGTGCTTTTCTTGAAAGAGATCTAATATTTAGTAGCCCCACCTTTATATGATGTTTGTCTTCAGTTTTTTTTTATTTTCAAGTTTTACCTTAATAAAATTTTTCTAAATGATTTAGTGAGAGTTTTGTGTTTGGTAGATCGGGGAACAGACACAGTCTCTATATGATATCTAAGTGACACAGCCACTCTAGTGTTGTAGTTTATGTGACCTGTTTGACATCTCAAGGCAGCAAGCAGATAATAGGTTTAACCAGTTTGTCTGCTTCCTGACCTGGGCCGCAGTTAGTCAAATACTGTCACTATTAAGACTATGAGCCAAATTACTAGAGAGAAGAGCAGCATCTTCCCAGCAGGGATGGAGTCTGTCTCTCTGTAGAAGGTCAGGTCTACCCCAAAAACTCTCCCAATTGTCTATAAATCCTATGATATTCTCCAGACACCACTCTGGCCTCCAGCCATTCAGTGACATTAATTGACTCTAAACCTCATCACCACTATGTTTGACATAATTTTTGCAAGTTCACACACCTCTTTAATATTATCTTTAGTGATCTCTGATGGGCGAAGCCGGACATTATTAGTGCCAACATAAATTATTATTTTTTTTAAATGTAAATTTAGCATTAGCCAGCTTGTGAATTTGTCAGACACCCGAGCCTCCAAAATACATTGAACAATAATGGATGGAGTCTCTATTTCCAAGTGCCTTATAATAGAATCTCCTTAACCAGGGTGCTTTCATCATGATTCTCAGTTGGTGCATCACTGAGTGGGGAGAATCGATTGTTAACCCTAACAGGTATTGGAGAGTGGTGTTGCATTGCTGAGCGAGTATGTTGCCGAGATGTCACCCTGCTGCAGGAGCTCTACAGCCGGAACCAAAGTGTGTGTGTTGCTCGCTGTTCTACCCACATCCAAAACAGTATCTACCGGCTTCTCTCTCTCACTGACCTCCACTAGCATTCGGATGAGTGTCTCTAACTCATTAATCTTCTCCATCAGCCAGACTAATTCCGTAAATGTATCACATGTAAATCCCTCACTGCAGATGGAAGAAGCTATAGTAAACATGTGGCATGTAATGCAGGAAGCGATACAATGAGCGGATGTCACAAACTAACATTGTTTGTTGTTGTTATGGTTGTTCCTGAGTGGCGAGGATTTGAGAAAGATGTGTATCCCTCATGCAATTGTTTGTTGTTATGGTTGTTCTAGATAAGCAGTGCTTTGAGATCAATGCAATAATCCATGTAACACAGAGGAGAAAATGGGTGCACACTGTAAAATGCATGCAGTTTAAAAACAGAAAGTGGATGTACGTGGAGAAATGCATGCAGTTGAATCACAATAAGAGAATAATGTGGAAAAAAATGATGCGTGCTGAAAAATGGTAGAGACTAAAGATTAAAAGATGAAAACAGATAGATAAGCAATTCTAAAAAAGCTTGCAAGCTACAAACACAAACTTGAGCTAAGTGCCAGCAATGACAGGAACAGACTAACTGATTATTTGAATGTGTATATCGTAAAATAAATGTGCTTGTGGTCTAGGCAATAACATTTTATTAATAGGCAAGTAAAAGTATGTGTTACTGCATTGGGATAAAACTTACCAAAACATTAGTAGAATGACGATTCAGACATCATGGATCATGCATTTACTGAAATCCGAATCAAGCTCTGATACATGATTCAATGTGAATTGTATTGTTTTTTGACACAAGCTTCAAAACTTTGCTATCAAAATTTACAACTCTAGTTGGATGAGAGAAGGAATTATGATGCCATCTTCGGCCAAGTTTGAAGTCAAGTGTGGCAATTATATACATTCACTAAGTACATTATTAAGGAACACCTATACACCTGCTTATTCATGCACTTATCTAATCAGGCAATCATGTGGCAGTAGTACAATGCATAAAATTATGCAGATACGGTCAGGAGCTTCAGTTAATATTCACATCAGGAAAAAAGTGATCTCAGTGATTTTGACCATGGCATGATTTTTGGTGCCAGGCTAGTTTGAGCATTTCTGTAACTAGGAAATGCTCTAGGATTTACTCCGAATGGTGCCACAAATTCAAATCATCCAGTGAGAGGTAATTTTTTGGACGGAAATGCCTTGTTGATGAGAGAAGTCAATTGAGAATGGCCAGACTGGTTCGACCCGACAGAAAGGCTACAGTAACTCAGATAACCACTCTGTACAATTGTATTGAGCAGAATAGCATCTCAGAATGCACATGTCAAACCTTGAGACAGATGGGCTACAACAGCAGAAGACCTCATCGGACACTTTATTAGAACCACAGTGTTCCTAATAAAGTGCTCAGTGAGTATAGATAAAGGATAGTAATTGACATTTGAAGAACTTTGTATAAGGAACTGCAGGGGAGTAGCTTAACAAACTTTGCTTTCAAAGCACTGGTAACATTTAGATTTGTAAAAAAATATATATAATATATATCTGGACAGTGCTTGTCCTCCTTATAAACCTCAACTGAAGGTCACAACCTACATCATACCTTTAGCCAATTGTTTAGAACCCTATAGATCAATTTCAATTATCTGAATGTAAGCAAAAATATGTTGATCAATATTGATTGATGGTCCTGTATTCCAAAAGTGCAGCATAATTGAATCCAAAATGATCAAGCAAGCGGTTTACATGTGGTCATATGGTCATATACTGTATCATTTAGGTATTCTTTTAAGTACCTTAGAATACCATGTAAATTCTATAGTACATGAATATGGCAATCATTAAGTGATATAAATAATCATGTTACTGACACGCACCCCATTGGCCACCCCACTCACAGCCGCACCTCTCCATCCTGGGTGTCACTGTAACCACTCCCCTCCACTTTTGTATATTTGTTCTTATCTAGTGATCTGATTAAAAGCCATTTTTTCTTTTCTTTTTTTTTCTTCTCTGGTTGTATATAATCATATAGATGCTTTTTAGACTAAGAGCCATCAGCCCATCATACAATGAAATTGAATGGTGACTGTGTCTATCCAAACGTAAAAAAATGTGCATGGATTATTTATGTATGAACATCTATAAATACAATCAGGATCACACTGGATATGTCTGGACTTTTAAACTGCTAAAATCGGTTAACGTTTCGGATTGTTCCCATGTCAAGAACAGTCAAACAATATGTCCACAGCCTGTGAATTCAAGAGTGTTAATTTGATAAAAAATTGATGGACTGTCAGTTAGTCTGAAGTGATAAGTCATATTTGCTGAGCATCAACTGTTTTCATTTTCTGAGAGGAATAGGAAAGGAAAGGGTCTCAATCTTTTAGCTTGTCAATATTTCACAGGTGCACACTTTAAGAACAACAAGTGACGTGCCTTCAGACCTTGGCTGCTTCCCCAGAAACATTGTTTAAAAAAAATGCTGAATCAACCGCTTCTTGTCTTCCTTGTTTTATTTGGTGATGCAGCATGAAAGGTCCCAAAACAAAGTATCTTAATAGATTTAAAATAGCCTTTATTTTCATTACACAATATATATGTATTTTTCTATGAAATATGAGCAGGACATGTTTTCGTAAAATGCCCCTCATATTCCAAGTAGCGTTTCATTTTTTATTTTTATTTTTTTTGCATTTTTCATGATTTGAAAAACCCATTTGTATTGTTTCCATTAATCAGCTCATTTGTTTGGTTTGCAAAGGCCTTGATATTTCAAGCTTCCTTGACTCTGTCTCTGGACGGTAATTAGTGTGAATGAAATCAAGAGAGCCAAGTAAATACTATGCCAACCTAATCAAGCATACAAATACACTTTTACGTTCAGAGTGCACCTTAGACACGCTAACCACTTAAACCCCCCCCCCCCCCCCCCACACACACACACAAAGAACTGGCTGCGGTATAAACTGTAATTTTCACCCACAGTCTGTTGTACAAAACTGAAATGCACATTCAAGATATAATTAGCTCTAAACAGATTGGCTGAATTTATGCAACTTCTGAGAGTAAGGGCACACATCAGTCTGCCTAGAAGTAAAGTTGTGTTAACAAGGTAGCATAGATATAAAACGAGTGCTTTTGAGGATTAAACAACCACTGAATTAGTCAAAGTTTTCTAGGTTGTTGTTAGAAATGTAGACTAAGTAAAAAATAAGATTTGCTAGATTTACGTGACTAAATAAGGCAGAAACGCATCATCATATTCTGTTTAAAAGGTCCAAAAGATGAAATGTGGACCAGACTTTAGATCTCACTACTTAAGACTTTGCATAATTTTCCCTCCCGTGCAATATTCCAGCTGCATTTTATGCATGCTACTCACAGGTCAAGCTTTAATTTGAATACAGTCTGGAAGAGGAAGGCTAGTTTGGCACGCCGGAGACCTTTGAAGCTTTTGATGGACAAAAAAATTCATTTTCATAGTTGTTAGAGCCGGCCAGTGACTTACAATAACGATTTACACTAGACGCTTGCTCAGCAGAATAGTGCAGAGCTCCATGCTAGCAAAAAAGGACTTAGTCCGCAGATATGCACTGTGTATATATATATAATTTGCTGAACTATCTGCGAGTAAGCATGTGAGGACAATACATATCACAGAATCCTGGGAGGTTGAGCAATTATCAAATATATCTGATTCCATTACAGTTTGACATTCCATGAATAAGTTTGGTTTAAGCCAAATTTTAGACTCACTGCACTCATATCCGGATGATGCGCTTAATTGGCACAGCACTTTCAATTGGAAAAGTGTTCACTGTTTCACATGCATTCACAAGAAGAATGTGAAATTGAAACTACAGTATGCAGTATCTACAGTATACAGTATGAACAGCCTGTAGGATAGAAAAATCACAAATGAGATCTAAAAGAGTGTAAGTTTTTGTATGATAAATATAAGTAAGCCCATACCTCTGTCTATATCCACAGAAAATCAAAACAAGAAATGTTACCACATTGGGGCACTTACACATTGAAAAAGCCTCTTTTATAGCATGTTTTCAGGTAATCAATTAAGCACAAGGAGATTGTGTTTTGATCTGTAATATTCAAATACACAAAATTAAAGGGAGAGCAGATTTATTTTTCATACATTTCATTCTTTGTTTAATATCTCTGGTGGAACAAATGTTAAGATACCACAATTAGGTACAAATGAAAGTTCAATGACACATTAAATATAACCAATTATTAGTAGTAATATTATGTTATTTTGTGCATTTGTGCATATGTTGAGGGGTTGGATGACACTAGGAATATCCCAATACCGATACTTGTATCGAAATCAGGCCCGACACTGTGCTAATGTACTTGTACTCATGCTCGAAACATTGCTCCGATTCCAAAAACTGGTACAATCTGATGTACGAATGTAATTCTGTAAACATTCAGTGCACAAATGAAAATCACATTATGTCCTAGTGTGATTATTACACCGCAATGAGATACATATATAGTTTGCATGTGCTGCGCTCTTCAAAGTAAATAGATCTTGTTTCAAGAATGTTTGAATGTAAATGTGAAGCCGGCTGCTCGTACCAAGCAGATCTAAAACACCATCATGAGAATCGCAAGCTCTGTTTACAGCAAATGACAATGAGCAGAACACTAATTCACTATGTAGTGTGAGGCACAAACAGACTACATATTTATTTAATGAAATAGCATTTTTTAGCGGTTCAATAATCACATTGGTCACATAGCGATATGCTTTAATACTACTGTTAATAATAAATCAATAGTAATTTAATTTTAAGCAATATTGTACATCTATGATACTCTGTTATGCATCAAATTATTTTACTAAAATAACTCTAATACCTCTGCACTTATATAGCGCCTTTTTAAACTTAACGGTATTCAAAGCGCTTTACACTGCGTCTCATTCACCCATTCACACACACACTCACACACCAATGAAAGCAGAGCTGCCATGCAAGGTGCTAGCCTGCCATCGGGAGCAACTTGGGGTTCAGTGTCTTGCCCAAGGATACTTCGGCATGTGGAGTCATGTGGGCCGGGATTCGAACCATCAACCCTGCGATTTATGAGGACATTTCTAGTGTTCCCATATTTAAATAGCTTAAAAAACATATTAAACAATGTTTTATTGAAAATGTAAAAATTCAGAAAGTTTTTTGTGCTGTGAGGTTCTGTATAAAAGCTCTTCATTTGATAAAAATAGTGCAATATTATGTTAAAAATGACATGCTCTATTTTCATTTGATTGCACTTATACTGAATTATTTTATTTAGACCCCATTTTGATGATATACCAGGGGTCTGTTGAATGCTTGATTCTGATTGGTTCACGGATGTTCTAAGGTGTGCAATTATTTTCAAGTAAAGGCTTTTCAGTAGTTCCAGGTCTTGACCGCATAACGGTTCCAAATCACTTTGCCAAATTATTTCAGTTATTTCAAAGAGCCCTACAGGCTACCACAACAAAATATCCATATAAACAAAGTCATTGGTTAAAGTAAATCGGTTAAGAATGTCAAAAAATTTCTAAAATATCCTACATTTATTTAAATTTTGGTTAAAAAGAGCCCTCGTCTCCCCCGCACTTATACACACTTTCTCACACACACACACATACGCACACACACACACACACACACACACACACACACACACACACTGAGACTTGAGTCACAACTGACAAATAGAGCAACCCCATGATTTGATCAATACAAAAATTTCTATTATCTGAAAAAACTTTTCATTTTCAATGTATTTCACCCTAATAAGCCAGCCTCACATAGCTGTAGTGGAAAGCACACACACACACACACACACACACACAGGGAGAGAGAGAGAGAGAAAAGCAGTGCAACCTCCATTACTAGTTCTAAAGTGACGTTTTTGAATTAGCAACAAAGTAACAATGCAAAGTAAGAAATGCACCCCCCCCCCCCACACACACACACAGGGAGAGAGAGAGAGAGAAATAGAGAGAGAGAAACACAGCGCAACCTCTGTTAATAGTTCTAAAGTGACGTTTTTGAATTAGCAACAAACAATGCAAAGTAAGAAATGCACCCCCCCCCCCCCCCACACACACACACAGGGAGAGAGAGAGAGAAATAGAGAGAGAGAAACACAGCGCAACCTCCGTTACTAGTTCTAAAGTGACGTTTTTGAATTAGCAACAAAGTAACAATGCAAAGTAAGAAATGCACCCCCCCCCCCCCACACACACACAGGGAGAGAGAGAGAGAAATAGAGAGAGAGAAACACAGCGCAACCTCTGTTACTAGTTCTAAAGTGACGTTTTTGAATTAGCAACAAAGTAACAATGCAAAGTAAGAAATGCACCCCCCCCCCCACCACACACACACACACACACACACACACAGGGAGAGAGAGAGATAGAAACGCAGCACAACCTCTGTTACTAGTTCTAAAGTGACGTTTTTGAATTAGCAACAAAGTAACAATGCAAAGTAAGAAATGCACCCCCCCCCCCACACACACACACAGGGAGAGAGAGAGAGATAGAGAGAGAGAAACGCAGCGCAACCTCTGTTACTAGTTCTAAAGGGACGTTTTTGAATTAGCAAAGCACACACACACGCACACACACACAGGGAGAGAGAGAGACGGCAACGCAACCTCCGTTACTAGTTATAAAGTGACGTTTTTGAATTAGCAACAAAGTAACAATAGTTCAGTTAAAACCAGGACTACAGAGCTTGTCATACTGTATATCATCAATATGAGTAACCAAATGATTATGTAATTAAAATGAAACAACTGATATGATTAATGAATATATAATACATTTATAGTTTGGCATTAAAATGTCAATTTTTTACTTACGTATATATTGTATAAAAATTATACAAATACTTACTTATAAAAACTTATGTCAAACATGTTCAATTACATAAATATTAGGAACTAATTGTATCATTGGCTTAGATTTAACCATTTGTATGTGTAGTTGTAGTAGTAGTAATACAAATAATAACAATTGTCATCATTAAATCTATACATTATTTTATGTTATAAATGTGTGTATTTAGAGGAATTAAGTTGGTTAAGTTGTGTCTTGTATTTCCCGTCAGATTGTTGTGTTTTGTTTGAGTCTCCAGTCTGGTCATGTTGTTCTTATTCCTGTCCAGTTCTCTTTTCAGTTCATTCTTAGTTCCTTTTGTCTTGTTAATTTATTTCTCCCATGTGAGTTTTGTTTTCTATTTTGTTCAGTTTTCTTTAGGGTATTTTGTTCTATTTTTGCCTTGTGTGAGTTTTGTTTGTATTTTGTTGGTTTTGTTTTAATAAGACATCATTCATTGATATCCTGCGTCTTGGGTCCTACCTCATATTCCCCGACAATATAAAAATAAAACAGAATATTTCAATTTCTCTGACATTATCAATTAGTGTGGGTCAAGAAGGTGGCAATTTAGATGTTACACTTTTGTGAAATGAATTACAAAATTACAAGACAACTGTGTTTCTACCAAACCCTGTAACCAACCAACCCCGGTCTCCCCTATTTCTTTAATAGATCAAGCAAGAGCACCCCTGGGTAATAATGACATTTAATCTATATTTAATATAATATTTGCTTCAGATTATTTCACAATGAGAGTTGTGACAAATTCAAGAAATCTTCTCAAATATGCCATCTAGGAGCAATAAATCATTCTTGAAAAAGCAGAGCAAGTCTTTAAACAGGCATGTTTAAAGCAAAAATTTGCTAAAGTCTAAATAAGAACGCCCCCGGTTTGCCATTTCCCGATTCTAATTGTGACACTGTCGTGTTTGGACGCCCGTGTTAGCATGGCATGTGCGATAAGGGCCAAGGGTAAATAAATGAATAAGTGACAACAGCAATCTATCTGGCCTTTCTCCTTTAGCATTCATGCGTCGATAACTCGTCCTTCTCCACGCAAATTTCCCCTCCTGTCTTCCACTGCAGTGAAGTGGAAAAACAGGGTGCCAGGGCTCTTGATAAGCACAGTGCCACAAACGAGAGCAGGTTGATCAGCACAAAACATAAACTCTTCACGCTGCTTTGCTTCCATCTGACGGGGTTTCTGTGAGGCCCTGAGGTTCAAATGTAGCCGTGGGGGCCCTCAGGTGCTAAATGACACCAGCTCATCTGACAGGTGCTGTCCACTCCTCTCCTGTCTTGCAACATTAACCTCATGTCCGGTCTGACAGAAAGGCATGAAGTGAGACAAAATTTGGAATAGTTTGATTTATGGATCTAATGCTCCATTACATTACACTCGGAAAGTCTAAATTTGCAATGTCCTACTTGGGAAAATTGCAACAGAATGCCATATGTTGTCGGACCTCTAACTTGGTAACTGACAACACAAAATTCATGCTAACAGGCATATTTACATGTGTTAATTATAACCATTTACATTTAAGAAAATCAAATGTAGGAATTAGTCAAAATTCGAACTTTGCATGATAATGCGTCCCGTTTGCAGAAAATGCAGTATGATCTTCTCTGTTGGTGATCACATAAGTACAAAGCAATTGCAGTTTAGTTTCTTTATACGTCATCTTCTAATTGGACTACAGAACACTGTAAGTTCTAATGCATAATGTATTGCTTGCCTCTTTAATAAAGCTTTAAATAAACCACTTGATGTTTGAAAATAGTGCCCAATTATTAGTCCTGGAGCAAATCATTTTGACAGGGTCGTGGACCACATGGGAAAAAAATGAATAAATATTAAATGCAATAAATAAAAACATACATAAAAAAAAAAAAAAAAAACATTTTGTAAAATATATAAAATAATAATTAAGAAATCATGCTAAATGTAAATAAATTATTATTTTATCTAAATTATTCTGAGGTTTATGGACAACAGGAAAAACATTATGCTAAATCAAAATAATAAATATGTAAAATAAATAAATAAAATAAGTAAAAATAATCCTATATGCAAGTAGCAAAAAAAAAAAAAAAAAAAAAAAAAAAAAAAATATATATATATATATATATATATATATATATACGTATATATATATATATATATATATATATATATAAAATGTATTATAAACTCTAAATATAGCATTATTTTCCTTTTTCTCCATGACCATTTCAGAATAAAGATATTGTCATTGATCACTGGGTAAAAATAATACAAATACTAATTTTTCGCTTGATTGAATTGGCATGTCAGGCGACAGTACCCAGCTTTTTTGTAATGTTGGGAAAATATGCAGCTGTAGCAAGGTTTGTTATTTAATAAATCAAAACTTTGTGTCAAGCCCTGCTGCCTCTGCTGTGCTGCTCAGCACATAAACAACATGTTGCAGCATCTGAAGTTTGTCACGGATGGATAAAACAACAGCTCAGTGTTGGCCGAATGCATATTTCCTTGACAAATCTTATGGGAACCTTTTGCCTTCAACCGATTCACGCAATCCTCAACTTTACTCTGCATGACAATTGTCCAGAATGGATGGGAGTCACAAGGAATTTAACAATTTGGTATAGTTAGTTATTTTTTTACGAATGGAACCAGATTGCCATTAATTCCAGGATAATTACAATAACAGGCAGTGCTGGACGCAAAGATGCAAACACACTTGGAAAGTTATCCCTGCCTTTGAGTGCCTGATTTATTGATATTCCCAGTCACATCAATGGAATAAAGCTAAATTAATTCCTTTGTCATTAATGTAATAAAAACAGGCGAGAACAACTGACTGGGTAATCAGCGACTGAATCTAGCAGTGTGGTCTGTGGAGGATAATTCATTCCTGTTTATATTTGTCATTCAGTAATAGCAAACTAACCACAACATATTGTGCTTGTCTGCTTCAGGCTGAGCTTAACTTCAACGCTGTTTACAAACACACCGATCTGGAGATACCGCAAAAGTTTACATGGAAAGATGAAACAATGAGAAATCAATGTGATGCCAGAAGTGATGAATGTTTGCTAGTGTCCTGCGAGGAGACATTGTGTACATTGTTTAGGTCAGTCCAGTTATGATCTGTTGAACAACTTATAAAATGAATAGGCTTGTGTTATAATTTAAGGAAGTATTACAACATGATCACACAAAAAGTCGACATGTTGCTACCAAATGTTCCAGTGCCTTGGCATCGACCCCATTCTGCCAATTTACTGACAAGCGGCATCTTGTATTAGACATTTTTGCATCAACACCAATGTGTTTGACACTTCCTGTGGCTTGACTGATAGCATGTTGCACGAGCAGCTTCAGAGACACCTGTTCTGGTCACATGGAAACCAGGAAATAATTATGTTCACATAATCAATAATGAGTTAGATTATGAGGTTGCATTTTTCCTCTAAGATTTAGGTTAGGTTTAGGGTTGGGTTTGGGTTAGAGGGTAGAGTAAAATATGCAGTCCTGTTCACTGCATTACATAATTTACAACAAGAAATACAACTCACTTTACTACTCGCTTTTGGCGCCCTCTGTGGACACTTTAGCCAGAAACTGCTCACATGTGCCCATACATTCTCCAACACTTCCAGCTTTGGCCACTGGGGGCAGTGGTTAAAATTTCGGTAAGCGCAGACCGAATTTAGCTGAAGAACTTTTGACTTATTGCCGAATTCATGGTGAGATTGGTCTGGATTATAAGTGTAAATCAATCTATTTTAAGTATATTGCAAAATATTTATATGCAAATATTGTTTGCTTGTAGTGTAAAGTTGTTTGAGGCCACACTAATACATTTTCATTTGAAAATGCATTATTTTCACTATTTTTTGGCCTTCTGCCCAAGTCTTCATGTTGTAGTTGACTCACTTTGCATTGTAAAATGATGAAATGTAAGTGTTTCTGTACGTTTTAGTGAGGACAAACAACTTTTGGAAAGCATTTTTAAAAATGGCTGTGTGGATGGAGAGCATTTTGAAGACAAAAATGCCATTTTCAGATGTGTCCGGATTAATGTGGACATACTCTGAGACTGGGAGACCAACTCGATTGCACAATTCGTGAATCTTAAAGGTGCAGTAAGTAAGATTCAGAAACCATTGTTATTAATGACACCTGTGTCTGTTAAGTGAACTGCAGCCAGCTACCTGTTGCTCATGCTCACACTCGTGCACACACTCCATAGGGATGCGAGCATCAGCCAAAACTATGACGTAACATACAAAGAGACAACGTGATTCACCGGCATCATGCTGACAGATGAGGTAGCATAATTAAAATGACACAGTTATGAATGTTTTACTACACACTTTGAAACTGTATATTATATCTGACTCTCTGGTGCTGGAACAGGGCTAAAACAAAGTGTAGATAAAGGTCTGACTATGCAAGACTGTAGTTTGAAGTAATGACTTTTCTTTGCATGATACATTGACTGCATTTATACAATAGTCTATGTCAGCGTTAGCTAGCTAGCCAGCTTTATCAATAGCTGTTTGCTAAATTTGGTGGATGATGACAGTAGCTGTTTTTAAAATAGACTGTACATTATAAATATGTTGACACAAATCAGTATTGATGCGATTCCATCACAACTGTCAATTTGATATTTCAATGAGGTATTGTTTTATAGCAATAGATTGTATATATTTTCTGTATAACCACGTTATGTTAAACTAATGAGTGGGTCTTTTTGCATTATCTTGAACATTGTCTAGCATTCATTTTCATGTGTTATTGTAGTTTAGCTAAAATTACACAGATCAATCCTTATGGCACTATATTTCACATGCTTTGCAGTTATGTAAGCTTGCCTGTCCAATAACAACAATGCCAATTCAGGGTTGGTTTTGATCCCCAAAAACTAATTAAGTTCACTCCAGCAATCAAATGCCCTGCCGATGTTCACTCTAGTTTTCGCTCAACCACAGTCACATTCCTGATTAGCCAGACTTGATTCAGTAGATAAATGCTTTGTTTTTGCTTTTTTGGGCTTACTCTGAGTTTGTGTATGAGTCAGTGTTGTGCTGGGAGCCGGTTCTTTGCTGGATTCAATTTGGTTGCTTAGGAGACCTAAGATTCATCCTGGATTCACTCAGCACACCCTGGATTCGAACTCGCGAATCCAGGAGTGGTAGTCAGTGTCAATACTCGCTGAGCTACCCAGGCCCCCATTGATCTCACAATGGTTTTTAGTACAAAAGTCCACTATCATATCTGTTTGGCGAGTGCTGTTGAAATTGCGCTGGCCAAGAACCACTGTACTGTCAGTGTGTGATTTTTAATTCGGTGCTAATATCATGCATAAAGGCCCAGGTATACTTTCTCCTCAATCCGGATCGGATCGCACCCAGTCGACCATGTTGCCTTTCAAAGTATACACTTTTGACTGTGAGCGAACATGAGCACGTTTGAACACGTAGACGCATGTGTACTACAACTGCTTTGTGATACTCTTTAAGTACAGTCAATGGCTGACACATGCGAAGAAATCTAACGTAGTTTACATTATCAGACATTACTTCATCTTTCTTTATAAACCAGAAGAACATAATGGCTCAAAAAATAAAAAATTAACTACTTTCCCCTTGGTATTAAACATGAGTACTATACCTTTAATGACTCCTCACAGATGTAACATAAACTGTTATTAAAAAGTGTATTATATTCCAAAATTAGAAGGACATATGTGTGCATAATGTTATGTGTGTGTGCGTGTGTGTTTGGCTGGACTGGTCCCAGGCAGCTGCACCGGGTCACGGCACTAACTCAGATGAAACTCAAACTCCTCCAGGCGATTTGCCATATGTATCTCATGCATTTCCTGAGGTCTGTCCCACATGGTGTATTTGTGGCATGCAGACTCCAGTCACATTAATATTCATATTGTCTGTTGACAGTTGGGAACACACACATGGATGTTGTCATTGTGTTGGGTCTGATATGCAGAATGACAGGCCTTCACTTTGAATCTGGTTTCAAGGTGTGTGAGGTAGAACTGAAGTACCGTAGATAGTCAACACAGACTGTCCTCATAGGTTAAAGGTGAGGGGTATGGGATACGTTTGTAATTTAATTCTAGCATACTGCTTACTGAGTGGTATATACTGTATATGCCTGTTTTTTCTTAAATGGCATGCAAAAACATCTTCAGTACTCTAAATGTTACAAACAGTAAACTGCAGTGTTGTCACACGATCTCACTACATTGCACGGTTAATTGAGGTGGACTTTTAAGTCAAGTGCATTGCACAGCAGTATTTCATAAAGTGCACTCTGTAGCATACTGCAAATTTTGGCAGATATAGTAAGAAGGTCATCCAGGTTATCCAAAAGGTTAGGTGTTAAAATTACAGATTTTATATTATCTGAATTTTCTGTTTGCACATGTTACGACCTTCCCCCATTTATCGTGGTCTAGGGAGTCGGGAGAGCGACATTATCCCACCCAAAGCACAAAACACACCGTTTACACACTGTGAGAGGGAAAAGGAGGCAGACGGAAACAGTGTAGTGAAGTATATACATGGATATATTTATAATACCAAACAATCCAAAAAATATTTTACTAATATTTACACTATGTACATCAAATATTTACAATCTTATCTCAATACTTTTTCCACTATGTACATACACACTGCAGACGAGGAGGAAAAGGAATTTGACAATGCCAAATCAAAGAATTGAATAAAAGCAAAACGTCCAATCTTCCTTATCTTTTGATCTAGTAAACCTACATAAAGAAAATGTAGAAACAAACATCTTCAACGTCCGTGATGTCATATCTGCACTATACTAACTAACACACAAAAAAAGATACAGCGGGTGGCACTTGCCCCCGACCTAGTGTGTTTATACAGCAAATCGTACAGCAAAAAAAAGTGTGCATAATGTATATCACGTGACAGAACTTACCTATTCCTTTTTTTCTACAGCCAGCATAAGCACAATAGTCCAACAGGTCAGAGATGTGAAGGAATAAAGAGATTACATGGTCAAAAATCACAGTCAAACAAGATATCAAGAGAAACATTCAAAGCATTCAGAACAATCAGAATGTGGAGCGAGCTGTCAGTGTTTGCGTGCCCTTTTATACATTCGCGGGCTTTAAGTGATGGGCGTAGACATCACGGTGACGTCATCATGTCTGACTTCATCAGATGACTGGCAGTAGAGAAAACGTATTATAAATTATAAAACATAATACTGTTTAAAATGTTTGTTGCATGTTGCATATATGAACTGTTCCACAAACTGATTAAAAAAATAGTAGACAGTATGCAGTAAGCTACAGTTTACAGCACAGTATGTAATACGCAGTACGATAGTATTTAATTCCAAGGAGAAAATATTATGGTTTTTATTCTCATTTCGAGGGAAACAACACCTCCCTTGTGGAGAGAGCTCCCGCGGCCAAAGCTAAAGAGGTTAGTTCACTCTGTATCTCTGTAGCGGACATATCATGAACCAACAGGCTGGTGTTTTTACTGACATTTTCAACCTTTCCCTCTCCTTGTCTGTTGTCCCCACATGCTTTAAAACATCCACCATTGTTCCTGTACCAAAGCAATCCAAAATCACTTGCTTAAATGACTGGTGTCCTGTTGCTCTGACCCCCATCACCAGCAAATGCTTTGAGAGGCTAATCAGAGATTACATCTGCTCTGCTGCCTGCCTCACTGCACCCTGGACTGCAGTTTGCTTACTGCAGCAACCCCTGCACTGATGATGCCATTGCATCTACACTACACACTGCTCTCTCCCACCTGGAAAAAAGGAACACATATGTGAGAATCCTGTTTGTTGACTACAGCTCAGCATTCAACTCCATAGTGCCCTCCAAGCTTGGTGTGAAACTCCGGGCTCTGGGCTTAACCAACTCGCTGTGCAGCTGGATCCTGGACGTCATGTCAAGTAGATGCCAAGTGGTTAGAATGGGCAGCAACATCTCCTCATCACTGACCCTCAACACTGGAGCCCCGCAGGGCTGTGTTCTCAGCCCACTCCTGTATTCCCTGTACACTCATGACTGTGTGGCAACACATAGCTCCAATGCCATCATTAAGTTTGCTGACGATACGACGGTGGTAGGTCTGATCACTGACAATGATGAAACAGCCTACAGAGAGGAGGTGCACACTCTGACACGCTGGTGTCAGGAGCACAAACTCTCCCTCAACGTCAGCAAGAACAAGGAGCTTGTGGTGGACTTCAGGAAGAAAGACAGAGAACACAGCCCCATCACCATTAATGGAGCACCGGTGGAGAGAGTCAGCAGCTTCAAGTTCCTCGGTGTCCACATTACTGAGGAACTCATATGGTCTGTCCACATTGAGGTCGTTGTGAAGAAGGCTCACCAGCGCCTCTTCTTCCTGAGACAGCTGAGGAAGTTTGGAATGAACCACCACATCCTCACACGGTTCTACACCAGCACCGAAGAGAGCATCCTGACTGGTTGCATCACCGCCTGGTACGGCAATTGCACCGCCCACAAACGCAAAGCCCTGAAAAGGGTGGTGCGAACTGCCAGACACACCATCAGAGGTGAGCTTCTCTCCCTCCAGGACATATATAAGAGGCAGTGTGTGAAAAAAGCTCGGAGGATCATGAGAGACTCCAGCCACCCGATTCATGGGCTGCTCTCACTGCTACCATCAGGCAGGCGGTATCGCAGCATCAGGACCCGCACCAGCCGACTACCCGCACCAGCCTAGGTATATATCTTGCCACTGTCATGACTGCTATGTTGCTCGGAACTGCACACAAGTCTTTCACCTACTGTTGCACTTGTGTACATGGTAGTGTGACAATAAAGTGATTTCATTTAAAATCAAGGATTGGATGGCCAAAAATGTCCTTCTGCTCAATTCCGACAAAACATATATGCTAATTGTTTGACCAAAAACCACTAAAAAATAAGCTGCTAAAACATAATTTTACTCTTGATGGACGTACTTTAACATCGTCTTCTACAGCAAATAACTTGTGTTATATTTGATACCAGCCTGTACTTTGAAAATCACATTTCAATTGATTGTAAAACAGCATTCTGGCTGTGTATGAGTTGCTCTCTGTTGCTGATGCCGAAAAACTAATTCAAGTGTTCATGACCTCAAGACTAGATTATCCAGCAAGTTCAATAAATAAACTTCAATTGGTTCAAAATTCAGCTGCCAGAGTGCTGACTAGAACCAAGAAATATGATCATATTAGCCCCATTTTATAATCATTACATTGGCTACCTGTTCAATATTTTATTCATTTTAAAATATTGTTAACTATGTACAAAGCTTTGAATGGTCTGGCTCCGCCGTACTTAAGTGACATTCTACCACGCTATTTTCCATTACGTTCATTACGATAGCAAAATTCTGGCCTATTAATAGTTCCTAGAATATAAAAATCCACAAAAAGGGATAGATCCTTCTCCTATTTGGCTCCTAAACTCTGGAACAGTCTCCTTAACACTGTTCGGGATGTAGACACACTCACTGAGTTTAAGTCTAAACTGAAGATTAATCTATTTAGCCAGGCATCCACCTAATTTATTCATCATAATAAAGAGAATCATATTATTCTATTTGTATCCATGTTTCAACCTCGGGATTCTAATCATGAGGTCACCAGAACCGGCCAGATCCAGCTCCTTTACTGCATGGAGTCGGACTCCACTGCTATATATCTTTGAGTATTGACAACTAAATGCAGCTGGTGACAGCCAGACATCACTTCAGTCTATTATGATGGACTTCAGAGGTTGAACTGATACCAACTTCAACCATAAGACATGGGATAATTAATTTGCCACTGCCTGAAACTTGGACATAGTATAGACCTCACCTAAATGACCGGCTGGTTGAACTGTGATGTCCCTCACTCATCTCTGCCTGCTTCACCTTGGTCTATTGATGGACTACATTCTTGAAATGGAATACATAGAGCATCAATTAATTGCCAACAAATGCCTTCATCAGCCATCTAACAAAGGACAATGCATCTATGCAAACATCTGCAGTTAATTCAGGATTGACTTCAAAGTCATTAGTCATTAATCTTACAGTTCATAAAAAATCTTTGGTCAAACACTGGCCCTTTACACTTCCTTAGTTTACTAATTTTAAATCATGACCTGCACAGTGAGTCTGGTTTCTCCCAAGGATATTTTTCTCTATTAACCAACATCTTATGGAGTTTTGTGTTCTTTGCCATAGTCACCTTCGGCTTGCTCACTGGGGTTGTAAACACACTTAATATTTAATCATTTATTTTTAATATAAAATGTAGAATAATATTTTATCAAACTACACAATGATGACTTTAATATTACGGTTTTACTTCTGTCAATGCATGATTTTCTGTAAAGCTCCTTTGAAATGTGTGTGAACAGTGCTATACAAATGACTTGATTTGACACATTCCTCCCGTAATCATCATTAAAAATGTCTGTAGACCTTCTGTCAGTTTGGACCAGATGGGATAACCTTCATTGCCTTCGGGCATTGATGAGCCATAGGCGCCCAACAGCCTGTCACCGGTTTGTGGTTTGTCCCTCAACCACTGTGGGTTGGTACTCACCACTGCTGACTGGGAGCACCCCACAAGCCTTGATGTTTCAGAGAATCTCTGTCATAGTCATCTGGACATAACAATTTGGCTCTTGTCAAAGTTGCTCAGGTATTTACTCCTGCCCATTTCTCCAGAATTCACGTTGACTACGAGAACTGATTGTTTGCTTATCTAATTTACCAAGACCTTGACATGTGGCCTTGTTAGGAGATGAGCAACAGTATTTGATCATCTTATATATATATATATATATATATATATATATATATATATATATATATATATATATATATACACACACATACACATATACATATACATATATACATATATATATATTAATACACATATACATATATACACACATACACACAGGAAACTGGATATATAAGTGTGGTTCACTCAATCAAACCACTAAAACGGTTGTTGTTGTGTATATATACACTCACCTAAAGGATTATTAGGAACACCTGTTCAATTTCTCATTAATGCAATTATCTAATCAACCAATCACATGGCAGTTGCTTCAATGCATTTAGGGGTGTGGTCCTGGTCAAGACAATCTCCTGAACTCCAAACTGAATGTCAGAATGGGAAAGAAAGGTGATTTAAGCAATTTTGAGCGTGGCATGGTTGTTGGTGCCAGATGGGCCGGTCTGAGTATTTCACAATCTGCTCAGTTACTGGGATTTTCACGCACAACCATTTCTAGGGTTTACAAAGAATGGTGTGAAAAGGGAAAAACATCCAGTATGCGGCAGTCCTGTGGGCAAAAATGCCTTGTTGATGCTAGAGGTCAGAGGAGAATGGGCCGACTGATTCAAGCTGATGGAAGAGCAACTTTGACTGAAATAATCACTCGTTACAACCGAGGTATGCAGCAAAGCATTTGTGAAGCCACAACACGCACAACCTTGAGGCGGATGGGCTACAACAGCAGAAGACCCCACCGGGTACCACTCATCTCCACTACAAATAGGAAAAAGAGGCTACAATTTGCAAGAGCTCACCAAAATTGGACAGTTGAAGACTGGAAAAATGTTGCCTGGTCTGATGAGTCTCGATTTCTGTCGAGACATTGAGATGGTAGAGTCAGAATTTGGCGTAAACAGAATGAGAACATGGATCCATCATGCCTTGTTACCACTGTGCAGGCTGGTGGTGGTGGTGTAATGGTGTGGGGGATGTTTTCTTGGCACACTTTAGGCCCCTTAGTGCCAATTGGGCATCGTTTAAATGCCACGGCCTACCTGAGCATTGTTTCTGACCATGTCCATCCCTTTATGGCCACCATGTACCCATCCTCTGACGGCTACTTCCAGCAGGATAATGCACCATGTCACAAAGCTCAAATCATTTCAAATTGGTTTCTTGAACATGACAATGAGTTCACTGTACTAAAATGGCCCCCACAGTCACCAGATCTCAACCCAATAGAGCATCTTTGGGATGTGGTGGAACGGGAGCTTCGTGCCCTGGATGTGCATCCCACAAATCTCCATCAACTGCAAGATGCTATCCTATCAATATGGGCCAACATTTCTAAAGAATGCTTTCAGCACCTTGTTGAATCAATGCCACATAGAATTAAGGCAGTTCTGAAGGCGAAAGGGGGTCAAACACAGTATTAGTATGGTGTTCCTAATAATCCTTTAGGTGAGTGTATACACACACACACACACACACACACACATTTTATTGTTGTTGTAATTTTAATGTTATTTTTCACGTAAGATTGATCTTATGATTATCTCATCAATGATCCGACACGTTGCAAGCTGCAGACAGCGGGGGTGAGAGACGAGCGTCTCCGTGTAAGAGTGCGCAGAGAATGACAGTTTTGGAGTTTGTGTTTATTTACATGTCACGCTCCCCTATTATATTAACTTTAATTAAGGATGAAATAAAGATATACTGCCAAGCTGTGATCTGTGTTTCTATTAGACACTCGAGCTGCAGACAGCGGGGATGAGAGACGAGCATCTATGTGTTAGAGTGCGCATCAACCGGCGGAACTTTAAATCTCCCGGTCTCGAATCCCGCTCAGATTGGGTCTCTTCCGTGACTGGTTGAAGTGGCTCTGACCGCACAGAGAAGTTTTGCAGTTTGTGCTTATTTACATGTCACGCTCACCTATTATATGAACTTTAATTATTGATGAAATAAAGACATATCGCCAAGCTGTTATCTATGCTTCTGTGTTATATTTCTGGCCACCAGTTCAGTGTCGGCATCCACCTTCACCTGGCACTGGAACACCTGAAACTCACATGACCGCACGTGCCACTCCCTAAACTGAGACTGACTGATCATCTTTTTATTAGCTGTGTAGAAAATGGGCAAACAGCTCTTAGACAGGGTTGACACTGTTTTTTGTGGCACGAGGGGGACCTACGCAATATTAGGCAGGTGGTTTTAATGTTGTGGCAGGTCGGTTTATATATATATATATATATATATATATATATATATATATATATATATATATATATATAAACAGTTTCTATTTACGGATACTTGTGTTCACAAACTGATGCAGATAGGGCAGCTTGCATTACACTTACAGACCACTATAGCTCTCAAGGTCTCTGCATTATCCATGGGATGTCAAGTGTAAGATGCAAAACAAGAAGAAAAAGAAAACATTTTGTATTGTTTAGGCTTGATAAATAATACAGATTTATGTACTGTCCTCATGAGTTGTCCTTAGAATAGAGGGGAAGAAACAAACTGAATACTAGCACAAATATGAAGATACCAGGTTTCACTTTTTTTCTCACAAAAAAAAAAAAACTTTAGTGTTTACCATTGCATGATACCAAGGCCATATTCTTCTTGTGTGTGTTCATAACAGTATGTGTACATTTACTTTAGTTTTTGCAGCATGTTCTGCATATGTACACAATTGTGCACAGAGTTTCTATTATTAGGGTCAAGCACTGAAAGTGCGGAGGCCCTATTGTTCTTCTAAGGATTATTATAATTAAATTATTTAGTAAACACATTACTAACTTCAAGATACCATCCTCCAACTCTGTAGGGAATTAACAGCTGGCTGATGACCTGAATGTGTTTTACTGTAGATTTGAAAGCCCAGTCTCACACCCCAAACCCACAATGACCTTCACTTCACACAAACATCAACACCTCCTGCAACCACCCTCCTCCTCCCCCCTGCTACTCAACATGCACTTTAGATCTGTGAAGAGGATGTGTGCCAGATATTTTAGAAACAAAAGACAAGAAAGCACTGTTTCTCCCACTTGTCTAAAATGATATGCTGACCAGCGAACCCCAATTTTCACACAGATCTTCAACAGATCACTGCAGTATGAAGTTCCCTGCTGCTTCAAATGCTCCTCTATCATCCCTGTCCCAAAGAAACCCAAGATCAAAGGATTAAATAACTACAGACCTGTCGCTCTGAAGTCTGTGGTCATGAAGTCATTTGAGAGACTGGTGTTGGCCCACCTGAAGGACATCACTGGACCCTTTCTGTATCCCCTTCAATTTGCTTTTAGAGCAAACAGATCTGTGCATGCTGCAGTCAACATGGTATTGCATCATATCCTGCAACATCTGGACAGACCAGGGACATATGCAAGGCTTTCAACACCATCATCCAAGCTCTCCTATGGAATAAATTAACCCAGCTCTCTGTTCCCACGTCTATCTGTCAGTGGATCACCAGTTTTCATGACAGACGGACAGGCAGCAGCTAGTGAGACTGGGGAAATTCAATTCCAGCATATGTACGATAAGCACTGGTGCCCCCAGGGATGTGTACTCTCCCCACAACTCTTCTCCCTGTATACCAATGACTGCACTGCCATGGACTCCTCTGTCAAGCTCCTGAAGTTTGCAGATGATACTACAGTTATCGGCCTCATCCAAGATGTTGATGAGTCTGCATACAGAAAAAAGGTTGAACATCTTGCTCACTGGTGCAGTTATAACAACCTGGAGCTCAGCATGCTCAAAACAGTGGAGATGATTGTGGACTTTAGGAGGAACACCCCAACATTGACCCTGCTCACTATTCTAAACAGCACTGTAACAGCAGTGGAGTCATTCAGGTTCCTGGGCACTACCATCTCACAGGACCTGAAATGGGAGACCCACATTGACTAAAGGCAAAGCAGAGGTTGTACTTCCTTTGCCAATTGATGAATTTTAACTTGCCACAGGTACTGCAAATCCAGTTCTACTCAGCAGTCATTGAGTCTGTCCTCTACACCCCAATAACTGTTTGGTTTGGTTCGGTTCAGCTACGAAATTGGACAACAGAAAACTACAAAGGACAATTCGGAACACTGTGCAGATTATTTGTTGCCCCCTGCCCTTCCTTCATGAACTATACACTTCCAGATTGAGGAAAAGGGCTGGGAAAATCCAGTTAGGTCACCACTTACTCCCCCTCAATGCAATCCCAGATGTGTATACATTTCTTTCTTTTGTTGAACACAAAGATTTTTAGAAGAATATTTCAGCTCTGTGAATCCATAGTGAATGGTGACCAAAACTCCTGAAGTTCAAAAAAGAAAAAGTCAGCATAAAAGCAATCCAGTGAGTTTATCAATGTCCTCTGAAGCAATGCAGTTGGTTCTGGGTGAGAACAGACCAAAATATAACTCCTATTTTACTGTACACCTTGTCATTGCCGTCACTAGGCAAGATCATGATTTAAATCTCAATTACACTCCCTAGTGTAACAGGGGGAGAATCTCAATTAGCTCCTTAGCTCCCTATGATGTGAATCGGGATATCGTGAACAGAAATACGGGCACTGGCAAAGGTGTTTATACACTGAAAATTGCGACACTTATGACTCACTTACCAGCGATTAATCAACAATATCGCTGTATAAATGACTCTATTGTTAATTTTCGTTAAAGATATTCAAGTGTAAGTGTAATTATGTCAGATATATAACATTTAAATAAAGAAATAAAAATATAAAGGAGTGTATTTTAAACCTACTTTTATTAACTCTAATATTTAAAAAATGTTTCCCCTCTCATTTTAAATATAGATGAAAGACATAACAAACAACATCTCTTTTAAATAGAAAATATGACTTTGATATCATATATTTACACTTGTGCTCGTTTTTGAATGACTTGAAAGACATCAGAAGATATGATGACGTTTACGGTAAGGGAACATAGTGAGTAACGATTCTCTCTGATTTTTTCGGTTAATTGTATGATTTATTTAGGGAGCGAATGTTTCAGTGCACTGGAACGATTTTTCGATTGAGACAGCTCTTAAAATGTTAGACTCTCTAATCAGTGCCCTGGCTGCTGAACTAGGGAGCTGATTGAAACGCACCCTGAGTTAAAGGTGTCTCCACTTGCTAGTGCTTAACTACTTGAATATGTAAAAATTCCACTGTATAGTGAATACTTTTTGAAAAGTGTAGCTTGACTGTAGTTTAACTACTTTAAATTATAAGTAGCTTGTACAGTTTCAAAGCAACTTCCCAATATTGCTCTGCAATAAAATTTCATAAAAATACTCAAACTCACCTCACCATGAAAATGGCACGTTTTTTAGATAACATAATTCGCAATACTTTCATTTTCTAATTTATGAGCTGATTGAAAAAGTGGGCATGCACTGCTAATTTTATTAACAAGAACACCACTAAAACAAATAGTTTTCCACCCTTATCTGCTGTATGTCTATCAACACTCATATCATGAACATCTTGTCTTTGCTATTCCCTGTCGGTCACCCAGATCTATTTGTTTTCATTGAACACTGAAAACGATTGTCCTCTCATGAATTCTTTCAACCGTGGGTGACCGAACCGCCTAGCTATTTTCTCATTTGCTTTGAGCAGTTGTCCTCCTTGCACCTAAAAACCTATTTAATACATGTCATTGTAATGTGTGAGAAGCTCAGCCATGCTATTACAAAGCCCCATGAGGACAAAAAACGCATAAATCAAATTATTCATTGGGAACAGAATTTGTATAGTGGATGCTTGTGCTGTGTAGGTGTATGATAAGATATATATATTTTTTTTTTCTTCTTTTTTTTTTCTTCATAATTCGTAAGATCAGACAGAACAAACAATAGGATTTGTTGTATTGTGACCTGGGGGTTACATCAAATGCATTCTGTAGAGAATGAGAGAGCTTTTGTTTACTTTTTTACATAACCAGATGTTGGTTTGAAAGGCATGCGTCTCAGTCACAGAAATGAACACATGTGAAGGGAAAGTGAAGGCTTTACTTTATTTCTCCAGTGGAGTGTCAATGACATACAGCAGTGATGATGAAAAGGAAAGTTCTTAGAAATGTAATATTTGCATTCATGTTGGTTTCAAACCTTTTTGAAAAACATTGATCCCATTTTCAACAAGAAATCGTGATCTAAACCGTCTTAAACCAGCCTAAGATGATATGCTGGTCTTTATAAATTCACCAATTTTCGACTTTTTTTTTTTTTACCATTTGACAACCTAAATTAAGGGATCAGGATGGTTGCACTACCCTTAGCATCTATGACGTTTTTCTAAATTCAAAGATGCAGACAGAAAAATAAGAGGCTCCATTTAACTGAATAGTCATCAACAAACCAAAAACATGAAATTATTCTCTATAAAGAAATATGAAATCAAAGATTAAACGTAAAAAAAACATTATTACATGAGTGGAGCTGACAGCAGGAGGCTTCTACTATAATGATAATAACTGGATGAGAGCCAGTTCACCATGTTATCTGCAGAGAACAGGAACTCTGTTGCTATTACACAAGCTTTAAGAGGACAAATCCAGTTTGGGATGGCATGGACATCTTTTCATGAGCTTCATTCTGTTTCTGAGAAATTCACCTTTATTTTTGTTGTTGCTGATGTTCCAAATCTGGAGAGCTGACAAGAGCAAATGGAGAGGTTGGAGACTCTCATAAATGTTGAAATATTCCTCCTCGACTCTTGAGAGGTTTCGGTTGGGCTGTGAATTCAGTTATTGTAATGTTCCATTGTCAGAATTTGTATTGCAGGCTAAATTAAATATGGATAGTTTCTCAGCACTGCGAGAAATTATTATAATCAGTATTGTTTTGTCTTGTTTTCCACTAAACAAAATTTGTTTTCAGAGAATCTTAAAGTTTAAGTTTGTTTCTTGGCAAATATTTTTTTGATGTTGTTGTTGTTGTTGTTTTAAGCATAAATCTAATAATATATAGTGAGGTTTGTGGTTATAACAACAAAAAGCAATGGGGTAAGAAAAATAAATTACCGGTATATTCTCTGAAAACAAGTCTTAATATCTTATGCAATTTCGCTTCTGAAGTCAATTTAGACAGTCTGATCTCACAGCAAAATTGGAAACAGTTGGTTGACTTTTCTTTAGCTAAAATCGGTTTGTGTTTGCCGAAATTCAAAACACTGCCCCAAGTGGCCAAAGCGATAAGTGTTGTTGGGCGTATGGGCACGTGTGAGCTCCATTTTCCAGTTGAACTGTCCACAGAGGGGCTCCAAAAGCAAGTTGTAAAGTGAGTTATTTTGAGTTGTACAACTATCAGTGGAGCAAAACTGTTATGTTAGAGGGAAAAATACAACCGTCAAATCGCACTAATTAAGCAAATACGATCATTTCTATGGGCTAGTGAGGAGTGTGTTTGTAAGATGAGTGTGAGCATTGTGGTAGAGTGGGGCAATCTGAAGAGAGTCCGTTGAAGCTGGTGTGGTGTGAAGCAAAGCCCAGATGATTCTCCCGAGACACGGGCAGATACAAGGAATACTTCTCCACATGAACTGGGCATTGATCTGGTTTGAGCGACAGCAATCAGGCAGGTAACCGCATCTCTCCAGACAGGCAACCAACAGATTCATGAGCATGCTCCAATTACACAAGAGAGAAATGTTAAACATGACAGCAAACAACAAACTGGCAAAGAAAGAGGGAAACACAAGAAATAAGTAGTTAGTGCAATCAGAGTGAAGCAGGTGGAGGCGGGCATTGCCACGATTAACGTCTCCGCAGGATCAATCAGATAAAAAAAATCACACAAATACGGGTCAGGAGCTTCAGTTAATGTTCATATTAACCATCAGAATGGGGAAAAAAAGTGATCTCAGTGATTTGGACCGTGGCATGATTGTTGGTAGATTCACTGTAGATGTCTTACTGTATTTGTATCTTCACAGTCTAATAGTTGAACTATTAGCATTCAGATAGCATTGCAACCACTGTATGTTTCTGCCCTGAGTGTGGTAAGGCTTGTGTAGCTGCTCGCCCGACCCCTAATCAGGCTAATCAAATAAAGGCGATTAATGCGGCCGGAGGCGGCAGTTCGGCCTGGCCACACACTCCTCCTTGCCACGCCCAGACTTTTTGCGAAGCAATATTTAAATCGATTCCTTTATCCAAAAAACAGAACTGCATTCATGAATGTGGTCTCACTGAAAAGAACAATCACAAATATCTTTAATATCTAAATTGTTCCTCCCAGTTCGAGATTAAATGGAGAGTAAATGGACAGTGTGCTCAGATTTTCCAAGATACCAAAATCAAAAGTCAAAGATCTTAGTATGATTTCTGAGACAAAGACATCTGAAAACTCCATTACGTCTCTTGAGCTATGAATGAGCAACCCATGAGCAATAAATTCTTAATCTAGGATGGTTGAATGGTTAACATTAGTACCTTTCACATTGTTCTAATTATGATTAAGATGCTTAATGCTGGCAGCTGACGAGGTGTAATCAATAACACTCCGTCAAGTAGTTTCCCCTGCTGTTATTTTGATCCGATCACCTGTGATGTATTCAAAATCCAGAGTGAAAGGAAAGAAAGGGAGATGAAATATTCTGGATTTCCGCATGCCATAAATTGGTCTTTGTCAAGGAAATGTAAATCAACATGGCAGATTGATGGAGGTGTGCTGGCTGCACTTTTATTTGATTCACAGGCAAAATGCTGTGTGTTGATATAGATGGAAAAAGAGAGCGACCGTGAGAGGTTTTAACACATACAATAATGTATATAGGGAATACAATATCTTCAAGGCTAAAATCAGAAGCAGTAAAATCAACCAAATTGCATTTTTTTTTTTTTAACAATTGGTTGACTTGTTAGCAATATTCTCAATATTCATCTTAAAAGGATCATATATATATATTATACTGAGGTCTATTTACAATGTAGCCTGATCTCATGAAAATTATGTGACTGTGGCAACATTTTTTGCAATATGATATTACATACATGTATCGTGGCAGTTCCGTGGTGAAATGTCCACTGAGTGGCACTAAAAGAGAGTAAAATTTTCTTCTAAACAGTTAAGGTTTTTAAGTATAATTATCGATACAATTTTAAATCAACAAAACCAATCTCCCTACCCAAAACCTTAACTCTAAACCTAATAGATAGTGTCAGAAAATGCTACTTTGAGATGAAAAACACAATTGCTAAGGCAAGCACATCATTTTGTGATGATTCTACGACAGCTTCAGCTCACGTAAGCGTTACAGTGATGCTCTGTTCCTGACATTTGTGTGACCTTGAGAGTTTGCAGTTCTCAACTAAGTAGGGATGATGATGTTGATTTTTTTCCATCCCGTGTGTGTGTAAAAGCATGGTGTGGTCTCTCTCCCATCTGTTGGATACAGATCATTAGGATGCGATAGAGATGCCTTCCAAAACAAACCCGGTCTGCGAGAGAGGAGCTGGTGGTAAACACCAGAGCGACATGACAGCTTCACTCTCACTATCGATAAATCCTCTCGGCTTCGCCAGACTGCGTTCACACACCTGTAGGTGAGAGTCAGACAGAGAGAGAACGTAAGCTGACTCATGACACTGTAAAAGGAGTTGACCCAGAACCAGTACAGCAGTAAACTAGTAGGCACTGACGGAAAGTCATAACCAACCTTTAAATCCAGCCCATGCTTGATAAACTCTTTCCATATCCACCGTTTCACCAAAGATGGTTCAGAATGGAATACTAACTTACTACTTACTGAATACTGTGCAGTATATTGCAATTTTGTGTTTTAACTTTTTTGCAGTTGGCATTAACCTTTGTGTTATGTTAGTTTGTGCAAACACCCTTTGTGTTTCCTGTCAAAAATGACCGGCCCACTAAGACTGTTAATAAATCTCTCACAGTGCACGCTGTATTATCCCAATATATTGCATTAGATCTGTTTGTCAACTTATTTATTAGTAATTATAACAGGTTTTGTATTTCTTTTTTATTTAAAAAATATAATTTTTTATTGATATAAAGATTCATTTGAATGCCTAGTGAGGGGCATTCCCTGCAGAATTGTTTTTTTTTAATAATAATAATGATGTAATAAATGAATAACCACTTGCTTGAGCTAAACAAAATAGGTGTCATTTTAAATCTTAAAATCTGGAATTTACAATGCATATAGCTGATCTCAACAATTCTTAAATAATGCTTTTTAATTTGCTGACAAATAAAAACTATGTTCATAATTTGCTAATTTATTGTTGCAACAATTATATTCAGAGTTGATTAAACCATAAAAAAGATGAGATAGCCATGTGTTATATATCGTTGCAAAGGTCTCGATTAGTAAAATGCAATGAGCCAATTTGTTTCACTCAGAAGCCCAACTGCAATGAGATTTAGTCTATTACATTTCTATTAAATGGTCTTCTTGTCAAGTTTTTCCTTATTACTTCTTAAACATACATATAACGTAGAGTTTGAAACATTGTAACTTACAGCAGACTATCCTGATTCAAACGAGCCCAATTACAACATAATATGATTTGTAGATCTTTAAATATTCCTAAAAGACTGTACATGGAAAGACGATGCACAGACGGGCTTTCAACACACATTTTGTGTGTGTGTGTGTGTGTGTGTGTGTGTACATGTCTGAAGACTGTGTGCAAACACACATCAACATATGTGCTCATCTAAAGGATTGGGATGCTCCTGACCGGTCATTTTTGACCGGAACAGAACAAGTGTAAAAAAATTTTAAAAAAAATAATAAAAAAGAAAGAAATAAAACCAATAAAATGTAAAGAAAATAGTCTTTTTTGCTTTTATTTATTTATTTTATTTTAATTATTTTTTTGGTGTGATCAGATACCATATGTGAACAAAGTCATGTAATTGTATTCCAATTGTATAATGAAAAAAAAAAATAAAAGAAGTTGTTTGGGTCAAAATGACCAGAACACAACCTAAATAATGGGTTAAATGCATCACCTCCACATAAGAAGTATTGCAGATAAGTGTCATGGAACAATGATGTCATGAAGTTGCTAGGTGGCAAAAAACGTAGAAAATGTACACAGTAAACGGTAAAAACATCTATTTGAGCTTTGGAAAGAAAAAGTCCTGCCAGTTGCTTTGATGCTTTGCAATGAGAAAGAAAGCTATCGAATGTAGGTTGACAAAACTTTACCATCTCTGATGCTTTTGGTATATTTAAATGAGTTCAAGACCTGAGGCATCACGACAACAAAGATGTAAAAAGGAAATATGAGGCATTCAAGATCTCTTCATAAAGTTTGACAGCATTTCTTGTTCTTTTTGAGGATCACAAACTTAGTTGAAAAGTTAGACCTGTCATTGCAAACAAAGTCTTTATTTACATCATGTGATCTGTAATTACTGGCTGTGCATTGAAAGCTCAGGGGCTAACGGTATCAAAATGAAACATTTGTTATTCTCTTATAACATTTCCCTTTGCCAAAGCTCTAAATTAAGGAGTACAAAAGTCATATAGACTCTAAAAAATATCGTGTCAGCTGCAAATGATGGGTTCTTACATGAGCCTGACCAAATGCTATGACGTCAGACCTGTGCTGTAATAGTGGCGCACCCAAACTTAAACTGAAATTTATAAGATGAAATACATTAGGGTGCCAGGCAGGTTTAGCCTGTCAAAATATAAACAATTTGCCCAGGATGCTCTGACTAATCTAAAAACCACCTGCTACTAATGAGAATATACATTTTAAAAAGTTTGATTATCATTATAGTAATTATAAGAGAATAAACACAAGCCATTTTGTGGGAGTGAGTGTCAACTGTCTAGCACCTGGAGGTTAGGTTGGAAACAAATTCAGAAGCTAATACCTGGATCTTGACATTACGCACTTCCTCAACATTTTTGCCAGTGCTGCAAATCAAGTGTAGACTCCAATCGTCTCTGTGTTGCCACAAGATCCTCCAGATGTCTCACTGACCATAACAGCGATAATGGCCTCTGTTGTATTGGACAGTGCAATGGCTGTGCTTAGATCAGACACTCCAACAACGTCTTCCACCTGTTTCGCTTCAGTCTGCTATCTTTTACACCTTCTCTCCCCCCCCGTGCATCTCTTAATTAAGGACAGGTTTATCAGCCTGGTAATCAGGTAATCAATCGAATGTTGGTGGTTTTCCATACTTCCACACTGCCATATTTAGATTTTCAGCGAGTTATGACTTACAGTATATGTTGGTCTGTTCTGCTCACAAAGCTGTATGGCTTCAGAAGACTTGAAAGAAAGTCTTCGACTGCTAATTATAATTTTAGGGGTCCTTTTTTGTCCCCTTTGGAGATAGGACATCCACTTTTGTTGAACTAAAAACAGAAGATTTTGGGGTTTTTCAGAAGAAAGAAAATAAAATGGGGCTGGAACGACATGATAGTGAATAAATGGCATAATTTACATTTATGGGTGAGTAATCCCTTTTAAACAGTGACAGCCCACTTAATATGTTGTATAAGGCAACTTTAAAGGAAAATTCGCTTTTTCCTTTTTTTTTCCCTGGTCACAAAGTGTCGAGATAAAATATATATATATATATATATATATATATATATATATATATATATATATATATACACACAATTTAGATGGAGTAAACTTAAATTTGTATAAAAAGAAATAAAAACAAAAGGTTGCATTTATTCCAAGAATTAGAATAGATTAGAATTGAATTCTTCCAAAAAGGTGGCAAGATGCCTTTTACCCCACACCTGGGATAAATGGGCAATTGTTACATGGCAAAATGTCCTACTTAGCTTACATATGGTAATACTCAACTTATACTAATACTTAAGAGACAACTAGATGCTTTTTTGAGTAAAACATTAAGATAACGCTTATTCAAAATAACCACTTTCAAATAATAATAATAATAAAATAAATAATTATTAATTTACTTAATGGGCAGTTATGAAAAAAACTCTTCGTTTAATCCCTTTGAACAAAACTGAAAGGACAAATAATTGTTTTTTTAGAATATAAGGTTTCTCATTATCTACATACATTTGTGGCATTCAAAAATGTAAATGTTACTGTATTGCAAATGACTTCAAAATCAATATTTTAGACATTTTCACAGTGACACCGACTCGATGATGACTCAAATGACACAGCATGAAACTCACTCTGTGATATCTCATTACTAAAATCATGTCTTCATGCTATGCAAACCTTTAGTCATTGTTGTGTTTGCCTTTGTAATTAGTTCTTATGTACAATTATTATGTTTTATTTGTTTGGAGAGGCTTTTGGACACTTGAAGACATTTTTGGACACAATGAGAAATAATTTTTGTAATGCTATATATTTTGATTGCTTTGTCATATCAACACAAAATTCTTCTCAGATAAAGTTGAAATCTTTGGGAACAAAACAAAAGCAGTTTTTCGGAGCCACCTTATTCACACCCAGAGATAGATAATGTCAAATCAGAAAAATAAGTACATTTTTCGCTCAATGTTTTGAAATTGATTTTTTTCCCAGCATATTCTTAGGATTTTATTTTATTTATTATAATCTATATAATAAAAAAAATTGAAAAGTTATGTTACAATGATGCCAAACACTTGACCCTCCTTGTTTTTTGTTGTTGTTTTTTGTTGTTGTTATAAACCTTTAATTTTAGGTATGTCAATGAAACTGAAAATCTTTAAAAACACCCTTAAAACGTTAAAGGTTAATGCTATATTGAGTTTTAATTCAACAAATCTTTCCTTCATACCTTAAACCTTAAACTTAACTAAAAAAAGCAAATGTTAGATGAAAAACACAATTGCTGGAGCAACCACACAATTTTTCAAGTGTTGACTCACATGCTCTTCAGGAGTCGTGACCTTTGCAACAATCTGCTGAGCTGCTGTGCAATTTTAACACAATTGAACAAGCTTGTAAATGTGGGGTGGGTATGAAATGTAAAAATTAAAATGCATCACCTTCCAATTCATGTGTTTAAAAAAAGTGTAAAAGTGTTTATAAGTTATAATATAGCATTGTGTGAGGAACAGGGCGAAAAGTAAGTCTGTATGAACTGATAATCTGCCGTTTTACTCTTGATTTTCTTTTAAAGAATAAAGTCATTGTTGTTGTAGCGCCTCTAGTGTTCATTTTACCAGGAAACTGCTGCGATACAAATGAAGAGCTATGTGAAAAATCATTTAGCAAAAATGTAGGTATAGTATTGTGATTCTATGAGACCAGGTTGAGTCTGGCAAACAGTTTTGGAGATTTCAGTCATCCCCTATTTATAGGACATGTGCTTACACAAGACAATGTCTTCCTGGGTGCCAAAACGGCCGCCAAGTTGAAAGAGGTTTAAAAACACTGATCCCAAAGATCCCCAATTCACTCATTATCATATACATTCCCCTCCGAAACTATTGGAGCGGCAAGGCCAATTAATTTGTTCTCGCTATACACCAAAGACATTTGGGTTTGAGATCAAAAAATGGATATGAGACGAGAGTTTAAGATTAAGTTTTTATTTCATGGTAATTACATCTAGATGAGTTAAACAACATAAAGCATAGAACCTTTTGTTGCAAACCACCCATTTTTTAGGTGAGCAAAAGTATAGGAACAGATAAGTCTTGAGGTAAATAACACTTAATATTTGGTTGCATATCCAAACCAAATTACCATAAATGTGTAATGGGGTAAAGTGGGCAAGAATGAGCAGGAATCAGCTCAACAGTAAATGTAACTTTTGCCCACATAAAACAAAAATAAAACATGCACAGTGGCTGCGTGCGTCTCTCTCTCTCCCAAACTTGCATCTCCTGCTCCCCTTTATCTCGCTCTCCCGCTGATCAGCTGACCCAGCCACGCCCTCCTCCTGGTCACAAACCGCATCAGGCCTGCGACTCAATCACATAACCAAATTGTTGGTTTCTTCTTTGTGATGCTTTTCCAGGCTTTTAGCGTAGCCTCTTTCAGTTGTTGTTTGTTTCGGGGGTTTCTCCCCATAGTCTCCTCTTCAAGAGGAGAAATGAATGCTCAATTGGGTTAAGGTCTGGTGATTGACTTGGCCAGTTTAAAACCTTCCACTTTCCCCCCGGCAGTGTGTTTTGGATCATTGTCTTGCTGCATGATAAAGTTCCTACCGATTAATTTGGATGCACTTCTCTGTAAATTGGCAGACAAAAGGTTCCTGTAAACTTCTGAATTCATTCTGCTGCTGCCATCATGAGTTACATCATCAATAAAGATTAGTGAGTCCGTTCCAGAAGCAGCCATGCAAGCCCAAGCCATGACGCTACCTCCACTATGTTTCACAGATGAGCTTGTATGCTTTGGATCATGAGCAGATCCTTTCCTCCTCCACACTTTGGCCTTTCCATCACTTTGGTAGAGGTTAATCTTGGTCTCAGCCCATAAAACTTTGTTCCAGAACTTTTGTGGCTCATCTCTGTAATATTTTGTAAATTCTAATCTGGCCTTCAGATTCTTACTGCTGATGAGTGGTTTGCGTCTTGTGGTATGGCCTCTCTAAGTCTTCTTCAGACGGTGGATTTTGATACCTTCACTCCTGCCCTGTGGAGGTTGTTGGTGATGTCACTGACTGTTGTTTTTGGGTTTTTCTTTACAGCTCTCACAATGTTTCCGTCATCAGCTGTTGATGTTTTCCTTGGCCGACCCATTCGATGTCTGTTGCTCAGTACACCAGTGGTTTCTTTCTTTTTCAGGACATTTCAAATTGGTGTATTGGCTATGCCCAATGTTTGTGCATTGCCTCTGGTTGATTTTTCCTCTTTTCTCAGCTTCACAATGGCATGCTTTTCTCCCATAGACAGCTCTCTGCTCTTCATGCTGGCTTATCCTTTTTAACAACAAATGCAGTCTTCACAGGTGAAACTGAAGGTTAAAACCAAGAGTAGATGTTCAGAGCTATTATTGTTTAAAACATCTATCAAACAGGACACACCTGGGTAACAAGAAACACCTGTCAGTCACATGTTCCAATATTTTTGCTTGCCTAAAAATTGGGTGGTCTGATACAAAAGGTTCTATGTTTTATGTTGTTTAACACATCTAGATGTAAATACCAGGAAATAAAAGCTGAAATCCCAAACTCTCGTATCTTATCCATCATTTCTTATCCATCTTTTGATTTTAAACCCCAAAAAAATGAATTGGCCTTGCCGTTCCAATAGATATGGAGGGGATTCTATACAATACTGTGCAGCCTTATATGGTTGTATTATGGTTGATATGACAATAAAATCCACTTTAATTGTAATGTTTGTCTGTTGCAAGATAAATGTATACAGTGTCATTACCTATCATTAAATTTTTTTTTCTCCAAGATACTTTTTTTTCTTTAATGTGTAAATAAATACTATTCTGTATATATGATACATGCTATACTGCGTTAAAATAAATAATATATGAACTGTCTTAAAAGGAGGTTTGAGCTTTCAGATGTATATAAGACCTGTATTGTTTGACAGTAAATTTCTTCCCATGCTATCCTCCAAAAACAGTGAATTGACATTGACAAATGGCATAATGCACTTACAAAAAAACATTTTTTATCCTTTTGAGTATTTAATCTCACTTTTTATGCATTTCAAACATCTACGAACCGATTGTTTTGGAGAAATCGACACACACAATCTGTTGTCGCATAATTGAAAACTATCCTTGATTTAGGTGTTTGAGGAAACAGAGAAAACACAGATCTCGCAAACAACATTTGAATTATTTACATGCCGTTTCATGGAGTCTGTTGATTTTAAGACATGCATTGCATATATGGCAAACATGAGAAAATCTGCACATTGTTGCAGTTTTTTTCTTCACTTTTCTCATTCTCTTGAGAACAAACATTGAATGTCAAGATTCTGAAGGCATTATTATTTATATAACAATCTGGCACTGAACTTTCGTGTGATTCGAGTCATGTGATTTTCACTCCATTTGTGTCCGGTTACCTGCCTTATATAATCCCAGAGGTCATGGTAATTGAGACTCAAGAGGGCCATTAATTGCATTTCCACATAATTAACACAGCACAATGCATTTGCTCCTACCTGCGTTATCCTAATAAGCTCAGAAAAAATAAACGGCAAACAGCACAAGAAAACCTGATCTGCTTAAAGAAATAGATCGGTGTAGTAAGTAAACAGTTAGTTTAGAAAAGAATAGGCTAATTGTGTTTCGGAGGAGAGGTCGGTTGTAATTGTATTATGCTGTGAAATGTTACATGCTTACAGAGAAAGTCAAGGCCTCTGTGCTGTTTTATAGTCGTTTTTTTATGTTTTTGTGTACAACCAGACAAAGATGTTCAGAAAAGTAGTTTGGTGAAAGCTGAAAAGTGCTGTCTCTTCCCAGCTCACTACTCAATGCCTCACCGAATGAAATAGATGACTTTTAAAGCTTCCCTGATTCCCAAATCGCTTCCGGCTTGCCGGAAATCATAAACGCAGTGTTTGATACCTGGGTCTGTGTTTGAAGTCTCTAATAGACATATTAGATAAGACATTTTCATTGCTTCTCTTACCTTAGTGCTACCCTACAAGAGCAAATTCCAGTAAATACACATTTAGTCAAAATGGGACGGGATTAGTTTTCCTGACATGTCTGTAAAGTAATTGTTACTGCGGTTGTCTGTAATGTTTCCTGTCAATTTGGACAGGACAAGCAATGCCTGTAGAAATTCCTGAGATGTGCATGTCTTTTATGTGTTGTTGTCATGTCGAAGCAGCCCATTTAATATAATAAAACTGTGGTACTTGGTTTTAGCAACCACTCAAATTTTATGAAAATTTACACTGTTTGAAGGAGGTCCTATACTCTAGTATTCAAACTTTAACTACAGCATTTTAGTGGAAAATATGGTTACAACTGTGGAATATTTTAAAGGCTAATTGAAGGAAAAACGCTATCCTTAAAGGAATATTCCGGGTTCAATGCAAGTTAAGCTTAATCAACAGCATCTTTGGCACAATGCTGATTACCACAAAAAAAAAAACAAAAAAAAAACCATTTGAGTCATCCCTCCTTTTGTTTAAAAAAAGCAAATATGGAGGTTACAGTGAGGCACTTACAATGGAAGTGAATAGGGCCAGTTTTTGGAGGGTTTAAAAGGCAGAAATGTGAAGTGTATAACTTTATAAAAGCACTTACATTAATCCTTATGTTAAAACTAATGTATTATTTGAGCTGTAAATATCTGTATCTGTATTTCTACATAATTTTTACAGTTGTTTTAGAGTTTTCGGGTTTGTTGATATTACATTGTCATGGCAACGAAGTTGTAAAATTGCCTTTAACTTTACACAGAAAAGGTTAGTTAGCGATTTTATCACAACATGCAAACTGTTTACATCTTGTGTCTATACTTTTTAAATAGTGAGTATTTTAACATTTACAGATTGGCCCCATTGACTTCCATTGTAAGTGCATCACTGTAACACATATTTTTTCTTTTTTTAAAGAAAAGAATAAAGAAATTATTTTTGTGGTTATCAACATTATGCCACAAATGCTGTCGATTGTGCTTAACTTGTATTGAACCCGGAATATTCCTTTAAACCTATACAGATCCATCACGGTATTTATTTAGCTGATTACTTTTGCAGAAATTAGGTTATTAAATGTTAGTATTTTGGGGAGTTATTTTTAAGTATTTACTATGGCTAGTCTAGCCACTGTAGAGAAAATCAAAAGCCTTATACAATGATAAGTGGTTTGCATTTTCTTGATGTTTGTTTATGTTGCATCTTCGAGCTCTGAAAAATTGTTACGATTTTGTTACGAAGGCAATAAATCAAAATGGACCAAAATTGTGTTAATAAAAGCAAACTTCCCCCTCATTAGTCAGAATGTTTGTGCGCTCTTCCAGGATGTCAATATACCAGTTAAAACAATATACCATTAGTTAGTTTTGAGGTATTTCTGCATTGATAAGTGCTTGTTCTTGTGGTCACTGGGCTCTCTCTCTCTCTCTCTCTCTCTCTCTCTCTCTCTCTCTCTCTCTCTCTCTCTCTCTCTCTCACACACACACACACACACACACACACACACACACACACACACAAGCAGAGAGAGTGAAGACACGTAAAGATGGTTCAAAAGAAAACAGATGCGCTAGTTTTATTTCATGTCTTCTAAATGGTTTTGTTTCTACTTTTTAAATCTGTTCTGCCAGAGAGAAACAATTGTTCTGAATTTCCTCTGGAATTATGAAATAACACCTTTAATAAACAAACAAATGTATAGTCTAATATAGTTGCCAAAAGGTTCCCAGTATTCAACGGAATTCTAGTTCCCCATCTGTCACTCACTTCGACGTTGTGTCGAAGAAGCAACACTAGGGGTCTTTCTTGAGAGCCTTGTGCATCTCTGAACTTTGAGAAAAGGCCAATGAGAAAATGGCAGACAGAATTTGCATGTCCCGCCAACGGACATACGGGTATAAAGGGAGGGAAATGCATCTGTCCATTCAGGATTTTGCCCTGAGGAGCCGAGAATGAGGTTCGGCCGTAACAGTGGCTCGGTTCAGCGATGTTGCTGGGAGGACACAATGTCTCGTTCCCTCATCAGATGATGAATTACAGTGACGTGATGGCCTACATTTTTCTTCTCCAAAGATCAATCAGGAATTATTATGGTTATCATTGGGATATTTGTTGTTTTGTTGGTCCGTTGGGTCACATTGAAGTCTCACCACAAGCGAATCTTTCCAGTTGTCTTTTAAAATCGAACCGATTGCTTTTGTGTGGATCCGAGTGCAATTGCCTCGAAACGAAATATGAGAGAAAATGCATCAAATGCTCCAAACGAGGCAGTTTTGAAAATGCCTTTAGAGCTGTGACAGATTGGCTTTAACTCAATTATGCTGAGATTCAGAGAAAGCGCATTGTGTCTATTATATAGTACACGTTTGGCTGGACAAACAAAAAATGCTTTGAGTGGTTCTCAAATGGCTGTTTGCTCGTTTCTTGCAAAGCATTGACCTCAACGCTGGTCCTTGTTGTCTCTTTCAGTCCTTTGAGATATTACAAGCAGAAATACTGACGTAAATCAAATCTTTTCAAAATAGCTCAAAAGAGCAAAGGCGTTTAAACATCAATGAAGTCTGTAATAAGGTTTCATCCCAGTGGAACATTGAAAATCCACATTGTTTTAGTTCCAATAATCCCTTTATTTCAAAGAGGAAACGGTTAAGGAGAAAACATGATTTAACACACAAATGTTATTATTCCTAGCACATCTGGATTACTCGTGGCCGTTGCAGTCATGGCTGATGTTGACACACAGGTCCCATTTTTTAATCTGTGATTAAAATTTACACACAGCTCTACCAGCACTGACTCTTGGGGGGGAAATATATATTTTTGTTAAGCATAAATTAGAGGCCAAAATCGTTGTAGCGGAAAGCAATATTCTTATTTTTGAGCTAAATATCACCACAGATACCTTGCTGATGGTACCACAGATATGACATTTATAAAACAAACTAACAAACAAGAAAATAGGGTGTGTTGCAATAGGGTGGGTTGCAATAGGGCGGGTTGCAATAGGGCGGAACCTTTGTGATGTAACCGGGGGGACCTTACATAGAGACGCACACAACACAAACAAACAAACACACACCATCAAAGTAATGGAGCAAGGGCCTCTTAATGGTAATTCATGTTGTACTAAACAAACGCAGACACAGCAAACTAAAGACTCATTAACGTGACTCGGTGGAGTGAAGCAGCCAGCGCTGTCTTACGGGACTATTCAGATGAAGTATAATTATGAGGGCAGTATTAGCGCTAAAAGCAAAACAAAGCCTGTTTGGATTGTCATTGGTTCTCACAGTGATGTCAGTGAAACTAAATTTGCATGGCACCTCTGTGATAAAACTCATACATTCGGATTCATACAACACTTAATTCATGATGGAAAAGTACGTTTGGTCATCACGCAAATTTGCTTCTCACATGGTCAGTCTCATGTAATATTTATACGTTTTGTGTTAACCAGTGTACATTTTAGTTGACTTGTTGGTTAGTTCTCCCACTAGTCAGTGCGTTGGGTTGGTGCCTTCTAGTGAAGTATCACATTAATTCAGTTGTGCTTGTTCCATATGGTAATACCAAGATGAATAATACTTAGTCCACAAACTGAGTTCTGTGTATTTTTGGAAAATACATTCGAAATAATAGGCTATACAAATATATTTGGAATAATGCTAAAGTGTAAATAGAGTGAACACGAAGCACTTTGCTCAAGCTTTCGTTTCTCTTGCGCTGAGATGAGAGCACATCATCAGTTGCATGTTTGTTCTTTCTCTCTCTCTCTCCAGCATGCAATCAAACACACACACTCTCTCTAGGGAGAGAGGGGAGAGAGAGAACAGTTCCACATATACCACGTACAGTAGAGAAAATGAGGAACATATTGTGAAAATGTAGATTAGTGCAACCTCTTTTTTCTGCTTTTCTTCTATGTAAGAGAAGAAAACCCACTTTGTGGTGAAGCGGGAATGTAACTTTATTAATGTGAAAAATTTCCAACATTTCTGCTCATGCACATGAATATACATCTTGAAAAATAATACACACACACACACACACACACACACACACAGAAACCAAAGGTTTGGAATAATGTACAGATTTTGCTCGTATGAAAAGAAATTGCTACTTTTATTCACCAAAGTGACATTCAAATGATCACAATATATAGTCAGGAAATTAATAACGTAAACATTTATTATTACGGTTTGAAAAACATTTCAGAACTTAAACTACTTCAAAGAGTTCTCACTAAAAAAATCCTCCATGTGCAGCAATGACAGCTTTGCAGATCCTTGTTATTCCAGCGGTCAGTTTGTCCAGATACTCAGGTGACATTTCACCCCACACTTCCTGCAGCACTTGCCATAGATGTGGATGTCTTGTCGGGCCCTTCTTACGCACCTTACAGTCTAGCTGATCCAACAAAAGCTCAATGGGGTTAAGATCCATAACACTCTTTTCCAATTATCTGTTGTCCAATGTCTGTTTCTTTGCCCACTCGAACCTTTTCTTTTTGTTTTTCTGTTTCAAAAGTGGCTTTTTCTTTGCAAATCTTCACATAAGGCCTCCACCCTTGAGTCTGTTGTACATGAAACTGGTGTTTAGCGGGTAGAATTCAATGAAGCCGTCAGCGGAGGACATGTGAGGTGTCTATTTCTCAAACTAGAGACTCTGATGTACTTATCCTCTTGTTTAGTTGCACATCTGGACTTCCACATCTCTTTCTGTCCTTGTTAGAGCCAGTTGTCATTTGTCTTTGAAGACTGTAGTGTACACCTTTGAAGGAAATCTCCAGTTTTTGCCATTTTCCAGCATTATATAGCTGTGACGGGCAGAGGGCAGAGTTTCTAGAGAAAGCTGTTTCTTTTTCTACCATTTCTGACCTAATATTGACCTTAAGACATGCCAGTCTATTGCATACTGTGGCAGCTCAAAAACAAAGACAAATTTCACAAAATGTTTTCATGTTTTTAACTTTTTTCAAAAAAGTTTCATGTTTATTTTATACTTTTATATTAGCTAGTGAATGTTTAATTTGAAATATTGCGTTGCTGATGCTCAGGTATCTTAATAGCCACATTTGAACACATTTACTAATAACCCACATTATGTTTGCAATCACTGGCCAAGTTATTAAGAATTTACAGAAGTGGGGGCCTGCATAGCTCAGCGAGTATTGCCGCTGACTACCACTCCTGGGGTCACGAGTTCAAATCCAGGGTGTGTTGAGTGACTCCAGCCAGGTCTCTTAAGCAACCAAATTGGCCTGGTTGCTAGGGAGGGTAGAGTCACATGGGGTAACCTCCTCATGGTTGCAATTAATGGTTCTCGCTCTCAATGGGGCGTGTGGTCTGCAGGGCAAGGTGTATTTTCCGTTGTACGGTCCCCCCACCGGCAGGACCCGCGTCTCCCTGGGGTAGTCCTCACTGCCCCCCGGTCGCCATGTCTGTAGCAACTCCTCCCTTGTCAGGCAGGATCTACCACCTCACCATGTCCACAGGTGGCTTGACAACCCCCGTGTGTATTAACCACAAGTTACCTCCCCCAGTTTGGGTAGGTTGTGTTCTCCGCAGGGCCTTTTCCCCCTGAAAGAATAGGAACGGGAAAGGATGCCTTCCCTGACCCATCTATAGCGTTAAGGCGCGGCTGACCGGCTGGCTCCCATGCAAGTCATGTCGCCTGTTTCCGTATGGGTACGGGGAACCAAAGCACGGTATATGACACCTTTTATTGGGGGCGTTGGGGAGGGTTACGTGCAGCCGACACAGCCTGCTTGCACCTGGCTCGGCAGCAACATAACACGGGGTAGTGCATGGCATTTTTAAGTGGGACACCTTGTGTCACTACAATCGACACAACGTCGAATGAGTGACAGAAGGGGAACGTCATGGTTACTGTTGTAACCTACGTTCCCCGATGGAAGGAATGAGACGTTGTGTTCCCCTTGCCACATCAGTATCCCTACCACTATAATGCGCCGTAACCGTATTCTCGGCTCCTCAGTGAAAACCTGTCTGGCATTCGCTTGCCCGCTCCCTTTATACCCCTATGTCCGAGGCGGGGCATGCAAATTCTGTCTGCCAACTTGACAATGGCCTTTTCTCAAGTTCAAGTTAAGAGGTACGCAAGGCTCTCAGAAGGACCCCTTGTGTCACTACAATCGACACAACGTCTCATTCCTTCCATTGGGGAACAGAGCTTGCAACAGTAACCATGACATTTTCAGTACTACAGTACAAGTGTGTTAATTTGGAAGCAGTATTCCTGCAGATTTCAGTATTGCAGTACAAGTGTGTTATTTTGGATGCAGTATTACTGCAGTTCCAGTACTGATGTAATACTGCGTCCGATTTACAACACTTCAGTTACTACAGTTAAAAAAACACAGTTTTTTTTTTTTGTAAGGGAAAGTTATTTGCAAGGAACATTACATCTACATATTTTAATATCATCTTTTTACAACAAAAGTAAAAATTGCCTCTGTAAAACTGTTAGACTAGCAATAAAAATACAGGACCAAAAGGAGCAAATTCACACCAAACATGCCAGTATTCATTTAACATTTCTAATTAAGTAACAAATACATGTTGGCCTGTTTTCTTGTTGTTTACATGTGTTGTGACCTTGGAAAATGCAGCAATTGTTCAGTCACACTTTAATTCACATTGCTGTGCTCTTTGCTGTTGTTTTGCTCTGCGTTTGCCCTCCGGAGGCCCCGAAATGATGAGAGCTGAAGCTGTGCCTTCTCTTCAGCAGAATAACAAAATTGCCTTTGTCTCGACGCCTTTCCGCAGTTCATCATAGACTGTGTCTGAAACTCAGCGAGACAGCAGTACACAAACTGGTTTTAAGTGATTTAAAATGGTCTTCCTTCTGCAACCCAAAGAACGCTCGGCATCAATAATTCAATAAACCCTGGAATGTGATAAAAGAGAGTATATGATACTGTCACATTGGCATAACTTTAAAAAGCAAGATGAAATGGCCTGCTATTTTGCTTTGATATGCTGCAGAAAAAAATGCTTATGGCTTTCCTTATGACAGATCACAAAAATACAACACTTAAGATCATTTGATCTTATTTTATAGAGATTGTCATCTTTTAGTCCCTTTTGGAACAAACAGCACCTTTCGATTCACTTTGATTGATTTCTTTACAGTTCCTCAACACATGGTACAGAAAAACAATTCTCTGCCCTCCAAAGTCATAAAATCCTTATAGAATTTCAAGTAAATCCTAATGGCAATTTCCAAGGATTCCAACAAGTTAATACGTTTGACGTTTTTTAAGAAAGTTCTTTTGCATCTTTGAAGTTTGAATGTTGCAGTTTATATTCTTTGGAACAAACAGAACATTATTAAACAGTTCAACATTTATGCATGAAAGTCTTAAGCATTTGGAATGACACAAGTGTATTTAAGTAGTAACATAATTTCTACTTTTAAGTAAACTATCCCTTTACAAATCCTGTAGCTCCTCTGTAATTTCCTTAAGTGGTCCGGTAGCAAGACATTATTCCAATACAATCAAACAGAGTTCTGATGAAGATTACGTAATATCCAAAAGCAATCAAATATTATGAAATATAATCATAAATAATTTCACTTTATCCAGTACAGTCTTATATGATTACTTTAGGATCCTTCAAGCCAAGAACACATTATTTTAGGGTTTTGTGATTTGAGTTGGCTTTGAGAGCATTCTTAAAATAGACCAAACTAAAAAGCATCATGGAGTGTTTACTTTGGCACAAATCTTGGCACAAAATGTTCCTCCTATTTTTTGTTTTTCTAAAGAGGAACATATTAACACTATGTATTGTGCATGCTTTCATAATTAATCAAACTAAGCTGGATCTATTTGTTGGCATCCCGCAGGCACATGTAAACAATTATTCATTCATATATTTGAAGTCTTCAACAATATGGCACATGCAGAAGCATAAAACATTTCCAAGTTTTCCTGTTCAAATGCTTTAGATTAAATGACAAGCTTTTTGCATAATCAGTCAAGTTACAAATGGCTGTTCGTTTTCTAGTATGTTCTTATAAAATTGGATTTGCATTTTCAGAATGGCCTTAAAATTTTTAGTAGACAGAATTAAAATGGAATGAAATTGATAAAACTACTGTAAGTGTAGCTTTTAATAATGCATTTAATTTTTCAGTATGAATTACCCATACACAACACATGAGGTAATTCCAAAATTGTCTTTTTTTAATGTTTAACTTGTGTGCCTTAATAAAGTAATACATTTACATTTTCTGTATTATTATGGTTTATATATATATATATATATATATATATATATATATATATTATAAATAGTTCTGTTTAAATAATTATATATATGTGTTCTATTAATAAAATGACAGACCAATTTTGAATTGATTGACAGCTCTATTCAAAACATAGATAAGTATGGACACAATACTTGCGTACATTGTATAAGCAGGTAAGAATGTAGGGAGAAGTTGGGAAATCGTGATAATGGGCAAAAATGTTTGAGCTGATTGGTTTATGCTTAAACCGTTTATGACCTTACCTCCCTAAAGGAAAACCATGTAAGACATTTACATTTCCACACACATGCCTTTTATTAAGCACAATCAGATGTGCATTTATATATCCTATAGATTACTTCCGCTTTCCAAAGCCAGAAATTAAAAATGTTTCATTCTTAAATTCTGCATTTTGCTTTTGTATTGTTTTCTCCATACACTTTATATAAATGAATCGTCTGAGGTCTGTATGCTAATGATTCTGCCGATAACAAGCTTTGATGTTGCAAATCAAAAAGCGTCAGATCAAAGTGTGCACTTGGATGCCCACAAGGGTTTGGCAGCCGGAGTTTCCAACCTCCCTGTTTTCAGAGGCCAATTAACACCTGCCTCCAACTAATTGCCTGATGCCCTACACACAGCATAAATGCTTAGCAGGTGATAAGTGATGCAAAATAGGTGCTTGCGAAGCCAGCCATCCAAAGCCGGCATGTTTAAAAACTCCTGTAAAGTTGAGCCAATCATTCCGGGTGACTGTTCCCCAGGTAGAGCTCTCTGCAAGCTAAAAAGAGGTCAAGATGAAACCTGCCAAGTGAATTTTCAGACTCTGTACATCATCATAAGTTAATTAAGACGCGAAGGAACATACAGTCCTCACCAGTGGAGTCCAGAGTAGATTTTGGAAATTCTGAGCGCTCTGTCGACTAAAATATTTTCAAAACAGTAGGTGTTGTGTGAGTTTAATGGCTTGTAATATTCCCTGCAGGAAATGTTAGGCTTCTGTGCTCCCACTACAGATAAAGCAACTTTGGTTAAATTTATTGCAATGTCATGTTGAGATCCGAGTGTGTTTGAAAGTGTATGGACTTTTATCAGACCTCGTTCAAATCACTGATTATAGTTATTATACTCTGATACGTCTTATTGGGAATGCCTTATTAGGACCTACTGTAATTTGTGACATTAATTCATTAACTCATTCTAAATAAAATGTGAGATGTGCATGCCTGTGCAAAGGCATATGAGTGTTATGGGTGGTTATTAGGGTATGTTGGTAGGTAGTTGCTTGGATGTTCTTGGTGAGTGCTAGGTGGTTGCTCTATGGTATACTGGTCTCTAGATATGGCTTGAGTCCCTCCTTCAATGTAAGTCTGTGAAATATTTTCCACTTTTCCATTTTTTTTAGCACCGGCAGGTAATTGATTTAAGTTTAATTGCTTAGATAACGCAAAGTATTATAAACAGCATAAACAGTGTGTGACAAGTTACTAAAGTTTAATATGTGAGGGTAATTAATTATAATTTTTTTTAAAATATTGCTTTAGTAATATGGGGTCATTGACAAGTAAGGTTATCCAAACTGATAAAAATGATTTATTTGAAATAATTAAAAAATCTAGTTATTAAATATATTTTCTTTGTCTTTCGTGGTTCCATACATTTTTGAAAAAATATTTATAGTATTTTCTAATAAAAACAAAACAATAAAAAATATATTTATTACTTTAAAAATGTCAAGTGGGGTAACCATCAAGAAAAACATATTGACTACTTTCCTTGCACCTTGAATACACGTGAGTGCACACAATCTTTATTTTCAAAAGAAAACAAAAATAAACTATTTATATATTTTTTAAAAAGTACAGTATTTTCACCTGAATCACAATTTTCAAAAAATAAAAAATGCAAAAATTATTTTCATTAAAACGTCAAAATATCAGAGATGGGCCTGGAACGTGGAGCAGAGGCGCAGCTGTGACATGGCATGGAGCAGACTCAGGCGTGGCGTTGACGGCCTGGAGGTGACTCTGGCATGGAGGTGACTCTGGCGTGGCTGTGACATGGCCTGGAGCTGACTCTGGCGTGGCTGTGACATGGTCTGGAGCTGACTCTGCCGTGGCTGTGACATGGTCTGGAGGTGACTCTGGCGTGGCTGTGACATGGCCTGAAGCTGACTCTGGCGTGGCTGTGACATGGCCTGAAGCTGACTCTGGCGTGGCTGTGACATGGTCTGGAGGTGACTCTGGCGTGGCTGTGACATGGTCTGGAGGTGACTCTGGCGTGGCTGTGACATGGCCTGAAGCTGACTCTGGCGTGGCTGTGACATGGCCTGAAGCTGACTCTGGCGTGGCTGTGACATGGCCTGGAGCTGACTCTGGCGTGGCTGTGACATGGTCTGGAGGTGACTCTGGCGTGGCTGTGACATGGTCTGGAGGTGACTCTGGCGTGGCTGTGACATGGCCTGGAGGTGACTCTGGCATGGAGGTGACTCTGGCCTGAAGCTGACTCTGGCGTGGCTGTGACATGGCCTGGAGCTGACTCTGGCGTGGCTGTGACATGGTCTGGAGCTGACTCTGCCGTGGCTGTGACATGGTCTGGAGGTGACTCTGGCGTGGCTGTGACATGGTCTGGAGGTGACTCTGCCGTGGCTGTGACATGGTCTGGAGGTGACTCTGGCGTGGCTGTGACATGGCCTGGAGCTGACTCTGCCGTGGCTGTGACATGGTCTGGAGGTGACTCTGGCGTGGCTGTGACATGGTCTGGAGGTGACTCTGGCATGGAGGTGACTCTGGCCTGAAGCTGACTCTGGCGTGGCTGTGACATGGCCTGAAGCTGACTCTGGCGTGGCTGTGACATGGTCTGGAGCTGACTCTGCCGTGGCTGTGACATGGTCTGGAGGTGACTCTGGCGTGGCTGTGACATGGTCTGGAGGTGACTCTGGCGTGGCTGTGACATGGCCTGAAGCTGACTCTGGCGTGGCTGTGACATGGCCTGAAGCTGACTCTGGCGTGGCTGTGACATGGCCTGGAGCTGACTCTGGCGTGGCTGTGACATGGTCTGGAGCTGACTCTGGCGTGGCTGTGACATGGTCTGGAGGTGACTCTGGCGTGGCTGTGACATGGCCTTGAGCTGACTTTGGCGTAGCTGTGACATGGCTTGGAGGTGATTCTGGCATGGCTGTGACATGGCATGGAGCACACTGAGGATCCGGGGCAGAAGATGGCACAAACTCAGCAACCATGAAGTGGAACTCTGGCTTGTTTGCCATGACGTGGAACCAAGTTGTGTAAGACGGAGCCGTGGGTGGCTCGAGGGATAGAAGCAATGGAAGGCAGAGCCATGTGAGGCTCGAGGGGCGAAGCCATAGAAGGCGGAGCCATGTGAGGCTCGAGGGGTGAAGCCATAGTAGGAACATTTAACCAATGAAAACACAAGACTAATAACAAAGTAATCAAGCAATGAAACAATGAAAACAAGACACATGAAGAGGGGAAATCACATGACACCACATGATTTTAACAGGAACTAATCTTGAAAATAAAAGACTACAACAAGAAAACAATAACAAAACACATAAACGTAACAATGAGGTCAGGAGGGTCTAAAAAGGTCCTTATTTTATTTATTTATTTTTTGCATGCCGGTCACAACACCTGACTTTGATTTGGAGGGCAATTTTTTTTTTTTTTCGTTTCTTACTCCCCTTTTCTCCCCAATTTGGAATGCCCAATTCCCAATGTGCTCTATGTCCTCATGGTGACGTAGTGACTCGTCTTAATCCGGGTGGATGAATCTCCATTGCCCCCGCGTCTGAGACCGTCAAACCACGCATCTTCTCACGTGGCTTGTTGAGCGCATTACTGTGGAGGCGTCACGCTATTCTCTGCGGCATCCACACACAACACATCACACCCCAACCGAGAGAACCACATTATTGTGACCACGAGGAGGTTACCTCATGTGACTCTACCCACTATAGCAACCGGGCCAATTTGGTTGCTTAGGAGACCTGGCTGGTGTCACTCTGTTTTTTTTTGTCACTAATGTTTTTTTTTAATCATTAATAATATTTTAAAACGAAACTGTTTTTTTTTAAAGAAATAATATCAAAATATTATTACTATCTACTTTTTTTATTTATTAATTTTACTGTTTCCAGATAGTTACACCACTTTGAAATAGAAAACATGTTCATCATACAGTTGTAGAGGTATATTCAAGTAATTGTTTTGTGTGATTTGCAAAGAAAATGTATTTTTGCATAACTCATGGAACAGGACAAGAAGCCCTGCGTGTTTTGGTTTCATCAAAGTGTTTGTCAAGAAATACTGGTTAAAGAAGTGTTTCAAAATATCACAAGCCACTGGATTATACAGTTAATGTTGCATGCCATTTACTCTGCAATTTAAGGGCTAAAATACATAATTCCATGCTTTTAGTATAGATTTGCTCATAGATCATAGAGTATAACATGTTATGAACACACGCAAGTAAACAACCTTGGCCTGACAATTGAGTCGCTTCATTGATCTTTGCTATTGCAAGCACTTACGTCTGCTCTTTGAAACTGTTTCAATGGTTGAGTTAAGGTGTGCAAGTAACAATAGTGGCGAAAGGCATTTAGCTGATGATAACACATCCAAAGGATTTCAAGTGGCCAAATCAATGGATGCAAATCCAATCGCTGAGTATGATAATTTTCACAACAAGCTATATCTTTCGATCAGACTCCTCCCGCACTGCCAATTGTGTCATTTGCATATGAGAGGCGATTGTTTATTGCATGGAAAATGAATTCTATTTCTGATCCCTCATTTCATATAGCTCTTTTCTCCCCACTGAAAACATGTCAGTCTGCAAAATTCAGGCTTATGTTTGAAACGGGGGATTCAACATATGCGGACCAATTGTTTACTGCCCAATGAAACAGAATAGTAATATTTGGCTTTCACTGAGAGATATTTGTCTCAGTAAAATTATACATGCAAGGTTTAGTTCATTTTAATCCTCATGAAGTCCACCGCTATGGACTGAATACGTTTCAAAACACTGAATAGCTTTATTCAGAATCTATCTTTCCAGTCTGTACAATTCATATTACAAATAAATTGCATTTCCTCAGATCAATTTTGCCTACTTGAAATCTTGAAAAAAATAATCTTCTTCAAACTATATTTTATCCATTTTAAACCATTTATCATATGTGCTTGAATAAAGATCTGGGACCTCCTGTATGAAACCTGGAGTACGTTTCATCCTAAAAGTTTATATATTTTTGGCTATATACAGTATTTGATATTAAGGACACATTTCAAGACATTCTTTTATACAGACTACTGTATATTATGTGTATTGTGATTTCTATGCTAATCAATGTGGGGGAAAATCATACATTTTTTTGCTAATTTTGGGCTTGTTTTCCAGACCAAGTTGCTTAATTCTCTTGAGAGATTTGGCAACCCTAAAACTAGTATATCAACCACCCTTAATACAGAGTACTGTAAAATAATGTATTTTATTCATATAGTTTTAACTGGTTAACATTTGTAAAAGGAGGCTCCGGGACACTGGAGTTAAAAAATAAAATAAAATAAAGTTTCCGCTTGGAAAGAACCAAAATGAAAAACATTCAGTTACAAATCTAGTACTTGTAATTACATAATCAGATTACAGTATCAATTACCTGTAGATAACATTACAATCCACAAGTATATTGCATAATTAATCCAAAAGTAATCAGATTACATTTCCTAAAAAGTTTAATCTAAAAGATTGATAGTGGTTACAATTTTGGTCATGTAATTTCTAATCAGTGCCGGATTACATTTCAGAAGTATTCTAAAAATGGTGTGGATTTGAGATTGTGTGCCGCAATAATGAAATATTGTAACTTTTTGGAGATAAAGTTATCAAGTATTAGCCTTGGATTTGATAAAACATAAAGTTAGCCCAAGTAAGTCTAGTTATATGCTAATGTTTTCATTAAAAGTTCCAAACTTTGTAGGGCTTGCCACGACTGATTACTACGATCTGTTTTTTTTTAATTATATGTTGCCTGAATCCACTGTGATGTCATATGTGTGGTTACTGCTCTAGGTTCCCTAACATGAGGTTGATTGAAGTGATTATCCTGTTAGTTTTAACGAGTGATAGTAACTTTGCTGAAATTGAATATCCAGCAGACAGACAGAAAACCGAGTTTGTAATTACTATTGTAATTATTGTGTTTTCAGGTGGCGTGAGCTTGCAGTCATTTTAACTGCATAATTGCTGTTCATAATTAGACACTGATATTGCAATTATGGGAGGAGCATAAATTATCTGACACGCCATGGATACACTTTTGATTTTACGGCCTTCCTTCTCAGAGCTTTGCCATTAGTATTGATTGAGAAGAGAGGGGCCAATCTTATTACGTTATGAAAATGAGCATTTTCATTTGTTTTTGAAAGTTGCAAATCTGTTTGGGCAAGTAACTCAATAACATCATGTTCAAGTAAGCCTTTTAGGTGTGATTATGTAAACTGCGCCTCGGATTGTAGATTACGTATCTGATATGTTATTGCTTCCCCCATGGGGACTAAAACGCTTAACGAGAAAGTATTCTATCTGGGATTTCTGTGAATCTAATTATTGCTTAAGCAAACTTTTATCGAGTTCTTCAATCAAAGCACAGATACTGGCTAATGCGTTACATTAATTAGAGATACATTTCATTAGTGTCTATGGATTGCTGGCAGAGAGGAGATAACAGAGAAGGACACAGGGTGTATGCTGGCTCAACATGGTTGGAAACACTAAAGAATCTTGTTCAAACAAGATTTTGAGGTAAGAAACACTGCAGAGAAAGTATCAGATGGCATTTCGAAGTTTAATGATATGTTACTTTAATCTGATGTAAGTCATAGACCTTGAACTATGAGATGATGAGAGGTCCAATTAATTTCCGTGAGACAGTTCTAACTCATAATAATGTGTCAAAGATGATGAAATCATTAGTAATTATCGCACGCCTTGTACGAAAAAGTACAACTTTTATCCCCAGAGACCAACTGATCAACAAACAGAATTTCAAATCGATTCAACACAGCTAGCCTAATACACAACACTTTATTTTAAGAAAGGAAACGTTCATATTATTGCAATGCAAATGTCTCTTTTATGTCAATAACCAATACGCTTCCTTTGTCTTGTTATAAAGGAAGATGTTTTCTTCCTTCCATGGTACATAAAAGTTATTTTCCTATTAAAATCATCATTAGGTTTAGAGGTTAGTCTTTATGGTTAGGTTTAGGTTTGGGTTAGGGGTAAAACTTTGGAAAATGCTTGATAACATTGGTCTTTTTCTTTACTGGAGTAAAGGTTGCACGTTTTTGTATGAGCCAACAAAACTTTGCTTATACAATTTCCCAATCTTGTACAAATTATTATGACTTGTCATGAGACTGGGTCAGAGTTAGCAGTTTTCATGTATCGTCCCATAAGTGGTGGGATTAGAATTGAAATGAATGAAAAAATAAGATATATATATAATTTATTTTCTTTTCTTTTTTTTTAATTTTTAAAATGTTTTTTTTTTTTTTTTTTACGTAACACGTTTTCTGTATTCGCTAACATAGAATTCTGTTTTTGCAATCTCCAAATAATTCAAGTAATTAATCCTAACAACACAATAAAGAAAATAATATATTTTGAAACATATTTTAATGCTCTTTTTATTTATTATATTTATTTACATTAAAAACAAAACGTTTTTAATCACTATAACATGTAATGTGGACAACGTAATCAGATTACAAAATCAAGTACTTGTAATCGGATTACATTACAATCAAAAAGTACATTGGAAAATTAATCCAAAATTAAAAAGTACATTGCATTATCCAAAAGTAATTAGATTAGATTTATTTTGTATTTTTTTTTTTCCTAAAAAACTGTATTCTAAAAGATTGATACTGGTCACGTTTTAAGACATTTCTATTCAGTTCAGCATCATGTATCAAAAGTAATTGAACCAATACTGTGCTTACAAAGATTTATAAAAACAAATATTAATTGTCAAGGGGGTTAATTAAGTAACTGTTCTGGCTGATTCTGGCCAGAACTTCCTTGATCGACATTTATCTTCTTAAAAAAAATCACCCTGCCTCTGTAAACCTGTTGTCAAAGCAAATTTGAAACTGCTAACACTCTGCATTCGAATAACAGATGGCTGCACAATTCCCCATATGCGCACATTAGCAGGGGAAAAAGCATTGGCATTTGCACTCTGCACAGCTCTTCAAAGAGTCCCACATCGCATTTTGTCAAACAGACATTAGCGGATTTTGTAAACGGAGAGCGTGAGGGCGTCTCGCTCCTTCCTGGAGTAGCAAAGGACGGTCGGAACAGGACATGAGGGGCAAGAGCTTTTCTGCTGAGCTGCGATAGATATAAAACTAAAGTCACAGTGCAAATACATGCTTATCTGACCCAATGTCTATTGCTTTTACTAGCTCTCCCAATCCTCAAATCAAATTGTTTTTCAGTAAGCCACATGAGGAACCTATTATAGAGAGGACATTTTTTGTGAGTTTCACTAAGATCATACAGTTCATGCTACAGTCTTGGTTTATCTTAAAAAGGACATCCTGGGCTTTTTATAGATAGCAAATGTTTTGCGGGTTGACCATGACATCTTCCTCTTTTTGTTTGCAAATTGTGGACATCACAATTGAACAAATTTAAAGGTGCACTCAGCCATTTTTTTTCCTCATTAAAAAAGATTTACTTCTAAAGAAATAAATTGTAATTTTGACATTTATACAACCATGTGCACTCACATGTGATAAACACTCCAGTAATATCATGATCAATATCAATATCACTGAATGCTGTTCAATCTAAATGGAGAGGGTTCCCTCAGGGGGGCTGCCATGTTAGGATCACATGACCAGCTGAATGCTACTCACTTAATCTCAGTAAGCACCCTGTTATTGGACACTTTCACTCATGGATTCAATTAATCAAGGCTGACTGTTGATAGTGAATTTCTACAATGGCATCTTTTAATGAAAATGTCATGGTTACTGTTGTAACCTCCGTTCCCTGATGGAAGGAACGAGATGTTGTGTCGATTGTAGTGACACAAGGGGTCTCTTCTGTGAGCCTCGCGTACATCTGAACTTGAACTTAACAAAAGGCCATTGTCAAGTTGGCAGACAGAATTTGCATGCCCCACCCCGGACATACGGGTATAAAGGGAGCGTGCGAATGCCAGACAGGTTTTCACTGAGGAGCCGAGAATACACTTACGGCGCATTACAGTGGTCGGTATAGTGACGTGGCAAGGGGAACACAACGTCTCATTCCTTCCACAACAGTAACGATGATGTTCCCCTTCTGTCAATCACTCGACTGTAGTGACACAAGGGGTCCCGCTTAAAAACACCATGTACTACCCCATGTTACGTGGCTGCCGAGCCAGGTGCAAGCAGGCTGTTGCGTGCTTGAAGCAGCTGGGTCGGCTGCACGTAACCCTCCCCAAAGCCCCCAATAAAAGGTGTCATATCCCCGTAACGTAAAAAGCGACATGACTTGCATGGGAGCCAGCTGCGCCTTTTCTCGCACTATGGGGAGGGGGGGCATCAGGCTCAGACTGGCTGAGCGGACCAGAATGTGGCAGCCCAGGTGAGTCATCAGCATCAGAGTCCGCTGTGACGCTTTCCAATGCAGTAGTGAAATCGTCATCCAATTCCGGGGGCTTGAAGGACAATGCCGGCTGGCTGCGTAGTGAGCTTCACTCATCCCGAGCTCGTACGGAAGCAAGCAAGTGTGCCGGCGGGCGGGTGGTTCGTGGGGTTTTACCTGGCGAAACTCAGCCCGTCGTCATCAATGAAATGTCTTCAACGCCAGCCGGGTCGTCCTCAATCCGTTGGAAGAACGAACAAAGCGGGGGTAGCTGAAGTGGCTTTCTCTCGAGAGAAAAGAAAGCCTCAACCGCAATGTTGCCATGGCTATGTTCTCGCACTGAGAACATAAACCATTCATAAAACGCTGTCTGCGTGTGTTCGCAGCCCAGGCACACTAGACAGCTTTTGACCGTCAGAAGTGTAGAGAAATCGACCGCATCCAGGAACCACACAGTGGCGGGAGGGCAACTTTAAAAAGACGTGTCCTGAAAAGGACGTTCAATGCTCGCTTGTGTATGTTGCTCTTTTAGAGGAAAATAAACTCTTTCAGAGAAGTCAACTCTTTTATAAGAGAAGCGCTGTCGAAGCACCCAGGGGCAGAGTCTGCACGGCGTGTAGAGAGGACAGAGCCGCTGGAATGCGCTGTCAGAACAGCAAGCTCTCTTGCAGAGGTGGGTGAAGCAGTCGTGTGTCACACAGCTCGCTGATCACACAACCGTTCGGCTCCGAAGAAAAAATCTGCCTGGCATTCGCTCGCCCGCTCCCTTTATACCCGTATGTCCGGGGCGGGGCATGCAAATTCGGTCTGCCAACTTGACATTGGCCTTTTCTCAAGTTCAAGTTCAGAGGTACGCGAGGCTCTCAGAAGAGACCCCTTGTGTCACTACAATCGACACAACGTCGAGTGAGTGACAGAAGGGGAACTATTGTTTGAATGATGCCGCATCCCCGGCACTGTGTCGGTGTAGCTCCAAAATGACATAAACACAAAAATGACTGAGTGCACCTTTAACTTGATCACACAGGAAATCGACATGTTGCTTCCAAAGGTTCATGTATCCTGAACTCAACCCCATTCTGCAGAATTACTAACAAGTGCTGTTCCTCATGAGACATTTTTGCAGAAATTCAAATGTGAATTAGCACTATAACAGTCTGCACAGGCCTCAAAATTAAACCTTACCCGAACATGAGACTGTGTGGCCTGGCCCAACCCTACTCAGCCCGAACAAATGTTAGATTTTAAGCCCAAACCTGAAATTGTTCACTGTCTTTTTCATTTCTGATCCTAGGAAGTACTGTTGCAATAGGCTGTATTCTGTGTAAGTGTATAGGAAACATTTGTAACAGTATTGTAACAGTAAACACACACTGTTTTAACAAGGCATGGCAGCCCCTCAGTACACTAGAGCAGAGGGGAAAAACATTGCCTTACAGTTTATAAAAAAACAGTGTGATTTTCTTTTACAAGAAAGTCTTTTTATTTCCGATGTCCTCCTGTGAGAGACATCTGGACTCAGTGTATGTGTTTTCACCTATTAGGGAGACACTGTAGGCGATTAGCGTAAAACAAACAAAAGCAATTTGCCTATAAAATATGAAAAATTCCTATAAATCTTTTATTTATTTATAAACCAATAACAATATTATTTGTGTTATTTGTTGCAAACGTTTTTGCTGACACAAATGGTGCAATAAATCACGAAGCAGTGTTTGGTGTATCCAATTACAAAGTAATTAGAAACTGTAATCTATTCACTTTTTAGTTAATAAAAAAGTCATTATATTTTAAATTCTTATCAGATTACTGTTACTGACAGTTACTGACTTTCTTACGCTAAAGTAATATGTGTAATACATTTAAAACATGAATTCATATGTACGCCTGTTAGTGCTTCTGTGACAGCTGAAGGGTGAGCGACAATTTGGAATTTGACCGGAAAACCAAAAACGTTTCTTGGAAAAGTGATTTAGACAGTAATTTAAAAGTAAAATACTTTGTAATGTGATTACTTTTTGGCTAAAGTAATCGGATTACATTTTAAAGAAGTAAATAGTAATTTGTAGTGGATTACTTATTTTGATTAACTTACCCAGGAAGCAACTATTATATAAGCAAATGTTATAGAATCTTAAACATTGTTGAATGTTTTAGATGAAAATTAGCCTAAAAAATTATTTGTGAATCAAACACATTAGTAAGCATGTTTACATGCACACCAATATGCTGAGTCATTGACAAATAAGGTTGTCTGAGGTGATAAAAATTAGATATCTTAAAAAATATATATTAAATGCATGTATCGTAATCTTTGTGTCCATGTTGCTTTCATACATTTTTGAAAAACGTTTATTTATTTATCTCTCCAATTTGGAGTGCTCAATTCCCAATGTGCTCTAAGTCCTCGTGGAGGCGTAGTGACCTCAATCCGGGTGGCGGAGGATGAATCTCAGTTACCTCCGCGTCTGAGACGTCAATCCGCGCATCTTATCATGTGGCTTGTTGAGTTAGCTATTCAGCTATTCTCCACGGCATCCACGCACAACTCACCACGCACCCCACCAAGAGCAAGGACCACATTACATTGACCACAAGGAGGTTACCCCATGTGACTCTACTCTCCCTAGCAACTGGGCCAATTGGTTGCTTAGGAAGCCTGACTGGAGTCTCTCAGCACACCCTGGATTCAAACTTGTGACTCCAGGTGTGATAGTCGTCTTTACTTGCTGAGCTAACCAGACCCTCTACTTAGGCCTATAGTATTTTTAATACAGTTTATGTGGTGTAACCATCAAGTAAAAGGTACTAAAATAATATCCTTGCACTTTGAATACACATGAGTGTGCACAACTTAAATTAGTAATTAAAAAGTTTTCAAACATATCTTTCAAGGTCCACAATATATAATGTTTTTATAAATATAATGCTTTTTCAAGGCAGGAATATCAAAAAGCTTTCTCAAGGTTACTTGCTACTGATCTGATATATATATTAACCTTCACATGTCATGATGGTCTGTAGGGGTCCTCTCTGTTTATGCGTCGTTGTTTTTTTCTCCATCTGATGACAACAAAATGGCAACATACATGTTGGTGACACCAACTGACTTTGATTTGGTGGACAAAAGTTTTTCAAATATGAATATTTAATATATATATATATATATATACACACCAAAGTTAGTTCCGGTCCTCGAATCTGATTGGACGAGAGACGTTACATGAGCACTGATGGTGTGACACCAGTTTAAGAGCAGTGCATATCTGTTAGGAGTTACTGTCATTATTTTTGAAATTACATATGTTAGCCAGCAGGTGGTGTCAAAAGTTCATTTTTGTGTGTAATATGAGCCAGTTGGTGACGTGAAGTGAATCTGTATTCATTGTTTACATAGAACAGCGCTCCATGATCATTCGTATTACTAATACATTACCAAAGCTAGGAAACAGCTTTAAACGGACAACTTCAGGATTAAGGCTCATCACAGCTGAGAGAGACAACTGATTTATTACAGAACTCAAGGTGCTTACCATTAATCAGAGTTTACATACTGTTTAAAATGGTGGAGAACATCACTGTTTCTATAGTGAATGACTCTTTTGCACCGGCTAACTCGAAATAGGGAGGAATACCCCTGCTTGGATGTATATTTTCCACTGAGAAAGCTGACAGCATCTCTGCTTGGGTGTGGTAACAGGTGATCGCACATGCTCTTTCTCTCTCCCTCTCTCTCTCTCAGTCTCTCACACACACACACACACACACACACACACATCCATCCGTCTATCCTTGTTTATCCAATGACTTGTTAGAAACAGCACAAGCTGTGATACAATTTCTGAAGTGACATTTTTTAATTACTAATTAAGGCTTGGACACATCATTTGTTTTGAACCAGCAACGCCTGATTCTGATCCGTCGCATAATAAAGTAGTTCCATGCACAATTGCTATTTTTATGACCGTACTCCATTTTTTCCTCATTGTTTTAAATTGACTTGTTCATTGAACTGTACTCATTGAATATACTGTATATATTTATATATATATATATATGTTTAAGCAATATCACACTCGCAATCGTGCGGCCTCGTGCCTGCGGCCGAATCACAGCAGTGCTGATGTATGGCCATTTCGCACTCTTACTTGTGTGATATATATATGTATGTATGTATGTATGTATATATATATATATATATATATATATATATATATATATACACACATCAGTGATTCTTTGCCTGGCCAGGGAAATTAAAATGTTTCTGCTTTATTTAATTTTACCGACTCTTTGCGTGCTTTAATAGAGGAGCCACGACATGTTTCTCTCCAGCTGATGGGGTCAGTGTGTATGTTTTCTTGCCGGTGCAGTCTATTGTAGGACTCAAGGAAGGTCGTTTAGCATCAGTGGCCATCTCTAGATAAGGGCCACAATGGAGGAAAGTTAGCATAATAAAGTGACTGCTGCCCGCCCTGGCAAGGACACGTCATATCTGCACTATCCACTCTGTGTAGACCTTCATTAAGATGAATGCAATGCAAACTTCTCAAATGAATGCGACAGGCGAGTGAGATAAAGAGACCAATTCTCTGTCACGGACCCAAAATGACATCCCGTGGATCCAAAAGCTTCTTTGACATAGACGTGACCCCTTTCTCTATTAGCATAATTTTCAAAAGGATGTTTAAAGGGCCAATTTACCCAAAAAGGAAAATTCTCTCATCATTTACTCCTTGAATGTCATGTCACCATGCCGTGGAATGCAAAAGGAGGTTGTTAGGCAGAATGTAAGGGATTGACAGCAGGGGCGCAGCTAAACATTTCTGAGCGTGTATGCAAAACTACATTTAAATAATTATAATAATAATAATAATAATAAAAGGACAAAGATGCCTTTGCATTTCTAAAACAAATGCTAAACTTTGCTATAATGCTATAACTGTTTTAAACCCTATTCGTCCAATAGTCCCATTATCTTTAGCCTGCCGTTAACTCCTCGCAATAAAAGTGCACATTTTATGTTTGGGAAAATCAATCAATGTATCAATGTATCTTGAAGAATATGAAGTTGTTTGATTATAGGAACAAATCTTTTGATACATTCACATTATTATTGCATTTAAAGGATGAGTAATTTCACATGTCATACAAAATCACACGACACAAGGCGGTACAAAACATAGCTTAGAAAGTAATGTTAGCAGGATGCAAGCAAGAAAAATCATTATCTTATTTTCCATTCATTCTTCATTTTGCCACGTTGCACTTGTTTCCCTAAAGGCACCATTATTTGTCTTCTCACCATTTTCCGTGCCAATATTGTAGCTTTTTCGTTTCGTTTGTTACTGACCCATTTTTTACTAATAATGAAAATAAGATGTGATTGTTTCCATTACCATTGAGAAATGGCAGAGGGGAAAATCTGTACTACATGAAGTCTGTTTTTATGATCATTCATATTTTTCCCTTGAAAGATTATTTTCATGACAACCAAGTACATTTTCCCACAAACTATGTTAGAATTATGTTCCAAACACATGTTTTACTTTCCTAAAAAACATTTTGAGCTACTCGTAACACATAAGCTACACATAAGTTACACACAAGCAGGGCTGGACTGGTAATCTGGCATACCGGGCATTTTTCCCATTTGGGATACTGATAATTCACCAATGTTGATAATTCATTGTTACACAGAAAATCATAGTGATGTAGTGTTTATTTGTATGTATATAGTACTCATTTCTCTTGTTAAAAAATAAAAAATAAAATAAAATAATTAACATCCTGTGATAGCAAACTTAAGTAGATATGAAAAATCCTAAAAAAATAATTTATGGAAGTGCAGAAAAAACAAAAACGGACACTATTACATACACCGGGTTTCTAATGACCCTATGCACTTTTGGTAATTAAACCATTATAATAAAACAAACATTTGTTTTTGTTTTTTGCACTTTTTACAAGAGATAGATTGAGGAATACTAAAGAGGTATGGGCACAACTCCAAAAAATGGATTAGGTACAGGGGGAGGAATGAGGTCCCTGGTCTCTGATGACCCTAGCTATGCGTTTAAGGGTTAAAATAATGTCACAAAGTAAAGAAAAAATCATAATATTCATAAACGGTGCAACAATGGCATCATTTCTTTTTCCTCAATCAAAGTATAATTTCTTATATCTTTCTTTTGATTTTTGGGTAAAATATGACCTGGACATGTTCTTGACTTGTTTCATGATGTTCATCTTAACCTTGGCCCAAAAAATGTATCCAGAAAATGACCTGCAGAGAGAAAGGAGGTTTTGAAAGAAGACAGGGCCTGATCAGAGTTTAAAAATAACCCAGCTGGCAGTAGAACCCGTGCCATCCTGTAGATCCTCATCCTGTCTGTCTGTTGCCCTGCAGAGGAATCAGAGAGTTGGCATAACATTCTAACGCTCCCTCTCTCTCGCACTCTCTTTTCTAGCAGCATCCCCGGGGAAATCAATGCCTTTCCAAGCTGCCCTGCCTGGAATCGCGTCCCCCCAGCTCGCTATGACAGGACCCTGTACAAAACCATAGGGAAGGGAGGAAAGAGACTGGAGAAAGAGACAGCTGACCTCTACTGCAGTATACCACCTAAAAACTATTGCACCATCCACCTGCTATCAGTCATTCTGTACATGTGCACTGGACTGTGAACCAATCTAACTCTGAACAGCTGTGTGCAAAAGGAATAGTTCACTTTATAAGGAAAATTCTGTCATCATATACTCACCTTCAAGTTGTCCCAAACCTGTTTGACTTTCTTTCTTTTATGGAACTCAAAAATAAAGGGTACAGTGGGGCTAAAGGCACACCTTAAAAGAATAGTCCAGGTTCAATACAAGTTAAGCTCAATCGACAGAATCTATGGCATAATGTTGATTACCACAAAAAAATAAGTTCAAATCGTCCCTCCTTTATTAAAAAAGACTTACAATGGAAGTGAATAGGGCCAGTCCATAAACACAAAAATACACATTGTTTTAAAAGTATAGCATTATAAGTGTTACCATGATTTTAGTGTGATGAAATTGCTTACTAACCATTTCTGTGTAAAGTTCCATCAAATTTTATAACATCGTTGCCATGACGACATATTGCTGTAAACTCGAAAATGACCATAAAACTGACAATTTAAAGGACTTTCCAGATTTACAGAAATTTACAGCTCAAATCACTCAGAGTTTTAACAGGGGAATGAATGTATGTGCCCATGAAACGTGGACATTTGTTCTACAACATAAATTACACACAGTCATACCTCAAACATGAATGTTTAACTTTTGTGCATCAATTAAAAAAAGGTTACTTAGAGAACAAAAATGTCTATTATGTTATTATGTATTATGTAATGTTGTTTTTTTAACCAACATCAGTCCTGATCATAACTACTAAATAATCATACAAGTTTCATACGTTTATATAATGCCACTGTTGATTTTTAAAGAAAATATTTTTTTTTTCCATATATTAAATGCCAAGGGGAATATTATTATTTTTTATTTTTTTTATTTTTTTTGGGGGGGGGGGGTGAATCACAGTCTAGTATATATCAATGATTAGTAACAACATAGATCTTGATGCATTTATATTTTTTGTGCATTGTCAGATTTAAAAAAAAAAAAAAAAAAAAAAAAAAACTCAGGACCTTAGAGGTCCACGGCACAAAAACTGCCATAAAAATATTATGTATTAATATTATTTTCCACTTTCACTGACTCAATTTCTATGTAATGTAATTTTTTTTTTAACTAACATCAGCCCTGATCATAACTACCAAATATTCATTCATTTTCAGGTATTCAACCCTTTAAATGCCAGTTTGTTTACATAATGCCACTGTTGTTTTTACACACACACACACACACACACACACACACACACACACATATATACAAAACACAATCTGACATCCAAACCAACAAACCCACACAAGTTTAGCTGTATCATTTATTCAATTGGCCTGCAGTTCTCTATAATACAGCAAACAGAAAATAGTTAAAAAGCATGTATTTGCTCCATAGGCTAATCATGAGCAAAATGGTGCCATCTGGTGGAAAATATAAAAAATAAACATTTTTAAGCCAGGGCTCCGGAATGAAAGCATAATATCACAGAATTCATGCTTTTATGCTTTAATGACACTGTGATCAAATATTGCCGTTTTAATGGGCTTCAATGTGGACATTTCAGTGTAACTATTTTGTGTACACAGAGTATTATAGATGTATTATAGGAAGAAGTTCAAAATTCAAAATTCTTCAAAAGATACATACCTTTGGCGAAATGTATGCCGTTGACATTAACACAACGAAAATTATCGAAAAAGTGAAAATGAAAAAGACAAAAATGTCCCGATGGTCACACAAGGATTAAAATACACATGGCGGCTTCAAAATTCACGTTTGAGGTATGAAAGATTGTAATTTAGTTTGTAGAACAAAACGTCCGCGTATGCTCAAGTCATGTTTACCGCTGACCTTATTTACATCATATGTTAAAAACACACTATAAAAACCCATAAGAAAATCCAGAGGGAACTCATGGCAAATTTTCTTCCAGGTTTTTGAGCTACAAGCTGAACAACTCTATAGTTATAAGGTAAACTTAAGCAAATAGTTTTGAGACAACAAGTTTTTTTTTTTTTTAGAGTTTTTATGTTCTCCCGATGTTCACGTGGGTTTCCTCCGCGTGCTCTGGCTTCCCCCACATGTCCAAAAACATGCAGGTTAAGTGAATTGGAGAATCTAAATGGCCCTGTAGGTGTGAGTGCGAGTCCCCCAGTGGCGTCGTCAGGAAGTGCATCTGGTGTAAAACCTGTGCCAAGTCAAATATGTGGATCACAGATGGTCTGCTGTGGCATCCCCTAAAGGGAGCAGCCAAAAGAAGAAGAATTTAAGTCATTATTTATCGGAAGTCCTTCCCTCCGCTGTAAATCTCAAGTCAAATATGTGGATCACAGATGGTCTGCTGTGGCATCCCCTAAACGGAAGCAGCCAAAAGAAGAAGAATTTAAGTCATTATTTATTGGACGTCCTTCACTCCACTGTAAATCTCAAGTCAAAGATTGGGCCTTTTTACATGTGACATGTAATTTGACATCATTGCAACATTGCTGATAATCCGTGACTCGTCTAATCGTGCCACAATTCTCCTTTTTTGTTCTGATGAAAAGAAAAAGGGTTTAGAACGACATGAGGGTGAGTAGATGATGTCAAAACTTTCACTCTAGGTTGAAATAACCCTTAAAGGTAATTGTACACACACGTTACATTTTGCTAATTAAAACTGTAATGTATTTATTTATTTGTTGGAATATGCCCACCTGCAATTCCGAACATCTCCATCCCTGCTGCCAAAGCAGCGCTCCTCCCATCTGCTTGGCACATATGTGATTCTAATGCAAAGCCAAAAGAAACCTGTTTAAGAACCATCCCGAGGTGTTTTCAGATGATCACTTCACCTCAGGATTTGCTGTGTCCTTATAAGTAATTATCTTCATGATTTTTACATGTTCAAAGTAACATTACACATTCACCACGTATCCCTGGAGTGAGCAGATGAATAGCATCAAACTGTCACATGTGTAATCATTGTGATGTGTACTTCAGTACGATTTTGAGAAAGAGACCATATTTAACACCATACGGATGGCCTTGTGCTTGAGAATTGACTTTAACCCACATATGATTCATTTTACGGCAACAAGTTAGCCTGTAAATTACATCCACGGTATTCATCTCTCGTAATATGTTGTAATATGCATAATATAAACTCGAATAGCTTTTGCTTCTCAATTACATGATGGGACGTGTCTCCCACGAGTGTGCATTTGAAAGTCTGTTGTCTTCATTAATGTTATCCAAGCTTTCCAAATGAAGATTTTTTTGTATAATTACCTTGACTGATTGTAAAAAAGAATGGAGAATTTTTATTGCATTTATGGCGGAGTCAATGAAGCAGAAAGCCGTTAAAGCATCTTGTGAAAAAGCTGTCCCCATTAAATTTCAGAACTCCGAAGAAAACCGCCGAGGCTTAATTGGAAAAAGATGAGAACAGCAGATTTTATGAAGGATAAAGGAAGTTTAGATCCTTCTTTAACAAGTTAAAGGAATAGTTTAGGCAACAATGAAAAATCTGCCATTATTTACTCACCCTAATGTTACGACAAACCCATATGCTGTTATTTTTTCCATAGCACAGAAAAGGAATATTTTTGAAGAATTTTCACGCTACAGTTTTCCACAAAACGTCAGTCAAGTTTAATAAAGGACAAACAATGTCATAAAGGAACAGCTACAGTAGTGTATGACTTCAGAAGGTTTGGATATAGCGCACAAGTCACGTGGACTGTCATGTATGGAAAAGAGCTGTGTGAAGATTCTTCATTAATTCTCCTTTTGTGTTCCAAGGAAAAATAACAGCATACAGATTGGGAAAGACTTGAGGGAGAGTAAATAATGACAGAATTATCTCTTTTGAGTCGACTATTCCTTTAAATTTTCAGTCCTTAAATATGAAACATTTTGCACAGTGCATTGCTCTTTTTCAGCGCAGTTAACAGGCCCATTTACAAATGAAATGACTTCGGTACAGGCATATCGGGCATTGACGAAAGCAAGCCCTCAATTTATACAAATGTGGCGCAGATGAGAGAGTCCTCAAGGGTAAAATCAAAGTTGTGTTAAAAGCCTTGAGCATCGTATCAGCTCATTTTGGTTAACGATCAAATCCACAGATACAGCAGCATTACATACAAAGTCAGATAAAAGACGTCAGAGTTTCCATCAGTAGCTTTCATGAAGAATAATTACTCTTGCTTACCGTTTTTGCACTGTGCTGTGGCTATAAATCAGGAGACGATGAATGTGAATCGCATAATTTAATGTGATGTCTGTGACATCAATGGCCGTTTTTATAGGAAGATGAAAGAACCATAAAATAAGAGTGTTAGATGAGAGAATTGTGTTAAGTGAAACCTGCACGAAACCAGATTATGTGAGTGGAGTTGAGCGGCAGAAATGTCCCTTACGTGCTCAAAGCATTCTTTAATCACTCCGCTCCAGCTCCACTCCGGGTTGTCCATTTCCCGCTCCTCGCTCGCTCCGTGCTCCAGGATTAGAGAAACCCTGCTCCGTGTTCGATCCATGCGACGCTCTTCACTCATCTCTGCCTGTATCACCTTTGTCTATTGATGGACTACACTCTTGAAACGGAATACATAGACTATCAATTCATTACCAACAAAAGCCTTCATCAGCCATCTAACAAAGGACAATGCATCTATGCAAACATCTGCAGTTAATCAGCATGGACTTTGAAGACATTAGCACTTTCTTAAACCATGACTTGCATTGCACACAAATAACAAAAATTGGCATTTTTCTCCATTAACCAGCATCTTATGGAGGCCTTCGGTTTGCTCACAGGGGTTCTAAATACAATTATTATTTTTTTATTCATTTTTTAAATAATCTTCATACTCAATTTACAATCATATTTAATCAAACTAAACAATGATCACTCTAAGACTTTATAAATATTACAGTTACATTTTTCTGTTAATGCATGATTTCCTGCACTATACGACTAAAAATGACTCGACTTAAAGAGCTGTAACATCTTCACAAGACTGGCACATTTCTCTCCTGTCCTCTGGAGAGCTTTGCACCATTGGTGATCGTTTCCCTGAGGGAATAAAGCTTAATGGGCGAAGAATTTGAGAATTCAAAGTCTTGGGGTGAGAGCGGAAATGTCAAATCAAGTGAGTGCGAGGGTCTATGATTGAAGGCGATCAAACTGACGGTACAAAGCAGCAGGTTCTGATGGATGCACATGCTGTAATGAAATGTAATGGATGAAATGCCATATTGAATGTGAACGAATACATAACCATTTATCATGAACATACCGGTTGTGCTTTTAACTTCACCACAGCTGCTTTGAAATCCCTAATGTTGTTGGTTGGAGCACTTTTTAGGTTGTCATATCAAAAGTATACATTTGCTTTTATCTGCTTTTATTCTCTGTATCTTAGTGGAATGACTGAATGAATGCATGAAAATTTATATCTAAAAAGGACTGAAGGACACGTCATTTAAGTAGGGTTAGTAATAAGCTTGCATCCAGAATAAGAACTGGTTCAATTGAAAAATAAATACTGGAAACGAATGATTTTCATGAGGTTCAGTTCCTTTATCGATTTGCAGATGGAAGATGTAAAAAAACCCTATTGTTTCAGATCTACAACATGAAACACCCAGTGTTGTCCAAATCCTTGACGAATGACTTGAGTCATTTTTTTAAGTGAATTTAATCAAATATACAACACGTCCTGTGTAGTACAATTCTTGAAAATATGACAATTATGATTTGCTTTATAGTGAATCAAAAGCATCCAATGGGACCAACTGGACCAACATAGTCCAATTCAAGAATGAATGATTCTTTCAGGCCAATTCTTTTTAGTAAATGAAAAAAATACAGTTTAACCAGTGTAGTTTGATTCCCAAACATATGACTCTTATGCACCACTTTATAGTGATTTAAAAACATACAGTGCAACCAGTATATGGTAGTTCAATTCCTGACGATATGATTGATATGAGCGTTACTTTTTAGTGAATCAAAAATATACGGCATTTCCAGTGTTCCAGATTCTTGAACAAATTACTCTTTTGAGCAAATAATTTTAATGAATCAAAAAACATAGTGTTGTCTGATTCCGAAATATATGACTACTGAGTTGATTTGTTTTTTGAATCAGAAACATACAGCACGACTCAAGTAGTCCGATTCCAGAATGAATATGATTATTATGCGCCCGTTTAATCTAAAACTTACAGCACAACCAGTTTACAGTAGTCCGATTCTCGAACATATGACTCTTATGAGCAATTATTTTGTGTGAATCAAAAATATACAGCATGTGCAGTGTAGTCAGATTCCTGAACGAATTACTCTAATGAGCAAACTCATTTTTGCTATTCAAAAAACAAACAGCGTGACCTGTGTAGTCCAAATCATTGACGACTGATTCTTTTGAGCCATTTGTTTTAGTGAATGAAAAACATTTCCAAATATATTACTATTGAGTCGATTCGTTTAGTGAATCAAAAACATACAGCACGACTAAAGTAGTCTGATTCATGATAGAATATGATTCTTATGAGTGATTCTTTTTAGTGAATAAAAATATACAGCATGACCAGCATACTCAGATCCCCGAACGAATGACTCTGAGCGATTCTTTTTAGTGAATCAAAAATAAACAGCATGACCAGTGTATAGTCCAAATCTTTGACAAATGATTCTTTTGAGCCAATTCTTTTTAGTGAATGAAAACTATACTGTGCAACCAGTGTAGTTTGATTTCCAAACATATGACTATGAGTCAATTTGTTTAGTGATTTAAAAACATACAGCAAGACTAACGTAGTCAGATTTCTTAACGAATTTGATTCTTTTGCGCTGCTTTATAGTGAATAACAAATATTCAGCGCAACCAGTATACAGTAGTTATGATTTTCTAACATGTGACTCTTATGAGAGATTCATTTTAGATCATTTAAAAACATACTAATGTACTCCAATTCTCAAACAAATATGACTTTTATTAGCAAGTACTTCATAGTAAATCGACATATTGCACAACTGACAAACTGCGGCAAAAGAGCTCAGCAGTGACTGCCCACTTCCATGATGCACTGTGAACGACGCAAGTTTCCCAACACTCTCAAACTACTTGTATAGTTGTATACATCTGAATGTTATGTGCTATACTTATAACCAACAACTGTAAAACAATATTTTTATCGTTTTCATTCGATTTCGTCATTCACAATGCAAAATGGATTGCAGTTCACTGTCTCCTCAAAGACGTTAAGTAGCCTACACAGTCTTTACCTTTGTCTTTTTGTCCGATTTTCAAATGCTTTTTTGCTTCAAATGAAAATTTGTAATGTTGTGATTCACCTCAGAGCTGGTTGGTTTGGTACATGGCTTAGAACGGTTTTATGATGGATATTAAGAAATCCCTATGGAAAAAATGAATGGGACAAATAATTCCAGAACCAAGATGTCTGGCAGTGTTGTGTTGTTTTCACTGATGAATACTCACCTTTTATGCTACCCAGCAACCTCGTAAAACACACAGTTCTGTGATGCATTTTTGTAACACTTTTCATGCAGAGGTGAAAGTCCCGCACTGTGCTTGCATTTGGTGTTGTTTTAAAGCATGACATGTGAAAGGGACTTAGGATGATTTTAAGAGCATGGCGTGCACAGCACTTGGTCAATGTCCTTGAAATAAAGGGAAGAAAGAGACAGCCAGGCGTAATAAAGAAACAATTTTTACTCTTTATAACTTTTGAATGGACAAAAATGAAATATTTCAACCTCATTGCTAGGATACAGGAAAACACAATCAAATGCTTAAAATAATCAGCACAAACTTGCTGATCAGAACAGAAATCGGCCATTCTGCTTGAAGACACAAGTATTGCATTGGGGGGTAAAAGTAAAAAGTATATACTAGTTATATGTTTTTTTTTTTTTTTTTTTTGTACATAAATACTGGTATAAAAACATTTGGTTGGAAAATCAATGTAGTTATTGTAGGACTGGTGTTCAGTGACAGATGCATCAAACATATGTTGCAATTATTTAAAATCGCAAAAGGAAAGTAAAAAAAATTCTGAAGCAAATGTTGTTTTTTTTCAAACAGCAGGCTAATTTTCTAAAACAGCCGTCTTGTTTTCCTCTTCAATTCTCACTTTCTCACAGTTTCATGCACTCACGCTAACACCCACACATACGCATTCAATGCATTCACGCACTTTCTCCTGGATTAAAGATAAGGCTCCTCTTCTAGGTAACAAGATTGTGTTGCTGTCGAAGCAAAGACATCCTTTTTTAATTTACATAATATTTACAAGACAAGTAAGTCCAGTTGGGGAAGTATTCTCATCCACATTATAGTGTCTGTAAGTCCTTCCCAGTCTTTTTAATGTATATTTTTACAGTTCCAGGTGGAATGTGTGTTATGGCATAACAAAAAGAATTTACATCCATTTCCATGTCATTTAATGGGTCAATCCGAGCCTCTTGGAATACATTATAATGTCCACTCATGGGACAGAGGTGCTGGACATCATCGATGTACTTAAAACAGGTTAAATGATGTAGCTGAACTGCTTTCACAATGGTTTTCAAGTTATGGTGCTAACTTAGGACCCCAGAGCATACATACACCAAAACAATAGGTATTAAATGGATTGGACCAGTGCGATTAAAAAACAGAGGGTTTCATAACAAGAAGACAAACTTAACAAGAAAACCTCACAAATTAGCTCTGTTCCAAAACCTTGTGATTTGTGAGCCTACCTAGACAAGCTATCATTGGTGTGATCCCTTAGGCAGCAACTGGTCAATTTCTAAGGCAGCCTTACAAAAAAGTTCAGAGATAGTGAACAAAATGTTGACTGTAAATATATGTATCATTTATTTAATACTGAAAAGTGTCGATAAAAAGGTATATCTAATTTACATTTTACAATTTAACCCAATATTTGTTTGCTGAATATTGCTATGCTGATTTGAGAATCATGCTGTTAGCTTAGCAACATGCTAACATTAAAACAGAGACTATATAGCAGAGACAGGCCACTTGAATGGCCAATTGGAATGCCCAACAACAGCCAACGGTCAACGGATGTAGAAAGGAAGTCCCGCCTTACATGTCAAAGAGACAATCACATTTTTGATACAGACACAGCCTGTCAGTGAACTGTCAGATTTGTTATTTGATCTTAATCTTGAGCAACCGTTTTGGAAATTTCGGTTTTTCCCCATTCAAGTAGATAGGAGCTGCACTGTCACGACTGGAAATAGCCTCCCGAGAGCATTCCAAACATGGCCGAAAGTGAACTGACTAGCTAGAAAGACTTTGATTAAACTCTTTTGGAATCAATTGTGATTAGATGTCTGCTACCTGACCTGAGCCACCTGGGACCCGACAAACCGCTTTGGGCCGGGTTCAGGTTCAAAATTAATAATACAATTATTTACAGACATGGGCGAATATGCGAGTTATGAGCTTTTTTTTTTGTGTACATATGCATTTGAGTTTGGGTCAGCTTATAAAGTATAGCTTTGTGTTCAGGTCAGATTTAGGTGTGTAATTAATAGTAAAATAAATAATAATTATAAATATTTTGATAGTATAATAAAGACTACATTTATTAAATATTGTGGAGATGAGGGCATGGCCGAGCGACATCTGTGGAGAGCGAGGGCGGGAGAGGAAGAGCAGTAAGGATGGACACCTGTGGTAAATAATCTTTAACAGCTGTTTTTGTTGCAGTGAGAGCTGGAGAGGGATAAAAGGGCAGTCCAAACTGCCAGAAGGAAGAGAGAAAGATGCAAACCAGCAAGAGTTATTTGCTGTTCGCACTGAACGTGTTCTATTGTCATATATTCTGTATATATAATATAGCCTAAATTGATTTAATATATTATTTTTGTACTTTATTTTTCCACAACTTGTTTTGTGCACACACTCTCACTCACAGACGAGTTAGGGGCTGTTCACACAAACTTGTTTCATTTGTTGCACTTTTAGCTATTTTTAGCACAAGTGTCACAAAGATTCAAAGTTCTGAAGAAGTTCAGGCTGGAAAGAGGACTTTGTGACTTTTACATATGATTCCAGATTGTTCTTTACTCAGCAAAATTTCAGCACTTGATCAACAGTAAACCAACAATTTTTTCCCCTTTTGCTCTAGTGTGCTGAGGTGCTACCTTACCTGCCATGTATGTTTCTATGTTACTATACTGTTACAAATGTTGCCTACGATGCTTGAATAAAATACTCTCTTATGTGGCAAACATAATTTATTCTCCAAGCAAGTACAAAGAAAATGATCAATTTTGGGTTTGGGCTTAAAATATTATAGTACTGGTTAGCTTGAGTCACAAAGTCTAGGGCAGGCACGTGCACACATAGACATCAAAGGGGGCTTGAGCACCTGCCCTTTTTATTCCTGGAGAGAAAGTGCCCTTTTTCTGGGGTGTTTTTTTTTTTGGAAAAAATAATATATATTCCTGTTTGCGCACAGCTTCCCTGTCAAACAAATATTTTTATTGAAAAGTGTATCTAATATCAGGTCAGGAGTTCTGAAGCGCTCCCTCTCTCTCTCTCTCTCTCTCTCTCTCTCTCCCATCCCCCCATCCCCCCCGCGTCTCTGCGCAGCGGCGCACATCACACACCAGTGTTGCCAGATGTACGATAATTATCGTATTTGTACGATAATTTTGACCTCTGTACGATGTACGATCAATAATGAAAAAAATCCCATAATGTACGATAATTTCAGAGTTTTCAGTCGTTCGTCCAAACACACATCCTACCGCTTCTCTCTCGGACCCCGAATCATTTCGCAGGCTCGCCTGCCTGCACGCAAGCACGTATGCTGCGCTCCATGACGGCATCCAATCTGTACAGTAAAAGGATTCTGCCAACACAGCACAAGTGGATGTGGCATCCGATGATGACAGCGACTTAGAGATCGAATTTGAATCTTTTTTTGTGTTAATTGTGCACTTTTTTTCTTTTTTGTGCACTTTTTTTCGGCATATCTTTTGCACTTTGGAAAAAAAAGTTATTCAGACTTCCTTCAGTTAATGTGAGCGTATTATACAGCTTGTTCAAATTAGCTGTAAAATTATTTGGAAAATAAAATTGTTGGAAAATAACTATATTTTATGCGTTTGGTTTGTGTACGATAATTTTTTTAAAAAAACGATCATTTTGAGGTTTTGGTACGATACTTCAAAATTTCTAATCTGGCAACACTGTCACACACACACCTGCAGGCAGCAGCAGCAGCGGCCCCAGTCTCAGCACAGCAGTGTTTTTCTTAGCTTGTGTTGAGGTGAGTGACTGACGATGAACAAAAGATTAAACTACCAGTGCCTCGATACTGCTGATTAGCCAAAGACAAATATAGTTAACCGCATGCCTCATGTAGGGTTGCCAACCGTTCCGTATATAATACGGAATCTTCCCGTATTTGACACATAAAAGTCTTGTTCCGTATTGAAGTGATATGGAACGCACTTTGTTCCGTATTTTTGAGAATCAATTCAGTGCAAATCAATGACAGATATACACAGGCTTCTAATATATGTCAGACAGACAGACTATGAATGAACGAAGACCTGCTATAATGGCAAATTCGGGGACTATCTGAGGCCATGCACGCCCTCTTGGCGGGCTCTGACGTGTAACGACTCCCGCGATGTGCAGCTGCAAATGCGTTGTACACATAGACAGTAGTTTTACATATAGGCTTCAGTAAATCGAGGAAAAGACATTTGTAGGCTATGATAAGAAAAACTACTAAATTTAAATATAATTTTTTGCACTGGAAAGAACATTCTAGAAGTCTAATTTTATTGAATAAGTTCGCACAAGGCTACAGAAAACTGTTGTGTTTATTTTTCTTCAAATGCAGTCTAAGCCGATGAGTTTTGATTGTTATATGTTGTATTTGTTTAAGTTAAAAATAAAACATATTATAAACTAAACAAATCCATGGTTCTTTGTTGGCAAAATGATCATGATAGGCCTACTTTGTTGGTATTATATTTGCACCCTACTATATTGATGATTAGGCCTACTTTGCTATATTCTATAAAGATATAGGCCTATAATATGCTATAATGTATGATTGCATACATTATTCACCAGAAGTCATCATTTCAGGGGTATTTTTCAAAAAATTCTTATGTGGGGGCATGTCACGTCACCCCTAAATTGGTGAATTTAGAAGAAATCTACAGATGCACACAGATGGAGGATAGTAGGTTTAAAACAAACTCCATCTAAATGTGAATTGAAGGTTTTATTTGATGATGATGATACAATCCTCCCTCAAATGTGAAATTAAGTCCATGTCACCATCAGTTATTGTGTGTGTGTGTGTGTGTGTGTGTGTGTGTGTGTGTGTGTGTGTGTGAGTTGGTTTATGTGATTTATGAGGACACAAATTTGTATTATGACATGTGTATTACACTGGTATTACAACTTATGGGTGGTTTATGAGGACATTTCAAAAGTCCTCATAAATCAAATGGCTTAAAAAACAAAAAAACAATGTTTTATTAAAAAATTAAAAATGCAGCATGTCTCCTGTGATGGGTAGGTTTAGGGATAGGGGCAGTGTAGGGGGATAGAATATATAGTTTGTACAGTATAAAAACCATTACGCCTATGGAGAGTCCTCATAATGCTGTTGCACCAACGTGTGTGTGTGTGTGTGTGTGTGTGTGTGTGTGTGTGTAATTATGAGAAGTGCCCTTTTTTTCCACTTGAGCCCCTGCCCCTCAAAATGTCTGTGCACGGCCCTGGTCTAGGGTACAGGCCCGGGTTGTCCCACCAGTGTTTTGCACACAAAAACATATTTGTGTTGTGCACAAAGTTGCTGCCTATGTAGAGTGTTCCAATTCAGTCCTTTACATTATGTGATTCCATTTTGATTAGGATGCTGCCTATGTTTACAGCAAAGCAACTAATTAAGTTTTGGAATGGAGCTAATGTGTTTGGATGTTTTCCATGTGTAAGACAGAGCTCTGAAAAATATTATGTTTGTCAGTGATTTTAAACTAAATTCACCCTGGTATAATGAGTTTTCTTTCATCATATTACTATTATATTCATGGTCATTTTGATCAAGACTCGTTTTAAAGATTCACAATAAAAAAAAGCTGTCAAGTGAGGGATATTTTCCCCATTTACAATTAAAATTAATAACCATGATGAATTAAATTGGGCAATTTTATAAAAAAAAAAGCAATTATAACTGCTTTCATAGGGCAAGAGTCTTTCTAAAATGCCTTATTAGAAGAAAAACATTAAAGATTGTAATACTCAAATCTGCTCAGAAATTCCTTTGCACTTTCTATTTACGGGACACATTCTGTTGAAAAGAATAATTTACCCAAAAATGACGATTCTGTCATTTACTCACCCTCATGTTGTTCCAAACTTGTTTACTTTTCTTTTCTTTAATGGAACACAAAAGGAGATTTTGAGGAGCATGTTCACTCCAATCAACAAAAGCATATAGTAACAATTGGTTTTTGTCCTCCATAAAGGAGAAAAAGGCATAATAAAAGTCCATATGACTTGTGCATTATAGTCCAAGTCTTCTGAATGCAATATGATAGCTTTCTGTAAGAAACAGTCTGGATGGGATTATTTAGAGTTAATGAAAATTTTAATTTGACTACTTTTATTGTGCAGTTCTGTCATTTTTTTGGAGCTTGACCACCCCTGGTAGTAATATGCATTTGGTTGTACAGAAAGGAGTAGAGCGAATGTTTTTTTTTAAAACATCTCCTTTTATGTTTTACTCAAGAAAGTATGTAATTTTCATTTTGGAGTAAACTTTTCCTTCAATCACTTCTGCTTTTGAGAAAACACCAATTTATCATTGTCGGAATAAGTGTGCTGTTGAGGCCTTGGTATTTATTTCTCAATTGCAACATTTCCACTTTAACACAAAGCTTTCGGAACAAAACTTTTTGTAGGTGGCACAACATAACCCAAAACATACCAGGTTTAAAAGCATCCAAAAGATTATTTGTTTTTTTCTTCGAAGAATATCCCATGAAATGATTCAAAATCGCATTGATCGTACAACGATGACTCTTGAGAAAGACAAATCCAGCTTTAATCCAGTTTGTGACAAAGAATGATGCTCTCCAAAGAGTTTGTTGTGTCACACTGGCCCATATATCTCTGTTCCCGATTCGTTGGGGTGTGTGTTGGGGGTAGAATGAATGCCCTCCAGGGACACAGGCGACAATGGCAGTGGACGAGTCTATATCCGGCTCACTGCGGTAGGGTGCGGATGTCTGAGAGAGGGGCTGCAGGCACGGAAGGAAGGAGGCCGGTGGAAGGGACGGTGCGGCGTTCTCGTGCCCCCAGCCCCTCGACAGCCTGTGAGGGGGGCTCAAAGCCCCGGTTCATATGCATGGGATGGTGAGCCTGGCAGTAGTCCACGATGGGCTGTTCGTATCTGTAGAACGCCAATGTGCCCATCTGTTGAGGAGCCTATGAGAACGGAAAATATAGAGAATAAGAAACACAGCGTTATTGTTTTGATTAATGAAAAAATTCACATCGCTCAACCAGTCAACCTAGTCTCATAGAACCACGTTACTATACCTACATTTTAGCAAAATGATTTTTTACGTGGCTTGTTGAATGTATCGTGGTTATTACCTGGTGAAATGAACACTAGTGGTGCAACAACTACGATGACATTTATTCCCTTTCAAACAAATCATGAGTAAAAGCACGGCAGATTATCAGTTCATAAACACTTACTTTTCACCCTGTTCCTCGCACTATGCTATCTTGTGACATCTAAACACATTTACTATAGCGCATGGCTTGGACAGCGATACATTTGAATGTTTGCATTACATAACCAACTACATTTCCAAGCTTGCTCAAGTGCGACCGAATTGCGTAGTAATTCTGTTTGTTGATTGGTTGGAATTAAAGAATAAAAGTTGGAGCTTTTCGTACAAGCCAAGCTGTACGCAATGTTGCTCAACAAGTAATCCACTACTTCTAAGTACTTCTATAAAATTGCTATTGATTTACTTTACTGGTCTCTTTATGAAATAGTAATCACATTACTAATTACTTTTAGGTGACATTTGAAAATACTTTTTACAGAAGTTCATTTTTCCACTCAACAAATTGAAAATAACGTCTATATTTCCTCCTTGTTCATTCTACCACAAATGTTTATATGTACAGAATCCAAGTTTTAAATGTATTACTCAATTTGGATAAACTTATTCGCAATTCTTTTTTAAATATGTGTAACCCAAGTGTTCTAAAAAGTAATTAACTTAATTGAAAGTCACTAAATATAATCTGATTACAATCATTTTAAATGTAACGTGTTAAACTACTGTTTGACTAAGTAATTAAGTAATACAATTACAGTAACTTATTATTTTGTAATTAGAACGCACCCAACACAAGTTGCACGATATCTTACAATTTCGCCATCTCGTACGATTACGAGTTGTGATTAGACTATGTTCTTGATTTTCTGATTAATTGCGATCTCCCAATATACATTTTTTATATCCCAAGATCAGTCATTTACGTTTACTTTAAAGTTTACTTCAGTTTTGCTTGTGTTGATGATTACATCTCTAAAATAAATAGCGACTGAACTGCATAGATTGGGCTCTGTTATACATTTTACAGTACAGTAATATTTTCATAATTTTCCAAGTTATAAGGTTCCCTATATAATATACATTATAGCGGAGAGATTGTCTTTCATGTATAAGCAAAATTAACATTATAACTGAAATATACCCAAATAAATCCGAATCAAATCAAAATGTATTGAAATCTGCAGTGACATTTAACCACATTTGTAAGTGAAAAGTTTGCATCATGCCCAAACAAATGCACCATAAACGGACATAACTTATCTAAAGTGTGTGAAATGTATTTTCAGTTGACTACAAATGAAGTCTTCGCTCTCCTAATAGAGGCATGAACTCTGCAATCAACCCCATAAATACATTCTTCATTTGCAGCAACAGGCCAATCAAACGTTTAGCACACACAGCAAACGAAATGAGATTGCCAAGCGGCCACCGCCTCTCTCTTTTACACAGTGCCAACACAAAAACCATTTGTGAATAACAGAAAATGCATCTGCCAGGTGGAAGATGGTATGGAATGCTGATAATTATAATACACATGGCATAAAGATCAGGGACCGTACAAAAAGTGAAGAGATACGGTTTCAGTAATTAGTGTCACATTAAATTTATTTTTTTACCCCTCCAACCTCCTTCACAAAACAGACCCTAATTACTCCTTTGATAGCAATCTGGTTGTAATTGGTACCGTTGGAAAGCAAAATGTGATAATATAATTTAGAGCTCATCTTTAGGATAATCAGGAATCATAAATTAACTTGCCAATTGTACAGAAGGTGTTGTAACAAGTCAAAAGTGTTTTATTAATGGATGCAGGTGATGCTGCTATCAAAACACTGCATGAAATTGTTATTCTTATTACACTGTAAACATTCTGACATCATTTATTTAATCTCAAGATGGCTTTTTTTGTTCTTAAAGGGATAGTTCACCCAAATAAATAAATAATGCCTATACTGCTGCTGAACAGAAGCAATGATTTATAGTTAAAAAAAGTACTTAAATATAGATCTTTTTAGCACCAAAAAGCAATTGTTTTGCGTTAGAAGACATTAATTTAACCAATGGATTCGTATGGATGACGTTTATGCCGACTGTCTGATCTTTTTGGAGCTTCAAAAGTCGTATCGCAATCCACTTGCATTTTAAGGACCATCTGAGCCTAGATATTTTTCAGTTTTTTTTCTAAACGTGTTCTACTGAACATCTGGGATGGCATGAGGGTGAGTAAATAATGAGAGAATTTTCATTTTTGGGTGAAATAACCCTTTAAGTGAAACAAAAGGAGATGGTAAGCAGAATGACAGCCTTGGTCAAGTACCAAAGCCTGCTTGATTCTTTCTGCTCTGACAATGTTCCCCAACTCTGAGGATTGGCTTATCCATGCCACACAGACAGATCAAGGTGTGGATGGAGAAGCACCGGATGAAGAACCTGTCATAGCCAGCCCAATCTCCAGACCTGAACCCCATTGAAAACATCTGGAATGTGATCAGTAGGAATATAGATGGTCACAAACATCAAACAAAGCCAAGCTGCTTGAATTTTTGCGGCAGGAGCGGTATAAAGTCACCAAGCAGCAGTGTGAAAGACTGGTAGAGAGCATGCCAAGACACCTGAACTCTTCCTTAGTTAAAACATTAGTATTGTGTTGTTAAAATTGTAAAAATCTATAAAATTCTAATTCTGAAAACATTGCACTTTTTTTAAATTATTTTGACCCGTTGTCATTTTCTGCAAATAAATGCTCTAAATGACAATCATTTTATTTGCAATTTGGGAGAAATGTTGTCAGTAGTTTATTTATAGAATAAAACACGTATCTATAAACAGTATATCCAGAGAAACTAATAATTTAGCAAATAGTAATTTGTTTTTTTAAGTTATAAACATTTTAATAGCTAAAATTAGTTAGATTCATCTAAAAACAAGACTTAATATCTCATGTAATTTTGTCTTGTTTTAGGGATGTTTAGATATTTTTACTGGAAAACGACAAAAATTCTGAGTAAGAATTTCTTTTTTTTTTTTTTTTTGCAGTGTAGGGTTTAGAATGACATGACAGTCACAGAAGTTTCATTTTTTCCCATTAACTAACAATTTTAAGAGATCTCTACCTGATCTGAGCCTAAAGTCATCATGAAACAGTGTTCACAAACCTTTGACTTCTGTAATGTGACATTTCATTATGTTTGTTGGGAATTGACTGGATGATGGCGGTTAAAAAATACAAGCCAATTCATTTCCAAGGCTAAGCATGTTATTACATTTTAATAAATTACAAATAATTATTTTTTTCTTATTATTGGAATAAAGTTCACTGATTAATTGTATTAACATTTACATATTTTTGGCTTAATTTTTCCAACATGAAGCAAATTTTCAGGTTATGCGACAAAATATTTTTTTATTCAAAGTAGGTTATATATGTAGGTTACATAAAAGCTGTTGCAGAGGATTTGGTAAACTTCAACAATATCTCACATTCCTCCCTGGATGAGATTGTGCATGTTGGGAATCAAGAATAGCAGGCCATACCGCAGTACGTTTGACATTTAAAGTGAAGGAAATGTGCCACAAACAGGGGCCAACAAACACACACACACACACACACACACACACACACACGCATCTGTGATCTTCATAAGCAACATCTAAACATGCCAGCGGTTGGCAAGTCACTCTGAATACCTGATTTCTATGCAGTCTCAGGACAGTCTCTCTCTCTTGAGTGCATACATACTCCTGCTTTTATTCTCTTAAATGGAAGGCTTGACTTCATTATGTGCGGGACACTTATTGCATTACAGCTATTTTACTGATACCAAGCATTTGGCCACCGCCATTCAAACCTCTACATCGCTGTTGCTTTGAATTGTTTCTAATTGCGTGGTAATTACGTAATATTAGATCCGGACTGTTTAAAGGAAGTAGACCCCAGTGATGAGATGCAATCACTCACATATAGGTTTGTGTACATTCACATAACTACATAGGTTATATATATATATGTGTGTGTGTGTGTGTGTAAATATATATATATATATATATATATATATATATATATATATATATATATATATATATACACACTCACCTAAAGGATTATTAGGAACACCTGTTCAATTTCTCATTAATGCAATTATCTAATCAACCAATCACATGGCAGTTGCTTCAATGCATTTAGGGGTGTGGTCCTGGTCAAGACAATCTCCTGAACTCCAAACTGAATGTCAGAATGGGAAAGAAAGGTGATTTAAGCAATTTTGAGCGTGGCATGGTTGTTGGTGCCAGACGGGCCGGTCTGAGTATTTCACAATCTGCTCAGTTACTGGGATTTTCACGCACAACCATTTCTAGGGTTTACAAAGAATGGTGTGAAAAGGGAAAAACATCCAGTATGCGGCAGTCCTGTGGGCGAAAATGCCTTGTTGATACTAGAGGTCAGAGGAGAATGGGCCGACTGATTCAAGCTGATAGAAGAGCAACTTTGACTGAAATAACCACTCGTTACAACCGAGGTATGCAGCAAAGCATTTGTGAAGCCACAACACGCACAACCTTGAGGCGGATGGGCTACAACAGCAGAAGACCCCACCGGGTACCACTCATCTCCACTACAAATAGGAAAAAGAGGCTACAATTTGCAAGAGCTCACCAAAATTGGACAGTTGAAGACTGGAAAAATGTTGCCTGGTCTGATGAGTCTCGATTTCTGTTGAGACATTCAGATGGTAGAGTCAGAATTTGGCGTAAACAGAATGAGAACATGGATCCATCATGCCTTGTTACCACTGTGCAGGCTGGTGGTGGTGGTGTAATGGTGTGGGGGATGTTTTCTTGGCACACTTTAGGCCCCTTAGTGCCAATTGGGCATCGTTTAAATGCCACGGCCTACCTGAGCATTGTTTCTGAAAATGTCTGTCCCTTTATGGCCACCATGTACCCATCCTCTGATGGCTAATTCCAGCAGGATAATGCACCATGTCACAAAGCTCGAATCATTTCAAATTGGTTTCTTGAACATGAGAATGAGTTCACTGTACTAAAATGGCCCCCACAGTCACCAGATCTCAACCCAATAGAGCATCTTTGGGATGTGGTGGAACGGGAGCTTCGTGCCCTGGATGTGCATCCCACAAATCTCCATCAACTGCAAGATGCTATCCTATCAATATGGGCCAACATTTCTAAAGAATGCTTTCAGCACCTTGTTGAATCAATGCCACGTAGAATTAAGGCAGTTCTGAAGACGAATGGGGGTCAAACACAGTATTAGTATGGTGTTCCTAATAATCCTTTAGGTGAGTGTGTATATATATATATATATATATATATATATATATATATATTGACTCTTCATTGATTAAAGGAGTATTTCAATTATAAATGAAAATAGTAATTATTAACCCACAGACCTAATTGCAGTTAAAGTCTGGTAGCATTAAATCAGTAAGCTATTAATGTATAATCTCTAGTAGCTCTAAAAGTACATATCTACAAGCAACTTGCACAGACTTCAAAGTCTGAAATGTCCTGTGTTGTTCTGTGACAATTGTGTTACTCAAAGATCCAGTATCAGCTAAAAAAGTGCTGATTTGTGGGTATATGTGAGCGCCGACTTGTCATTCATAACATGCAACACAATCTTTTTAGTATATTTAACCTTCGTTTTTTCCACAAGCCATCTCATGGGCCAGATTGGGCTCGATATGCCCGGGCGTGTGATTGACACCCATGTTAAATGTGTTTATGATATGAATGATAATGAAGGTCTGGAGATCCAATTAACGTAAGACTGATAATAAATCACCACAAATTCATTTTGGATGTGTAAGACACTTTCAAAGCATTTGGATAAAGTACAATTATTTATTTCAGCCGTTGTGGGCAAAGGGGCAGTGAACGTCTCCGCTATAGAAATATATTTATAATATAGTGGATGGGGATTTATTCCAAGAAACACCAAAAATAATTAAATACGACTTGTGCACTATAACGATAGCTTTGTGTGAAAAAACAGACAAAATTTAAAGTAGTTGTTCATGTTGATTATTCACCGCTGTACCACTGAAAGAGCAGCTTGGACATTCTACATTCATAGAAGAACGAAAGTATACGACACGGTTTGGATAAACAAATCCTTTAAGAAAATAAATAAACCAATAGCTTTGAACATACAAATGAAAAGATTTGCTAACAATAAATGCAACCATGATTAAAGGAAAGTGCAATTATTGTTGCTGCATATTCTAATGCACAACATGACTGCAGCCCTAATGTGGACTGGGACTGGTCTAATGGTATTGTCAATTACACCTTTTAATGCCCTCAATTGCATCACAAGCACAAGTTCCATCGAGCGATTAAGAAAGATAGAGAGACACCTTTCAAAATCTAAGATGACTAAATCTTACAATCTGACAATCTGCTGTGATTTGTTAGCAGCACCTTTGCCATCTGTAAACTCTCAAAACTGATTGCGTTAAACCCACAAATGCAACCTCCATGCAAACATTAGAGAGCTGAGACGCAACATCCAGAGACACAGAACATGTTCCATCAGACCGCAATTGGATTGTGCTCTATTACCCTAAAGAAGACAGATCAATTTACGATGAAGGCTTGTCAGATTAAATACGACCCCTGTCTCCCAGTCGCAATGACGTAAACTATAGATAGATATGCTCGTGAAATTCACTTTAGGGTGTGGGATTGCTTCCATTGTCAAGCCTGGTTCGTATATTGTGGTATAACGTTGGGTATTCAGAAAGGACATGAATTGTAGTTTAAGGTATACAGTAGATGGTTTCGGAAGTGTTTTTTCTATTATTTTCTACATCAGGGTATCAAAATGCTTCATAAAAGAGGTCTAAGCCATGACGCATACATACATACATACATACATACATTTCAAACGTATTTGAAAATCAGACAAAACGACAAAGTTACATGGTCTGCACTTGCACTTATATAGCGCCTTTTTAAACCTTAGAGGTTACCAAAGCACTTTACACTGTGTCCCATTCACCCAATCACAAACACTCCTAAACCAATGACAGTAGAGTTGCCATGCAAGGTGCTAGCCTGAAATTGGGAGCAACTTGTGATTCAGTGTCTTGCCCAAGGACACTTCGGCATGTGGAGTTGTGTGGGCCGGGAATCGAACCACCAACCCACAACTTCGAACCACCAACCCACAGCTTAACACTTATTTTCTGCTCTATTACTCACACACTGCCATCAAAGCACTTTAACTATAACGCATTATTTGAAAAACTGCTCTAATTTTATGAGTGCATAAAGCGTTGTGCAATGACCGTGCACAACGTATCCAATTTTCGTGAGATCGCTAATGAAAAAATTGGATCATTTTTTTTATTGGCCGTTATTTCCAATCAAGCTGTAATTTTCCAAATGATGCAAAATGTGTGAAAAGTGTATGTATTTTGGATACATCAAATGTTAGCTATGAAATTAGCCATAGCAAGACAAAGACCCAGCAAACACAGAAAGTTCCCCTAACGTTCCCGTATTGTTCCCATTTGGTTATATTTTGGGAACCAAACAGGAACGTTCAGGGAATGTTCCCTGTAGGTTATTTTAGGTTCTATTTTTCTTAAACAAATTAAAAGGTTGCAAATGTTTGCTTTAACAGCAGTGATCAAATGCTTAATTACATGACCATTATCAGGCAGTAGAGAGCGCTCATTGATTGGCAAAGTCTTTTTTTACATTCCCATAAAGTTTCCAACCTTCTGGGAACCAAAAACTAATGTTCCCAGAACATTCCCAGAACGTAAAATAGTTAGCTGGGTAGTCAGCCACTTTATTTCAAACCCATTTACCGTTCTTTCCACCACAGCATTCAGTAAAACACAAAACAGAATCTGAAATGTGCTGGAAATGACTCGCTGGTGGTCATTAAATGACAAATAAACACCGTTGGAAATTGTTAGTACACAAAATAAATAAACCAGTGAGTGTGTGAATAATGTTTTATATAGGATAAGAATTTGTAATTTGACATTCTTAAAATCCACAGTTCTAAAAGTGCCCTAAGTTGAAGAAAACAAACTATAGTTTATAGTACAATAAAGTTAGGATCAATTATTTGGTGCTTCCAAATCATTAAGTGTAATCAGAATCGTTAACATCTTTACAATTTCCATCCCCGTTGTGGCATTCATAATTATACTCTAAATAAAGAAACACATCATGCAGATTTGTTTAGCAGGGGGTCTACATGAAGGGCGAGTAGAATGACTTTAAGGCTCAGTTTGCCTAATTCCTTAAGCGGAAATAAAGAAGTGAAAATGTTTTCTTAGAAGCATTTAAATGAGCTTATGGCTCTATTGTGTCAAACAAATTGCTGTTTTTGCATGTTTGCGACCACAGCGGGAGAGAATGGGTCTGGACTTCAAGCGGCATCTAAAACTATTCCGTAGTCTCTTGCTAATTTCTGTTTTTGCACATCCCGTTACGTGCTTGCACTGTGATTGCATTCTGGCAATCTAACGAAAGTGTTTTTTAGCATGTTCTCTGGGGCTTCCACGTGCCTTTTGAAGACTGCTGTATTCATATGCATCTGGCAAATAATCACATTGCCTTGTTTACATATGCGCGGATTCGCTTAATCCTCGAGGTTGGTTTAATCTTTATGCTGCTGAGTGTTCTGTGGAAAACAGCTGTGTAGCAGTGCACGGATGTCGATTCATTTGGGAACGAGGTCTTTGAGTTGTCGCAATTGACCGTTGCTGATACAAACCCCATTTGTACTGCCTTGTCAATCCTATTTCTCCCTTTTATGGACTGCTCGAGCAATCATTCTGTATGCTAGTGAGCAATCAATTTTCCATAAATGTAAATAGGATTAAAGTTTATCCGTCCCCTTTCCTTAATTTTCCTTCCTTCATAATTGTAATTCCATACACAAAAATGTAAGTAATTTCCTCATCATCTTGTTGTTCCAAACCAATTTGACCTTTCTTTCTTTCTTTCTTTCTTTCTTTCTTTCTTTCTATCAAGAGATGTTAGGCTGAGTGTTTACCTCAGTCACTATTCACTTTCATTGTATGGAAAAAAAAGATGCAATGAAAGTGAATGGTGACTGAGGCAAAAATTCTGCCTAACTGTGAACTAATTTAAAGTGAACTGCTGTAGGTTCAATTTTAATAATGCATTTCTTTTTATTATGAATTACACAAAACATATTATCAAACACACAACACATGGGATATTTCCAGAAGAATTAGATTATATTAATAATACAATGTGCCACCTATTGAAATTTGTATTTAATTTCTGCATATATATTTCTATACAGTACTGTTGTGTATGTCGCTGTTCTTTTCTGCATATCGCTGACTGTTTCAGCTTTTCGCGCCCGTTTGGCATCGTTCTGGCCCACCGGGAAAAGTCCGGGTTCTCCTTATGGCCAGTCCGCCCCTGGACTACGGTAAGGCTTTTTTCACAAACACCCTTCCACCCCCTGTCCATTTGAAAATAGGATTACAGCTGTTTGGGAATGATGCATATTTTAAAAATAAAAGGCTTTTTGGCTTCACAGGCCTGTTGTCCATCCCGGTTTAATCAGAAATATTGGGAGCTCTTGCGTTTGGCAGCTGCGGTTGAAGCTTTTAAAAATGTGACTTAAAGCGGGTTGCGTCTGGGCCCTTGCCAGCATTTTGTGTTAAGAGCTAAGTGCTGCTGATGCACAGGACTGCGCCTTACAATCTCCTCCACTTACTTCACAATACAGAGCTGTGGTGCGCATTTCCCCTACAATTCCAGATGCACTGAGAGCTGAATGCACAATATAGAGGTGGAAGATTAGTGTATTGCTTAATTCATACTGTGTAGGATTTAGGTGGTGAGGGTGCCTTTAACCCCACACTCAGTGTAAAAGGTCCCCATGGGGGGTTATAGTGAAATGTACAATAGTTTCACTGTAGGGCAAAATTTGTCAAATTAGGCAAATACATTTGAGGCATCTCATTGTGATTGTATCGTTCAATGTGAGCCCACTTTGTTCTTTCGTATAGGTTTATAGATTTGTTATGAAGAATGGGGCTTTTTACCTCATATATCATTTCACCTATTGGACATTTATTTAAAAAACTTTTGATTTAATCAACTTGAACAAAACTGAAATGACATGATAAGTACACTGCCAGGCCATAAAATAACAAAGTCACCATTTGGATTCAAATAAGCAGATCCTTAAGAGTCTATGATTGGATCATTATTGTAATGATTAATATGTTTCAGCTGGCAAAAATTATTTTAACCCTTTCAGACGCAGTGTGTCGCTTCTCATATCTTAAACAACCATGTCGGCAGTAGCGGTTTTAACCACCATGCAATTGCGTGGGGCCCCGGACGTCGGGGGGGCCCCCGCCCCAGTAGGAAAGCTCCGCAAAAACGATTGAGGGGTGAAATGTTGTTCTGGGTACACGCATGAATACGCTGTTTTCAGCGCTCTTGGAACGGCCCACGTTAGAAGCCGCTGGGGTCGGGACAATAGATTTTTTTAAGTAGGGATCAGGTTTGTAATTTATGCCAAAATATATAGGCCGTCCTAAATTGTTTTGTGCACATGCTTTCACTCACAGATACGCACAAAAGGATTAGTTAGGAGCTGTTCACACCGAACGTGTTTTTGCCTAAGTTTTTTCCTGTGTAAACGAGCTGGACGAACGTCCATACCTGCTGCACCGTGTCTCGCTGTTTCTTCAGTGTCTCACGGAGGACTGGCACATTTTTAGACACCGTGTCAAGTTAAAAATGCATGCCGAGACACCTGCGTTCTGTATCAGTAATTGAACTGTATTTATTTTTTTTAGCACAGGTGTCACAAAGATTTAACATTCTGAACAAGTTCAGGTTGCAAAGAGGGGATTGTTACAATTATTCCAGATTGTTCTGCAACAAGCAAATTTCAGCGCTTGATAAACGGCAATGTTTTATTTCCTTCTGCTCTAGTGTGCTGAGGGGCTGCCGTGAATTGTATGCGTATTGTTAGTTACGAATGTTGCCTACAATGCTTACATAAAATACAGCCTCATCATCAGAATATAAACTCCAGGTGAAAGTAAAGTAAATAAGACAGGAATGTATTATAATTGTATACAACAAATCCTCAAAGTTATAAAAATACTTTATCATATTATAATGGCAAACTGTAAAACAATTAATACATGTTTGGTTATAAAATTAATAACTGAATTCCAAAATGTTATTTAATACAAAGTAGTTGGTTTTGCACACCCTGCTAAAAAAATGTATTTTTTTTTATAAATGTATGCTGGTAAATATTTATTACTGTGTAATAAAATGTATTACTGTGTTTATTACTATCACCTACCTGTGTGCATCAAGGGAAAAATGTCAAATTTAGAACACGGAAAATGACATTTAATTACATCTCTTTTTTGAGATTTTCCAATTGCATTTGAAGGAATTCAATAGGAACATTCATGATTAAAAAATATTCAATAAGGAAGTATTAACCAACTTTTGTGGCAGGTTTTCTACAATGATTAATTCAATGAATTTCAACTTTTATTCTCTCTCTCTCTCTCTCTCTCCCTCTCACTCTCTCTCTCTCTCTCTCTCTCTCTCTCTATCTCTCTCTCTCTCTCTCCCTCTCGATCTCTCTCTCTCTCTCTCTCTCTCCCCCTCTCGATCTCTATCTATCTCTCTCTCCCTCTCTCTCTCTCTCTCTCTCTCTCTCTCTGCCACTGGTCCTAATAAGATGGTTAAGCTTTTCGGCATTGCAAAAAAAAAAAAAATTAAATAAGCCACTTTTAGCTGCGTTTGTGTGCTAAAATGTCACTGGTTTCTCTCTAATAATCTCCACTTCTCTTTTGATTTTCTCAGCGGACTCATGCGAGGAATCGCTATTTTGGATTCACTATACACAACGCATAATTTCAATTATATAAACCCATTGCATATTGTTCAGGAAACTCTAAGGAGTCATTTAAGGGTTAAACTTCTGACGTACGGAGTCACATGTCCAAACACAATGCGCACAGTGCCAACAAAAGTGCCTATGGTAAGAAACCTCTTAAAATTTTTTCACTGAAACCTGTTTGGTTGTAAAGAGTAGCATCTCCAGTTTGGTTTGATATGCTGCTTTAAATATGTAGTTTGTTTTTCGCGCTTTGGCGCACTGATAAACATAAAGTACTCGGATGAGTGCTGTGGAGAGGATTTCTGACAGGCGTTCCAAACTGATTGGTAATAGTTACATGTCAAAAAATGAAATAGAAAATGCGAGGGAGGTTACTCTATATATATATATATATATATATATATATATATACATATATAGGTTTTTAACACTGTTACACTTTCTGTTGAAAATAAAATAGGATTTATTTTAATTTGATATATTTTAAATTTCCGTCAAACGTCACTGGTTTCCAATGAAGGCACAGAGTAAGAGCACCAGTTTCAGTTTCAGCCTAAAAACACATTCATTCATTGCTTCATTCACTCTCTCGCATCTGCCAGGATCCACCGCGTAAGACAGCTCAGCCCAAGTCATTTGTATGCCACGCTGCACACTGGGCACACGATGCACGCTATCCAAGTTTTCTCCTTGCCGCAGTGGACAGACCTAAAACACTGAACTACCCCTCTGACAAAGGGACAGACCAGGAAGGCTGCAGAATATGGTTAATATGCCAGCAAGGCGGCCTACAGACAAAGGAGAACCAGAGCATGCCAAACACTCTCTGATTCCTTTCTGCCTTTTTACCCTGTCCTTTATTTCCATTGTCTTTTCCCCTTAAGAGGTTTCTTTAATCACTTTGGCTCATGTTCACTGTCTCTCTCTGCCTCGGGAAAAGCGTTTTGCCGTGGACTGTCCTGTGATGCAGAACGACGTGCTCGTCAGAACAGTTTGATAAGCGTTCTAAACCCAATAGCTTAAAAATACATTAATTTCAATGCATGATGACATTAATGTGTCGATTGTGTCTCTTTTCTATTGGTCCACTGTGTACAAATTAGGGTTTGCACAAGATAGTAGACTATCCCCCATTATGGGTGTTCCAATGTATCCTGTTTATTTTATTGCAAGTGCTTCGTATCAGGGGAAACAGTCAGTAGGGGGTGCACACAGAATGAATTGCGCTGATGGTGTTGTTTATTTGCACCCGCTGTCTGCATAGTTTTACCCGATTCACCAAAGTAATACATTTACAAAAAACATCTCTTTTTTTTTTATCAAATTGTTTATCTTTCTGCAGGAAATAATAATGTAATAATAATAAAGTGAATAATAAAATTACACTGAAGTGTAATTTGCAAAGAAAGTAAAGAACGATAATCACTTTATTGAAATATGTATATATTATGCAGCACTACAGGCAGGGTTGGGAGGGTTACTTTTGAAATGTATTCCACTACAGATTACAGATTACATGCTGTAAAATGTCATTTGTAACGTATTCCGTAAGGTCTTACTAGAAAAAATTAAATATGATCATGTCTGGTAACATGTGCATGTAAAATGGCTAGAAATAGCATTTTAGCTTAGCGTAAAGCTAACAATTCACACAAGGTTTATTTCTATTTCTTCTGCTTCAAACGTACTTCTCTGTCTGCTCGTATGAATGTGACACATCATAAGAAAGTGTTTCACCGCTGTTCAAATGCACTTTGGATCGCATCATTTATATGTATAAATGTTTTCCATCTGAAAGGACGAAATATTAAATGAAACAAATGACAATAAAATTAAAGATCACTTTGTGGGGACCAAATGTCCCCATAAGGAAAGTAAAACCCGTTGTGGGGGCAATTTGTCGGTCCCCATGAGGAAAACAGCTTATAGATCATACTAAATTATGTTTTTTGAAAATGTAAAAATGCTGAAAGTTTTCTGTCTCCCATAAAACATGGAAACCCAACATGTGTGTGTGTGTGTGTGTGTGTGTGTCACAAGATAAGGTTTATTGATGAGGAATAAATAAATACAAATATATTAATATTGGATTAAGTTTTTCCACGAAATAAAAGGTGTTACCAATCCATTTTGTTGTTTATGTTCACAAAATCCATTAAACAGTGTGTGAAGTTTAAAAACGAAAAATCTTTTTTCTATATTTTTTTGATATATTTATGAAAAGGCATATTTTATTTAGTTGCTGTAACCCTGAGAAAACTTCTTCATATCCTTCACTCAAAACCAAAAAAAAATATGCTTGAAAACTTTATTTTAATTATCAAGTTGTGTACACTTATGTATTCAAGGGCCAAGGAAAGTACTTGATGGTTGCAAATTGGACTGTGGGTAGGTTGTGCATAAGGCACTGGGTATTTTGCTGTAATACCACAAGCTAAAATGTCACATCTCTTCACTGAATACGTCCCTGTACTGTTTCTTTCTCGCTATTGTCATGTTGAAATGAAACCGCAGAGAGAAATTCCACTCTGGCTCGTGACCTACGGTTCAGCCTATCTCAAACAGAGCATTGTGTTCTTCTCTCGAGCAAGATTTCGTATGATATCACGATCACTCTTGTGCGCTTGCTACACGCTGAAGCACAGATGGCCAGAATGAGTATATATCTGTCTATCAAACATCCGCTGGCCTCTCGCCAGGTCTGATAGTGAGGCTGTATATCCGATATCTCTCCACACTATGCTGAGCACACTGTTTCTTAAAGGGATAGTTCACCCAAACACAAAAATTCTGTCATTATTTACTCAACCCTCATGTCATTCCAAACCTGTATGACTTTCTTTCATCTGTGAAATACGAAAGGAGATTTAAGTATGCTTGAAGAAAAGTCATACAGGTTTGTGAAAAGTCATATGAAACAACATGAAAGTGAGTAAATGCCAAAATTGTAATTTATTGCAGTGAACTATCATTTTAAAACTAGACGGCAATGGCTGCACAAACAAGCCCACCATTTTTAAATATTCAGGCCATGAATGGGTAAGTCTGTGAATCCAAACAAAGGAGTGTCCACATTGGCCAAAGCCCAGGAGATAGCATGTCATGTAGACACCAGGCATGCCAACTGAATGAAATTCGGATCTGAAAGCTGTTTTGTTTATTTATTTATTTATTTATTTTAACTGACACTCTCCTTTTTCATTTTGTATCTACTGTACTAACCAGGCAGATGGTTCAATATGTCTAAGTGCCGTCTATTTATTTCTTAAACAGAAAAAGATATTTCAATATAGCGGAATTCCCAGTAGAATACAGATACCGGATGCAGTAGCTGGAAAATATTTGTATTTGTTCTTATGGCATGCTTCTCTGTACCTCCAGATCTTGTTATAAAGTTTATTTGCCAAGACGAAGGCAGAACATGTGGATTGTTCTTCTGTCTCCATGGTAGTTATGAAATGTAGTGTGGTAGTGTTTTTTTTCTTCTGTGCCTCTGCTCTGCATTTGTCCTGATATAATATGAAGTCAGAGGAAGATTACATCAACTGAATATTTCATATGTATTGTGTGTCTCTCATGTCTCATGGTAAAATGATTCAGGAGTCTTATTTTGTCCTGTCTGTTTTGGTTTGGTCAATATCTATCACCTGAGGTTGTGCAAGGGTTGCTTTTGAAAATTTTCTGGAGAAAATCGAACATTCTTGAATATTTAGCTCATATGAACAGAACACTTTAGGTACAAGTATCACTTTCATAAGTTTTATATGTAAATTCCTCACCAGTGCTTGTCTTTTGATTTTGTTGTGTCCTTTGTGGTGCTATATACAATGCACATGACTTGACATGGTCTGCACTTATATAGCACCTTTTTAAACTTAGCGGTATTCAAAGCGCTTTACTCTGAGTGTCTTTCACCCATTCACACACACACACACCAATGAGCTGCCATGCATGGCACTAGCCTGCCATTGGGAGCAACTTAGTGTTCAGTGTCTTGCCCAAGGACACTTCGGCATGTGGAGTCGTGTGGGCCGGGTATCGAACCTCCAACCATGTGATTAGTGGCCAACCCACTCTACCACCTGAGCCACAGCCGCCCCTGAGTGGTGGCACATTTAGTGCTGTTTGCAAAGGCAAGAATCTCTATCATTATTAGTCAAATTTAGGATTAGGGATTGTAAAGACCCCTAACCCAAAGTATTAAACTTTGGTGTAAAACTCATCCTGCACCATTTGTGCTAAGGACATTGTGGAAATAAACAAATATATTTAGCCCTTGTCTCCAATTTTAAAATAAAATGTCTGAAGTACCCAGCACAGTGTGCTCTGTTTGTATGCTGCACCTTTTGGCAGTAAATGTATAAGGTCATCTCGGTATTGCGCTCTGAAAATTTACTACAAAGTATACATGCTGCATTTCTAGTAGGGGTAGTATGCCATTCCAAACATACATTTAAAATGTGAGTGCTGTGTCAACCATTCAACAGAAGCAGCAATAGCTCCCTTGTTGCTAGGCAATAACGCAAGATAATGAGAAAATAAATAACTTATACCTAAATTGTAAAGCAGGCTGCTGTGGGAGTCTCATTTATATGATGAATACATGTTGCCCTGAGGTTTATTGATCATTAGAGTTACATCAATCGATTGTAATGCCTTAAATGATGAACCAAAAGAAATGTAAATTTAATGTTGTATAAAGTGCATGCATACTTTCTGTAACAGTTTAAACACATAATGCATGGATCATGTTTTTATTATCCAAGTCAGGATTGTTTACAGTATGTAGTATTTAAAATAGGGCTGTCAATTGATTAAAATATCATCAATAATCTCATAATTTTTCGGGATAATGGTTTTCAATAAAATTGTTTACATTAGTTACTGCAATATTTAACATGAACTAACAATGAACAATTCTTGTACAACATTTATTAATCTCGGTGTGGCAGGGCGGAGGGCGGGGGCGTGTCGTTATTCTGCACACCCGGCCCCTAATTGGGCTGATTAGCCTGAGAGGGATAAGGGCCGACTGGAGAAGGCAGTGCGACAGAGGGAGAGTTATGGACAGCTGTCCGACACCTGTGTGTGTGTGTGTGTGTGTGTGTGTGTGTGTGTGTGTCTTTTGGTTCAGTTCTTCATTAAAATATTATTTACATTGTCAAGCCGGTTCTCGACTCCTCCTTTCCACCAATCCCTTTACACTTCCGAAACCAGGGAAGGAGAAGGGTTGCGCCATAGTGGAGTTCTCACCGCTACCATCCACCCCAAAGGAGCAGCCGTGGCCATCCACTGGAGGACGGAGGAGCCCCGGCCGCCTGGAAGTGGAGGAACGGCCGCTGACCGTGAGGGGAGGAAGGGCTCCCAACCAACTGCCTGGAGGTAGTTACCGCTGCCAGTGGTGGGGGAGACCCCTACCCTCCTCCAAAAATGCGGTGGGGCATTCCGTCCGCCAGGGGCCAGAGGACTGCCTCCGATCCACCTGGGGAGGTGCGGCTGTCATCCACTAGATGGTGGAGGAGTGGCTGAGGACCAGACTACAGCATATCTGTCACGATTCCCTGTTGTCAGCCTTGTGCTTTTCCCTCACCTTCACCATAAACTACGTTTCCCACATTTCCCGGCCTATCACTCCCTCATCATCCCCACCTGTCTGTCATTCCCTCGTTTAGTTCTATGTGTATATAAGCCCTGTTGTTTTGTCAGTCCTTTGTCGATCGTTGAATGTTGTTCCTGCCTGTCACCGTGTTCCAGCCTCTTCCCCTCGTGGTTATTTTATAGTGTTTCCCCATCGTGGATATTTCTTGGTTGCAGTGTTTTCCTTTGTTTTATGTTTAATAAAGAAGCTGCATTTAGATCCTCACTCTCCGGCTGCTCATTCGTAACAGAACGATCGAACCACAATGGATCTAGCAGCATTTTTTATGGAGCTGACCCAGGCAGATCTAACCATTCGGGAGTTCACCCACTACTTCTCCCGCGTAGCTGGTTTCACCGGCTGGGATGACAAGACCCTGAAGTCAGCTTATAGAACCGGTCTACCCATACACCGATGGTGGGAGTTGCCTGAGATAGGTAATTACACCTGGCAGGAATATGTGGAGCTCATCCTGGAGACGTACGCTGCGGAGGAGCCTCCTCTCTCGATTCCGGGCTGGGCTTCTGGGTATTCCACGCCTGCCACGGCCAACGAGCCAACGCCCACGCCTGCCATGGCCAACGAGCCAACGCCCACGCCTGCCACGGCCAACGAGCTGGAAGCCTCGTCCGTCCCAGAGCCGGCGTTGCCAGCCTCGTCCGTTCCAGAGCCAGCTTTACCAGCCTCCTCTGCCAGGAAAAGGAGGAGGAGAAGAGGAGGGGCTTCTGCTCACCAGTCTCCGTCCTCCATGGCCAAGTCCTCAGAGCCAGAGCCAGCGCCTGTAGCCTCGACCGTCCAAGAGCCAGAGCCAGCGCCTGTAGCCTCGACCGTCCAAGAGCCAGAGCCAGCGCCTGTAGCCTCGACCGTCCAAGAGCCAGAGCCAGTGCCTGTAGCCTCGACCGTCCAAGAGCCAGAGCCAGTGCCTGTAGCCTCGACCGTCCAAGAGCCAGAGCCAGTGCCTGTAGCCTCGACCGTCCAAGAGCCAGCGCTTGTAGCCTCGACCGTCCAAGAGCCAGAGCCAGAGCCAGCGCCTGTAGCCTCGACCGTCCAAGAGCCAGAGCCAGCGCCTGTAGCCTCGACCGTCCAAGAGCCAGAGCCAGCGCCTGTAGCCTCGACCGTCCAAGAGCCAGAGCCAGCGCCTGTAGCCTCGACCGTCCGAGAACCAGCCCTTCTTGAGCCTCCCGAGCTTTCCAGAGCTCCGCCTCCCGAGCTTTCCAGAGCTCCGCCTCCCGAGCTTTCCAGAGCTCCGCCTCCAGAGCTTTCCAGAGCTCCGCCTCCAGAGCTTTCCAGAGCTCCGCCTCCAGAGCCACTCACAGCTCCACCTCTCGAGCTTTCCAGTGCTCCGCCTCTCGAGCTTCCCAGAGCTCCGCCTCTCGAGCTTCCCAGAGCTCCGCCACCCAGGGCTCCGCCTCTCGAGCCACCCAGGGCTCCGCCTCTCGAGCCACCCAGTGCTCCGCCTCTCGAGCCACCTAGTGCTCCGCCTATCAAGACACCCAGTGCTCCGCCTCTCGAGCCACCCAGTGCTCCGCCTCCCGAGCTTCCCAGTGCTCAGCTTCCCTGTGCTCAGATTCCCAGAGCTCCGCCTCCCGAGCCTCCCAGTGCTCCGCTTCCCAGGGCTCCGCCTCCCGAGCTTCCCAGAGCTCCGCCTCCCGAGCTTCCCAGAGCTCCGCCTTCCGAGCTTCCAAGGACTCCGCCTTCTGAACCTTCCTTGGCTCCGCCTACCATGGCACCGCCCCTGGAGTCCTCCTCGGCTCCTCCCTGGCCTTCTGACCCTGTCTCGTGGCCTCCTCCCTGGCCTTCTGACCCTGTCTCGTGGCCTCCTCTCAGGCCTTCTGACCCAGTCCTGTGGCCTTCTCCTTGGCCTCCTGACCCTGTCCCAGTCCTGTGGCCTTCTCCTTGGCCTCCTGACCCTGTCCTGTGGCCCTCTCCCTGGCCTTCTGACCCTGTCTCGTGGCCTCCTCTCAGGCCTTCTGACCCAGTCCTGTGGCCTTCTCCTTGGCCTCCTGACCCTGTCCCAGTCCTGTGGCTTTCTTCTTGGCCTCCTGACCCTGTCCTGTGGCCTCCTCCCTGGCCTTCTGACCCTGTCCTGTGGCCTCCTCCCTGGCCTTCTGACCCTGTCTCGTGGCCTCCTCTCAGGCCTTCTGACCCAGTCCTGTGGCCTTCTCCTTGGCCTCCTGACCCTGTCCCAGTCCTGTGGCCTTCTCCTTGGCCTCCTGACCCTGTCCTGTGGCCCTCTCCTTGGCCTCCTGACCCTGTCCTGTGGCCTCCTCCCTGGCCTTCTGACCCTGTCCTGTGGCCTCCTCCCTGGCCTTCTGACCCTGTCCTGTGGCCTCCTCTCAGGCCTTCTGACCCTGTCTCGTGGCCTCCTCTTAGGCTTTCTGACCCAGTCCTGTGGCCTTCTCCTAAACCTCCTGACCCTATCCTAGCCCAGTGGCCATCCCCTGACCCGGTCCATGCTCTATGGCCGCCTCCCTGGCCACCTGACCCACGGCCATTTCCCTGGCCTCCTGACCCTGTCCCTGCCCTATCTGTCTCCTTGCCACCCCCCCGTTCTGTCATAGTCTTGTCCCTCTGTGCCCCTTGTGTCCCCTTGGACTGCCTGTTTGCCCCTTGTGCCCTCTTGGACTGCCTGTTTGCCCCTTGTCTGCTCGCCCCGAGCCCCTCCCTCACCCCTTGGACAATTGTTTTTTTTGTTTTGTTTGTTCTTATTTTTTCTTTGAGGAGCGTCTGGAAGCCGCTCCTTTGAGGGGGGGTTATGTCACGATTCCCTGTTGTCAGCCTTGTGCTTTTCCCTCACCTTCACCATAAACTACGTTTCCCACATTTCCCGGCCTATCACTCCCTCATCATCCCCACCTGTCTGTCATTCCCTCGTTTAGTTCTATGTGTATATAAGCCCTGTTGTTTTGTCAGTCCTTTGTCGATCGTTGAATGTTGTTCCTGCCTGTCACCGTGTTCCAGCCTCTTCCCCTCGTGGTTATTTTATAGTGTTTCCCCATCGTGGATATTTCTTGGTTGCAGTGTTTTCCTTTGTTTTATGTTTAATAAAGAAGCTGCATTTAGATCCTCACTCTCCGGCTGCTCATTCGTAACAATATCGGAGAATTGGCGAGTAATTTATTTTTTTTCTCTCTCTCTTCAGCTGCCGCTCCCTGCTGGCCTTTTCCCTCTCTTTTTTTTGTTTTGCTAATTTTTGGGGGTTTCCCTCCCCTTGTCCCCTCCCCTGATCCAGGTAGATGGTGATGACCTGCCAGCAGATGGGGTGCAAGGCAATTAGAAGCCTAATTTGTGTGCTTTTCAATTCACCCAGTTGGCCGCTGTTTAATTGTCTAGCATAATAGCACTGTGAGACCACAAGGTGGTGATATAACATGTAGATCCCATACACACACAGGACGAGCTGATGCGGCGCAGCAGATGGCAGTCCAAAGTTATGAAGTGTTTTGAACTTCTTCAAGAATGAACCAAATAACATTGATGAGTTTGCAGGTTAGTGTATGAAACTGGTGTACCAGTACAAACTGAACGAAGAGAAATGACAACATTTATTATGCAATTTCTCGGTATGTAGTCTTGCTATTCAGGCTGTCAAGCCACAAAACAACATATTTGTAATTGAAAATACACTGTGTAAGCAATATGAAAGATACTTAGACGCAATAAATTCTATCATCCAGTGATGGCTAGAGAAAATAATATTTGTACTTTGATAATGATTTGGGTCAAATTTAATGGAAATCTCTGTGAGTTGCACTGCAGAATTTTGAAAAAGCATAGATCCAAAGCCTAATATGTTTTATAAAAATTTATATCAAATATTTATTATAATATTCATTAATTCTGTTTTATCATTGTAGCCTAATGATTTGATTAGTTACCGTTGTGCAAAAAGGCATAGATAAACCAACTATTACAGTTGATATCAGTTCTACATATCGGTTATCGGATTTGTAAACATACAAATAATCAGTCTCGGTCATTCTCTAGTATTAAGCAGTGGCCAAGAGAGATCATATAATCTGAGACAAATGTTAATGTCAGGTGTAAACGGGGTCGAAAAACAAATAGAATAAAACGGAATGTAAAATTAGATAAATGCGTTAACTGTGGTTTCATTTATCACATGTGTTGATGTGTTCACTTTGACAGCTCTCATTTAAAATCACTAGAGAGTTACTGTACATGGACACAGTGGTCTGATATTGTTTGACATCTAACAACTTTCTGACAAGCCTTCACCATCTGGCAAAATCACATTTAACAATCATTTAAATCTTTTATTCAACATAGCCCGATATCGTTTCATCACAAGCTCAAAGAGTTCCTGTAGAAGTCCAGTAGTAAGCAGAATATTATTCTTATATGATTATTAAGAGACATATCTGATATGCTGTTTGTTTTATTGTTATATTGCATGAGTTTGAATCCAATGAACTTCAAACTGTCTCTCTATAATAAAAAAACACTCAGTTTTTCTAAAATCAGTATTTTGTCTAGTTTTCTATTTAAAATATCTACAGTAAACTTCCCTAAACAAAGATACAGTTACTGAATATAAAGTCTTATCGTTTTTTTCTTACACATTTTTGCTTGTAAATATAGATAAATGTATCTTATTTAAAATATTAGATTTAAGTTTTAGATATTTAACTATACATTTTTACATGAAAAAAGGTCTGTTGATGCAATGAATATGATCTTTACACAGTGCATGCATTCTCTTCGTCTTGCAGTGCAGAGTACTGACCTGGAAATTGGAAATTCATGGAGGTAAACAGCTGTGTAGAGTGCAGCCCGGTTAACTGCAGCACCGCATTATTGCTGACTTGGCTTTTTTTTTTAATTCACAATTTGATTTGGAAATGTCAAAGTGGCTTTAATCCATCACATGGACAGGTTTATCTCCCTGTAATGCTGTTGATCCTATTTACAGCTCATTGATGTCACCAAAGCACACCCTCCTTGACCGCGCATGCAGTCATTTTCATATTTCAGGATACCTTCAAATGATATAATCCATTTCAAAACCAAATGCTCGTGTGTGTGGCACATGTGTCTTCTGTCGGCATGTACCTTTCATTAAAGTGCATTTCGTTATGTTAGCACTGATACACTTTGACCATTTGCTTAACTTGCACTTGCATATATAATACTAATTTGGATAATTAGTATTATATATATATATATATATATATATATATATATATAATTTTTTTTTTTTTTTTTTGTATTTTTTTTACAGTGTATACTATAGTATAGTATAATGTAGTGTATTGCACTATAGTATAGGATAGTCTAAAATAGTATAGTATAGTGTGGTATAGTATAGAGTAGCATTGTGTAGTATAGTCTAGTGTAGTTTAGTTTTGGCTAATCTAGTGTAGTGTTGTGTAGTGTAGTCTAGTGACCGCTCTCCACTGAACATCGACGACTCCTCTGTGGAGTTCGTCAAGAGTACCATATTCCTTGGTGTTCACCTGGCGGAGAACCTCACCTGGTCCCTCAACACCAGCTCTATTACCAAGAAAGCCCAGCAGCGTCTCTACTTTCTTCAAAGGCTGAGAAAAGCACATCAGTCTGGCAAGAGGTACCAAAGCATTCGGGCCCTCACGGCCAGACTGTGTAACAGCTTCTTCCCCCAAACCATCAGACTCCTCAATACTCAGACACTGTACTGACACACACACACACACACACACACACACACACGTGTCCTGAGTTACACTTTAATTATTGTCACTTTATTACTGGCTGCTACCTCAATAACTGCTATGTCGAACACTATATCATAGTATGTTATGTTTACATTTGGCATTTTTAGAAACTGTCATCTTTGCACTACTGTGTACTGGTCGGCGCTGCGCTGTCTCTTACTGTGTCTATTGTCCTGTCCATTGTCAGTAATTTATTGTACTGTCCCGTACTTTTTGCACACGTTTTCATGTGCACTTAGAGCACACTCGCGCACACAGACACATGCGCACGCACACACACACCACCACCACGCAGCACAACAGAAATGACATCGACAAATGCTGACTGGCAAGATGCAGCCATTTCATATATCTATAGAGATGCCTCTTTAGTGAATGGTAATTAAAACAGCCTCAATCCACAAATCCCTGATAAATATTTCATTAAGCTGCTCTTCATGGCTGTTATTGTTCTGCTGAAACTATGTTTCAAAAGCTCTCTCAGTGAAATAATTCCAAGTGTTGGGTGGGCTAGAGGGGGAATTAACTTTTGGATGAATCGAGGATAGGTGGGAATAATTATTCCACGGCCGAGAGAGAGAGAGAGAGAGAGAGAGAGAGAGAGAGAGAGAGAGAGAGAGAGAGAGAGAGAGGGGGGGTATTCAGCTGGACTTCATATAAAATAATGAACACATAGTCAATGTAATACAGATTCCCTAAAACAACTGAACAGAGCACAGACTTCAGAGATATTCAAAAAGCACTTTTGCATTATTTATGAAACATCTCGCCGTTAACCTCACTCATAATGAAGAGACAGATTCACAGGACAGACTGGTCTCCTTGATCACACTTCTCTTATGGAAATAAATACACAGTAAGCAGGATTGTAATGTACTGCAAATCATTTTCACAATTTTTTTTTTTGGTGGAAAATATATATACAAAATTGTGATGATAATACTTTGAACTGTTTTCAAAAGAACATATCTTGTTTTATATTACCCGATTGTTTTAAGTATAACACCCTCACTAAATTAATTTGATTTATGCTTAAAAAAGAAAAAAAAATACTATTTGCCAATGGGGTAAGACAAATTAACTAAATATACAGTGGCCCCAAGAAATTATTCTTAAAACTCACACACACACACACGCACGCACACACACACACTCAAAACTTAAAAATGTCAAAACATCAAACATGCATCTTCTGCAAACAAATGATGCTAGACTTTTAAAATACTTTTTAAAGAGCTAACATTGTATTTACAATCTGAAAATATTGAAATATTTAGCTTGAAAAGTTTTTCTTTAAAATAAATGCCACTTTATTAGATACTTACAGTAGTAGCCTATATTTCATGCAAATAAATTTAACCTGAGACTTAAGCTTTCAAATATGCTTTGGGGCCACTGTATTCTCTGAAAATAAGTCATATTATCTTATGTAACTTCGCTTCTTAAGTTTATTCATCTTGTTTAAGGATGTTTACATATTTTAACTGGTAAACAAGCCAAAAACACTGAAAAAATTATGCAGAGTGCCTGACTGATGTGAGGACTAATTTGCATAAAACATGACAAAATCTGATATAATAAAGCTCGTCCAGAGCATAACATGGGCCTAAATCTTGGCAGAACATTGCCCTACTGTAAAAAACATTTGGATCAAGGAATGTGTGTGTGTGTGTGTGTGTGTGTGTGTGTGTGTGTGTGTGTGTGTGTGTGTGTGTGTGTGTGTGTGTGTTGGGTTAGTTAGAACTAAAAATTTACTTTTGCAACCTATTCATACGCAAAGAAACAAAGAGATGCAATTCTAGTTCATGAAAAGCCTCTAAATGACCAGAATACTCATACTATGGAAATAATACAAAAATTCTTTCAAATTCCATTAACAAGTGGTGCTTGCCTGTACAAAAGTCTCCAATGCTTGGTGGTTGCCAGGGCATTACTATGCGGTTACAAGTGTGGTCTGGGTGGTTACTAGGGCTTTGGTTTACGGCCCAAGTGAAAAAAGCCATGTGTCTATGATATTCTGTTCCCTAGATATGGCTTGAGTCTCTCCTTCAATGCAAGTCTATGTTTTGTTTTTGGCAGTTTTATTGTCCACCAGGCAAAAAAGTCAGTTTGCATAGAAAAGTAATAGCACACCTCCCCTCAACAAGCCACATGATTTAAGGTATCATTATCAAGTGTATAAAACCCATGAATTACCCGGTGAGAGCAGTGTTTATGTTAATGTGTTGTTTTGCAAGCAAATATATTACAAAACACAGCTCGAACTCCGCTTTTCTTGTCCTTTTTTGAATTTGGATTCTTAAATGCCATTTCCCCATGTCACCCCCATAGAGACCAACACGCTAACGCTTTCTGGAATGTTTTGTGTTGTTGTGTAAATCCACACATGCACATTGTACTATTCCCATCGCAGTCAAAGACTGAATTAATAAATTATATTTTGCAAATACTGGGTATCAACAAATCTTGTATAAGTCAAGAGTGTCAAATGTTCTGTTCCTAGAGTAACGTTACAGCTTTAATCACAGGCAGAGAACTGTATATTCCCATAATTCCCAAAATCCCATAAAATTGTTTGACACAATTTTCTCTCTTGTGTTGACATATTTCCTTTTGAAACAGGAGGTTGGGTACATATCAAAAGGCTTGTCGTTTTTTAAAAAGCCAATAGCCTTTAGTTTATATCACAGCCTGTCAAAACCATGATTTGCTACTTGCTATAGAGTGCAACAGTCTGGTTCCAGAGGTAAAAATCTCATTCATTTTGTCCATTGGTAAATAGATTTTTAATGATAATTTATAAGCCTTTAAAGACAGACCTACAGTGAGCTCAGAGGTTGTTAATCGATGGTATATGCTTCTGTCGAAGCAACCAGTCTGCATTATTTTAGCTGAAATTCTTTAAATATAGCTGCAAGCATCAATTAACGGAGTTCAAGCGGCATTGGGCCATTATGGGCAAATTTCAATCAGGTTTTCGTAAACTACATAGTATTGAAACCGCTTTACTCAAAGCAACGGACAATATTTTAATGAGGGCTGATGCAGGAGAATGCACCCTTTTATTATTAATGGATCTTAGTGCCACTTTTGATACAGTCGATCACGGCATTCTTTTAAATCGTCTCAGAAAAAGGGTTAGGACTTCAGGGACTGCCCTAAAGTGGATCAATGTCATATTTGTCAGGAAGACAAGTTTCTTTTAAAATTGGAGAATGTACATCTTCATCTAATACACAAAAATGTGGGTTACCGCAGGGATCTATTTTTGGCCCGGTTCTGCTTTCTTTGTATATACTTCCCTAGGGCCAATTGATTCAACATTTTAAATGAATCTTATCACTTTTATGCAGATGACATACATCTTTATCTTTAAGAAACTCTTAAAAACTCGTTTGTACAAGTTCACCTAGCTTATATCGGGTGATGTGCGTTCATTTGACTTAAGTGGTTTATGCAATGTTTTATTTTATGGCTGTGTGTTCTGTTGTAATGTGTTGTTATCTTCTGTCTCGTTTATGTTTATCCTGTTTTATTGTTTTTTAATGCGAAACACTATGTGACAGCTGTCTAGAATAGCACTATATAAATACATTTTGACTTACTTATGTGCTACAAGACATTAAGCAGTATTCTGATTGCCTGTAAGCACCGAAGATAGAGATAAATCAATAACATTTTCAGCTATATCAGGTAAATTATCATTGCGATATAGTGTTTTTAACATTTCTGACTGTTATAGCGCCACATATTATCCGATCCCCAGCTATTTTGGCATGCTTCTTCAGAATCGTGTGTTGCATATGCATACTAAATTTGATGAAAATCAAAGATTCTGTTTAGGTGATACTGGTTTTTGGGTTAATGAGGCCACTCCCATGTTTATAAATTAGCCTGTAATACCAAGCAAAATTAAAAGTTATTGATCTAGGCTGTCCAAAGAATCTTCCTGTAGCAAAATGAATCATATTTTGTTGATGTCGGTTGAAAAACCTAGGATTAGTTCACGAAAGAATTGACACCAATGGTTCTTGAGGCGAAGTCGTTCTAAATAAGTGGAGCTCTCCTGTGATATGAATTATGTGTGTCTGTATGAAACACAGCAGAATATTCTATGATTTACATGCATGGAAAACACAATAGAGGCTCCCGTTGGCCAATTTTGTTTTTTTTTTTAATACGTTTTTCTCATACCAAGAGACAAATAGGTCAACCACGTTTTGTTCCGATCTGCCTTTTTTCAACCTTTTCAAATAGATGCTGAATGTTGATTGGTCAATGGTGACCATTTTTTTCAAGATATAAGATTATCCTCATAGAACTTATTGGCACCTTGGACAAACATGCAACATTTTATGTCAATTGGACCAATGGTTCCATAGTTACAGCTATTATTAGTTTTTTCATTGTTATAGCGCCAACAAGTGGCCAAGCGACTTATTCTGGTGTCCTTGGAATGACCCCATACCTAGATTTCTCAAGTTGTGTGAAATTTACGTGAAAGTGGCCCTATCCCTGACTTGTGTGAAATGTTTTTGCGTGCTGTTGCGAAGCTTAATTGAAAGTGCTTTTGATTGTCCAAATGGCCTAGGACATGTTCACAAAAGTATGTTTTACGAAAAATCAAAAACTGTGAAAAAAAAAAAAATGTAATGATGGAAATTATGTCAGAGATAGCCAAACAAACGGTGTAGGAGTTATGGACCAAAATGTGAAATTTTTTGTTTTGTTCATTGTAGCACCCCCCAAAGCCCCCGATATTTAAGATGACGTTTATTTGATGAATATAAAACAGAAAAGTAATGACTCTCTTTATCATAGGTCCCGCTTGGCATCCCGAAGAAGTTGTACTCGGAACCGTCATATCCTGCCGGAGATAGGAGGCGAGGGGGAGGAGCCTACCCCCATGCAGGACGGGACTCAACTGGTGGTGGTGGGGTGGTGGAGGTTGCTGTATTAGCACACTGAAACAGCAATGTGATCGATTGTGAGCAGACTTATAAAGCAATGGCTTACATGTGATTGGCTGGAAATGTGCAACTGCTAGTCTTCCCGCTAGAACTACGATGCGCTTACATTTTCAGAACTAAGGCGGCTGAAAAATTGGGCAGGCACTGTTACACTCTATTAGCAGGTGCTAAATTTACATCATAACATTCTCATTGTAGAGAACATTTGATTGGACAAAAACAATTATAAGCAATAGCAAACAAAATTAGTCATCAATATTTCTCCATTTGCTAACCATTAAATCGCATTGCAGTCTCTGAGAAACAATTAGGTTATTAAAAACATCTCATTTCTGTTTTTTTTCTTTCCCATAGGGCAGATCAGAGTCTGACAGTCTGTTTAACCTAGCAGCAAAATTATGTTGTCTTAGTACTGTAATTCACTCAAAAAATGACATAAATAGAGTGTTGCATCACACAAAGGGTTTATTTAAAGGATTTCAATGTCTTGTTTGAGTGATTTGGCCTCCTTCAAGAGTGCTGATGCCGTACCATTTATTTCGATGTGGTTGTTTTTTGTGTTTTGTTCGAAACCCCTAGCACTGAAGCTCGAAACCGCTTCTGCATTCCAATTAGACAAGCAGAGGATGAATAACCCTATTCGCCAGTGAACAACGTGGGCTTCAGTATTCAGAGATTGGAGTCGCTGTCCATCATGGCTATTTTATCTTCTGAAGGGCTCTTGTGAAGCAAATCGATAAATCTTGAAACCAATTTTGCAGAGATGATAATGTTGTACTCAAGCGTGCCACGCATTGTCCTTTTCAGGCAGCAAGCAAGCATATTTGTCCCAACAAAAGTTGCCATTAGAAGTTTCTGTAAAAATTTGACAGGATCAAACAAAATGGTGAATCCACTGCACTATATACAAATAATAATAATAAAAAAATCTTACTGAGTAGTTTGGTCTGGTTTTCCAGTAAATGTACATATAGAGAAATAAAACAAATAAAAATGAAAACAGGGTGAAGCAAAATGACACTATATTTTGTCTTGTTTTCAAAGAAATTAAACCAAATTTAGTAATGTTTATGCTTATAACAACAAAAAAATATTTATTGTCCAATGGGGTAAGAAAATCTTGATTCAATGGGAAAACAAATACCCAATTGGCATATAGTTTTTTCTTGTTATCATATGTCATCCTGCTTCTTTTTTTAAGGATGCTTAGATTTTTTTATGATGAATGAATGAACGTTAAATTTATATAGCGCTTTCTGACACTACACTCAAAGCGCTTTACACAGTGAACAGGGGACTTTCCTCAACCACCACCAGTGTGCAGCATCCACCTGGATGATGGGACGGCAGCCATAGTGCGAAAATACGCTCACCATACACCAGCTATTGGTGGAGAGGAGAGATATAGAGGCAATTAATGGATGGGGATTATTAGGTGGCCATGATTGAGATGGGCCAATGGAGGTAATTTAGCCAGGACACAAGGGTTACATGCCTACTCTTTACTAAATGTCTTCTAGGATTTTTAATGACCACTGAGAGTCAGGACCTCGTTTTAACATCTTACGAATTATATTTCTGCATTAAAACCAACCAGGGCTACAAGTCATAATAACAGTACGAGATGATAAGCGAAAGAAATCGTACAAGTTGACTCGTAACATTTTACTCCCAGAGAAATAAACAAACCAATGAACGGTGTTATTATTATTATTATTATTATCATTATTATTATTGAAAAATAACTTTTGTGTATCATGGAAAACAGAGGTTTGGAACGAAGTGTATTACAGGTTATTGACATACATTGGCCATTTGTATTGCATACAGAAATATGGAATGAGTAACCATATGTGTTCACAGTCACATTTTCTTTCTTGTAAAGCTAGCTAAAATGTAATGCCTCTTTTGTATCAAAATTCAGTTTGTTGATTGGTTTGTCTCTAGGAATAAAAGTCGTACGATATTTTAGGATTTTGCCATCGCGGATGATTTATTATGAGTTTATGTTGGTAAAAACCTGTTTTATTCACTGACTACCATTAATCCATGTGCACTGTGCACTGGTATAGCACTGCAGGCTTATTATAGATTGTGCCTTATTCACAAAAGTAAGCACTATTTGCCTGGCGCAAATAACATTACACCATTACTGCCGGTAAACTAAATGTTATTTAAAAGAGATTACCTGGTTTGAATAATCCCTTATGCAAGTGCATCTGGTGATAGAAAAACAACGCAACAGCACATGCAGATAAAAGATGCAATTAGCGGATGCAATTCATTGTGGTAGATTTACCACTAAAGTATTTACTTTTAAAATCTTGGCACAAGAAAAGAACACAAACCCCAGACAAGCACCGAAAATGCACTGCACTCTTTGCATCCGTGTTTCCGTTAGGATACGTGTACAGACAGGACAACACTAATTCTGTAACTTCATGCTGCTAATTCATTGTACGACTTGGAATGAGATGAGCTAACAACAAATTACAAACTGCCCAAAAACTGCAATATTGAGCACCTTTGACTCTGTCTGAACACTGTTAAAGTGCTGATGCATGTGAAGAAGGCTGATTGGAGGATAGACTAGCATATGGAGTCACAGCAGGAAGCTTTGGATATCCCCAGACTAAGCAAGTGACAAGGGTAATACATATATGTGCGACACTAATACCAGCACTAGGGGTATATTCCAGTGTTTGCCTTCCTGAGGCATCAACATTTTCAAGTAAAGTGACATTTGAGTAATGCATTTTTTGTAAGTGGTGCCATTGAGCTCATTGCAGGTTATGCAAAATTAAAACGTTTGGAAAATTACTATCCTACTTTTCGATTTCACAAAGCTTTAAAATGCAACTAAAATGACATTAACTTAATATGATTCACTTATGTATAAAGTAAGTTGCAAATTGTGTTTTATGACAAGCTTTTAGGCCATGAAGATAAGCATAAATCAGGCTGAGTAGAAAATTATTATCTTATATTTACAAATTGTTCATACTTCTATAGTCTGTATGAACATTAAAAGCTAATATAAGGGAAAATCCTTCAAACAGAACGATGAGTTAATAATACACTGGCTTCTCGGTAAAATGACACTTATTTTGAACATTCTGTGCAGAAAAGGTCAACTTATTGAAAAAGAGAAACTATTTCTAAAGTGTTCTGTATTTGTTTTTCCTGTCTACTAATACATTGCCATACTAGTCAAGATTTCTTGTGCCATAAACAGTTGTAAAATTTTGTTTCACAACACTCTGTCCTTTCTCTGGCCAATAGAAACAGACTGTTTTGCTACTGTGCCTTTAAGACTTAATTATTATTTCTGTTATGACTGGGTAATCTGAATTGGGCAGGTCAAGCTGCTGAATACTCAATATGTGTCGATATGTAAATGTAGGCAGTCATATGTTAATGAGCTCATGGTTCTGAGGTCACAACCATGGTGATTTCTGAACTAGATGTTTTGCAGCATATGAGTGAATTCAGATATAGCTGAAGACACATTTGCACCTTGCGTATGACATTACGGTTCCATCGCTTCCAGAATGACAAAAAAAAAAAACAACTCAAAATCTGACCTTTTTGCTTTATTGAAAGGTATATCGTAAATTTGTTTTCTGCTGTTCAGAGAGACTGATCGCACTGTGAATTCAGGGATAATAAGTCAAAAGTTTTAATACTGAAATCGGATTATGCTTAATGAAATACAAACCACTGCCCTCCAGTGGCCAAAACTGGAATTGTTGTACAGGTCAAATGTCCACAGGGTGGCGCCAAACCCAAACCCGTAAAAGTGCGTTTGACTGCACCACGCATCTGGATATTTGCCAGGTTATAAAGCTCTTCTCCATCGTTTGATAATCATTTGATGAATTACTGATGATATGATTGATTGAAAATGTACATAAACATCTCTTTTAAATAAAAATCATTTTACCACAGTTTCATCTGCCGGTAACATTGCACCGGGAAAAATTGGGTGAATGATGCTGAATCTATAATGAGCCTAATTTACAAAGTAAGGAGGCATGTTAGCATGGAAACGAATGACAATGACTTAATTTAAATACTCATGACGCAGCGCAATTTCAGCGTTGATTGTGTCTGCTTAAACTTGGTCGCAGTGGTTAGTAAATATGATGCAGATTTTTGCACTGAAATACCACATGCAAAAGTGGTGCAAATGTTTAGTGAATTGGCTCAAGAAATGTGCATTTCCTAATAAATTGTATAGCTTAAAAGAACAGTAAGTCGCTTTTGAAAAATAAATACAAATGTGGACACTCTTAGCCTATGTCAAAAGAGAAAAGAAAATACTATTTCCATTATGTAACAAATGTACAACATTTATCCTTAGAAGTACGACAAATATTCTACCACATCTTCATTTAGGATTTTCTGTACCTAAGTACCTAAGTGATCATTCACTTAACGTATGCAACTTAACACATATCTAATGCAACCTAACTTTCAGCACAGATCCACTCTGACCAGAACATACAGTCAACCAGATTCACATTCATGAAAAAAAAAAACTCATAATGCAATATACCCAGTCCAGACTGAAAGACTGAAAGGCTGTCATAACCTACTACACAAGAGTCATACATAAAATGAAAAGGAAAAAGCCATGTTTCAATCATCAAAGCTTTCAAGGGTGCAGCAGAGAAGTATAGGGAACAGACTTTACTCCATACCTTTCATCCCTAGATATCTTGTTTTTTTTCCTTCAAAATAATGAGGACAAATATATTTGCCTGTGTTTTTGCATACAACATTTGCTGTTTGAGGTCTTTCAGCTGGGCAACGGTTTAGAAATTAGAAAAAAAGGAGCGTTTTCATCTTCTTGCTAAATGCTCAATCGCTCCTTTAAAGATAAGATGTGACTTCCTTTGAAAAGGGCATTTTGTATTGAATCATGTTAACAGCGCTTTAGAGCTGCTGATTATAGTACTTGGCCGGGGCTGAAAAGCTGTTTAACACGTGTAACACAGCAAAGAGCTGCTTTACAAACACAGTTTTCACAAAAACTATTTCATATAGATTGAACGGCTTTTATATCGCTAACAGCACTGTCGCATTTTGGACACTCTCAGGTCATTTTTTGATGCCTAGATCATCAGGTTTCAACAACACTTGGAGAGATCCATACAAACTGAACTGTGAGCACTGATCTAGCTTAGAAAATTGTACTAGCCATTGTCCATGAATACACCATTGATAGATCATTCAAGACCAGCCATTTTTCTCCTCAACGTCTAAAACATCTTCTATTCATTGGAGTTATACTCGTTTGCAAAATACAGACGGTGATGGCTACCTCAAAGTCAATTTAAATGTCAAATATTGAGTGAATGACAATGTTCTTTGTATTTTTCGATGTTGTATTTGTTGAAGTCAACATGAAAGCATAATTGTGCCGTAAAATTCACTCATCATTTTCTTCTCATGCCCTCATGCAACATGGATTTTACTGAGTCGTATGGATTACTTTTATGCTGACTTTATGTGCTTTTTGGACCTTTAGAGTTCTGGTCACCATTCACTTGTATTATATGAATCTACAGAGCTGAGATATTATTATAAAAACCTGCATGATTCTGTTGAACACCAATTAAGTGGTTTTGTAGAATATCTCTGTTTATATAATACACATGAATGGTAACAGAACTCTAAAGGTCCAAAAAGCACATAAAGTCAGCATAAAAGTAATCCATACGACTCAGTAAAATCCATGTCTCCATAAGCGATATGATAGATGTTGATGTTGAACAAATCAATATATAATTCCCTTTTTACTATTAATTCATCATCCTGCCCAGTAGGTGGCGATGTGCACAAAGAATGGGAATCGCCAATCGAAGTAAGGGGGAATGGTTGCTACAGCCCTGGCTTTGTTACTTCTATTGAAAAATCATTGTGAATTACTGAAAATGGCCATATATCAAGATATCAAATATACATACAACAATGAAATGACACGTTTATAAAATGATCAGGGAAATGAAAACAGAAATGGATAAAAATAGACTTTTAACAACTTATTTATTTATTTTTGTAAATTGTTCTACAGTGATGGATAATTATTACATGTGGTGCAATCTCTGAATGGGTTAAAAATGGCAATGGTGAATTAAATTAATTAAAATGTATAAAACTTATAGGTGTTAATGGTTCATTTAAATGATAATGACAAGAAAAATTAAGTGAAATAATTAAAATTAATTCTATTTCAAAAGGCAAAAATTGGTTAAAATATCAGGGGGTGCTTTAAGAAAATAATTTAGGTTAAAGGCGTTCAGCTAACAAAAAACTCTGGGAACCCCTGCTATAGCCTATAGTTTAATGTTGAATGTATGATCAGCAATATGTTGGCATATTTGTCTCTTTCTCTGTGTTTTCTAAATACCAATGGTATATCAGTCATGCTTTAGGAGCCTCTATCATACCTTCAAGCCACCATGAGTGTTTGAATGATTTCCAACCTCATGAATTTGGCATGAATAATTTAGGCACCATATCCTTAATCATTTCACAACCAATCTGCCCTAGGCCTACACCGCAGTTTCGTCCTAGTGTGTATCATGTTGAAGTGATGGAAAATGTCATCAATTGTCATCACTGTATACAGTCTGCTGAAATAAACTGGTAATGTTCTAAAAACACAAATGTTTTGTTTACAAAAATGGCAAGTATATGTAGTAGGTGTTTCAGTGCTATGCTTTGTATTACTTACATACAACAGCGCTCCGTGATCGCTCGTATTACTACTACAACACAACTACAGCTAGAAAATAGCTTTAAACGGCTTTAAACGAACAACTTCAGCATTATGGCTGAGAGACACAACAGACAGATTAATTACACAACTCATTACATCTCTCCTACTGGAGTTTCCACAGAAAAAGTACTGTTCAAAATTGGAGGACATTGTGGTTTCTATAGTGAAAGGCTCTTTCACCGGCTACCGCGAAATTGGGAGAATTACCCCCTCTTGGACTGCTATTTTTCCACTAAGAAAGCTGATCTCCAGAAAGCTGACAGCATCTCTGCATGGGTCTCTCTCTCTCTCTCTCTCTCTCTCTCTCTCTCTCTCTCACACACACACACACTCACATTCATCCTTGTTTATCCAATAACTTATTTGAAACAGCACAAGCCGTAATACTATTTCTGAAGTGACATTGAAGGCTTGGATGCATCATTTGTTTTGAACCAGCAATGGCAGATTCTGATCGGTCGCTTAAGAAAGTAGTTTCATGCACAAATGCTCTTTTTATGACCGTACTCAGTTTTTCCTAATTTTTTAAAAATGTACTTATTCATTGAACTGTTGTATATAAGCAATATCACACTCGCAATCATGCTATATGGCCCTAAATCAGCACAGCTGTGATTAACTACGGCACTCGACCTGCGGCCGAATCACAGCATTGCTGATGTAGGGCCATATCGCATCTCTTGCTCATGTGATATTGCTTAAGTATATTATATAACATGATATTATATTTACAATTTGGCAAAGTAATTTTTACGTGGCTCGTTGTACATATTGTGCTAGTTTCTTGGTGAAATGAACACTAGAGGCGCTACAACAACGACTTTTATTCCCTTTTACACAAATTATGAGTAAAACAGCAGATCATCAGTTCATAAACACTTGTCGCTGTTCCTCATTCAACGCTATCTTATGACATCTAAACACTTTTATTATAGCGCATGACTTGTCAATACATTTTAAAGATTGCGATTACATTTTACATCTCACATTAACTTTTTATGACACTATTGGTTAGGTTTAGGTATAAGATTTAGGGTAGGTAGGTTAAGCTGAATTATGATCTGTTTTGGTGAAAATATAACTCGCTTTTAGCACTATTTTACATTTAATCTCGGAACTTTGCAAAATGTGTAATGAACCAAGTAATATAATTTTGCAAAACTGTCACCACAGTCATTTTTGGGTGAACAATCCCTTTATCAAGACTGGTCTTTTCTCTTTTTAACAAATAACACCTTCAAAATACCATTGTTAGATTTCTTTCTGAGCCCAGGATCCAGCTTTAAACATTTGTGCAATAACCTGGCCACACTTACAGTACATCTCTCAGGTGATGTAACGTCTAAAGAATCCTTTTCTAGATATTTACAGGCTTTCTTCTACAGACTTAAGCCTCTGAGCCAATATCAATACCTCTCTAATATTGGAGTGTTTATATAAAAATTCCCCTCACAGTTCTCCCGCTGGAAATGAATTCTTTGGTGGTCTGAGACTGGTGCCGGGCTCAAGGAGGAATTGAAGGTCTCTTATCTGGAATAAGGCCTGTTTGGATGGGTTCTGTGGCACGATCCTCTCCTCTGAAATACTGCTCTCTGAACTAGAACGCAGGTCCGAAATTGAACTCTGAACATTTGCAATAACCCCTGCCATATTTAATCAGGCTATTGTGACTTGTCAGCACCTGAGAGTTAATGGTCTTTCTCTCGTTTGAAAGCTAATGCTCATTGTGCTCTCTGAAGATGTGGGAAAAGGGCTAATATGAATTTTGTTGACTTTGTGTTGGGTGCTTATCAGAAATGATGTATACAAAAGAAAACTGACCACATACTCATCTCTAACGCATATCTAATTTGATCTCATTAAAATTAAACTGTGGCGACATTTTTGCAAAATTACATTAGGGGTTTCCAAACATGTATTATGGCAGTACTGAGGTGAAATGTCCACTGTGTGATGCTAAAACCTTGTAAAGTGGAACACTCTATCCGTTGAGCTACTGCACAATTTGACTGCTTTCAAACGATCTTGCAAATGTAGTTGGTTATGAAATGCAAACATTAAAATGTATCAACTTATAATTCATGAACTATAGTAAAAATGTAAGTAATAATTGATGTTAACATGAATGGGCGTCAGGATTTCACAGCAGCACATTGCCCAGAGACACTCCCACATCACACTCCCTCCAATGGCTTGTCGTCTTCCCACAGTGCATCCTGGTGCCGTCATTTCCCTAGGTATATGGTGAACACTTACACAGTCATCTACGTGATGTAAAATAAAACTCTTTCTGGTCTGCTGCAGTGTTGCAGTGTTTTTACCATGGGTAAGAACACTGCAACACCCAGACTTGTTCATTACATTTACATTTATACATTTTGCAGACACTTTTATCCAAAGTGACTTACAGTGCATTTATTATAGGGACAATGCCCCTGGAGCAACCTGGAGTTAAGTGTCTTACTCAAGGACACAGTGGTGGTGGCTGTGGGGGTCGAACCAGCAACCTTCTGATTACCAGTTCTGTGATTTAGCCCACTACACTACCACCACATCACCACACCATTAGCGTAGACAGCATCATTGACTAAAATGGGAGCGATTTGCTTTTGATGGCATGACATGCATCAATCGCGTCCATTGTAGATAAGGTTTTCACTTTAGTGTAGGTTGCTTGTGGTTGCTAGGAAATTTATCAACTTGGTGCCTTAACCCTCTGGGGTCTGAGGGTGTTTTGGCCCCTGGAGAACTTTTAACATGCCTTGACATTTGTGATTAATTCAGTTGCTTAAAAACATATTAATGGCTAAAGTCTGATAACACTGTATTCAACACTGGGCTACAATAATATGTGAGCAACGTGTGTTCATGTTTGTATTTTTGAGAAAATAAAGTTTATGCATGTTTTTTTTTTTAAAATCTAACATTTTAAGTCATTGAAATAAGGCCATATAACACATACTGAACATTAGTTTAGAGTTTTTGCAACAAAATAATGTGAAAACACTCCTGATCACTCATTCGTACAAGACAATATAGTAATGTAACTTTTGTAAGACATTTTTAGTGTTTGAAAGGTCATATGCGAGGAGGCGTGAACTATCATGAATATGGATGTATTTCACACCTGAGGAGACAAAGACCCCTCCCCTGAGGAGACAAAGACCCCTCCCCTGGGCCTATCACTGAGGAATGTGACAGAAAGACTTAATGATCAAAATCAAGTTTTAAGTTAAAAGAAGTAATATGACTATACATTTTCTTTACATAAAGACTTGACTTAATTTCATACCTTCACTACCATTTAAAAGAAGTCTCTTCTGCTCATCAAGACTGCATTTATTTGATCCAAAATACAGTAAAAACATTGATATTGTGAACTCTTTTTACAATTTAAAAGAACAGTTTTCAATTTGACTATATTGTAAAATGCTTAATGCGTCTGTCGACCCTAGAGGGTTAACATGGAACAGTATTTCTATCAGGAAGAATCGCAGATTTGAGTGAAATTTAAGATGACATTTATTTGATGAATGTAAACAAAAAAGTAATATCTCTTTTTGGCGTAGGCCTCGTCTGACTGTCCGAAGAAGTTGTACTCGGAAACGTCATATCCTGCCGGAGATAGGAGGCAGGGGGGAGGAGCCTATCCCCGTGCAGGACGGGACTCAACTCGTGGTGGTGGGGTGGTGGAGGTTGCCGTGTTAGCACACTGAAACAGCAATGTGATAGATTGTGAGCAGACTTATAAAGCAATGGCTTACATGTGATTGGCTAGGAATTACCCAGCTAATGGTATGATGATGTACAGCTGCTAGTCTTCTGCTAGAACTACTCTGCGCTTACATAGGTGTGCATTTATAGTCATTTACAACAGATTTATATGTGGCTCATCCAATCAGAAATTAGAGAAACAATTTGTTTTATAACAATGAAATAAAATGGAATTCAAAGTAGATCCTAAACCATTACATGTTTTTTTTTTTTTTGCTGTTTTAATAATATCCAAGAAATCTTACTATGAAAGTTGGTAGGCAGTCTTCAATCTAAAATTTCATCTATAAAATCTTTCAAATGAGCTCATACAGGACCACCATGAGGCCATTAGAATCACAAAATTATGATCTATTTATAGTCGGCTGAGAACAATGCAGGTTTATTCATCTATGGCAAAAGAGAGAAATCAGCCAAGATTTGAAGAGTGATTGTTGTGTAATTGAATGGATGTTCTGGAAATTTCCTGAGCTGGCTCCATCATAGCAGTGATTTCATTGTAATGCATGGATAACCCTTACCAAAGCGGCACCTAATCAGAATTAATTCAAAGACGGTGGCCTGCAGAAATGAAAGCTTCTGGAAAGTATCACCACTTTACTTTAAAGCTGAGCAGACAGCTGTCGAGAAAAACATGATGCTTTTCCATCTCGATTTGTGTGTGCCAAAAACTCTGGCCTGTTTTCGCATTAACAAAATGTAAATGTAAATAAGAGTGTTAACATTTCTGATGTACTTACTTTATAGCAGACTCTGCATGGGATGCATTAATGATGAATAAAGTCCTCCATATGTCACGTAACCATCTGCACAAGTAATTTCACAACTCAAAATCCTTTGACAACCAGCTCAACTTGATCTGCCATCTGTATGTTATAAGTATAGAACATTTATTTTAGTCAATATGTATGCATTTGGCAGATGCATTAATGCAAAGCGACTTCAAGTTAAACAATTAATGTTAAAGGCGTGTACTGGGTTCAATACAAGTTAAGCTCAATCAGTAACATTAGTGGCATAATGTTTATTTCCACAAAAAGATAAAAAAAATAAAAATAAAATCATGGTTATAGCGAGGCCCTTACAATGCAAGTGAAAGGGGCAAGTCCATAATAATTAAAATATACACTATTTCAAACATATAGCCACAAAACTTAAACATTTAACATGTTAACTAGATTTTAGCATTATAAAATTGCTTACTAACCTTATATGTGTAAAGGTATATCCAATATTACAACTATGTTGTCATGATAATAAAACCCTATAATTTTATTAACCCAGTTTTGTATATAAATTTAACACTTATATGGTTAGTAAGGGATTTTATCACACTAAAATCATGCTAAAACATATGTGTACATCTTGTGACTATACTTTTGAAACATTAATGTCATTGTAAGTGCCTTACCGTAACTGCCAATTTTGCCATTTTAAAAAATAAATAAACTAAGGACAAGTCGAAATAAGTTTTTTGTGATAGTCAACATTATAGAACCAATGCTGTTGATTGCACTTCACTTGTATTGAACCCATACAAGCTTGAGGGCCTGGATAGATCAGCGTGTAAAGACACTGACTGCAACCCCTGGAGTTCGTGAGTTTGAATCCTGGGTGTGCTGAGTGACTCCAGCCAGGTCTCCTAAGCAACCAAATTGGCCCGGTTGCTAGGGAGGGAAGAGTCACATGGGATATTCTCCTTGTGGTCGCTTTAATGTGGTTTGCTCTCAGTGGGGCGCGTGGTGAGATGTGCGTAGATGCCACGATGGATGGCTGAAGCCTCCACATGCACTATGTCTCCACGGTAACACGCTCAACAAGCCACGTGATATGATGCACAGACTGATGGTCTCAGACGCGGAGGCAACTGAGATTCGTCCTCCGCCACCCAGACTGAGGCGAGTCACTACGCCACCACGAGGACTTAGAGCGCATTGGGGATTGGGCATTCCAAATTGTGGAGAAAAAATGGGATAAAAAAAAAAAAGAAAAAAAGATTGCTTTTTGTGATTATTGGACCAAATGTAAGTTATTTTGAGTGTTAATCGACATTATTCCATAAATGCTGATTATAGACCTTAACTTGCATAGAACCTGGAACATTTCTTTAATTCTGTGAGTGGCATACTCGACTACTGTGGAAATACTGGAAGAATAGTACGAGTAGTATGGTAGTATGCCATAAAGAACATACACCGATTCTTCCTCTTTCCCAAACCCAAAGCATCAGTCCTAATCCATATGTGTGTGTGTGTGTGTGTGTGTTGGTTTGGGTAGTTTACGAGGACATTTTTTTTAGGTTACAAACTGGTAATTACAAGGGTATTATGCTATAAATGTGGTTTATAAGGACATTTCTAGTGCCCCCATAATTCAAATCATTTAAAAAAAAAACTTACTAAACAATGTTTTTTTGAAAATGTAAAAACACAGAAAGTTTTTTTGTGAGGATTTGGTTTAGGGGTAGGGTTAGGGGATAGAATCTATAGTTCGTACAGTATAAACATAATTATGTCTATGGATTTCCTCATATGGATAGCCACACCTGTGTTTATGTGTCCGTGTGTGTGTGTGTGTGTGTGTGTGTGTGTCTGTGTGTGTATGGTTTGTTCAGTCGTGTTGTTTATGGATGTTTCCCAGCAGGCAAAGGAAGGGTGTCAGTCTGTCCTGGGTCCCGCGACTTCTGCATGTCGTTAACACTCCCTTACATGGCACACTGTCAAAGCCCATCTCTCCACCTCTGTTTCCATGGTGATGGCAGTGTAGTGAGGACTGTACATCTAAATCTATGGCAATAACTCTCATAGAAATTAGTGCTGGGCAAAGGTGAAGGATTGAAGGAGGGGTCTGAACGGCTGCCAAATGCTCTTGCTTCCTGCTCGGCTGCATTAATGGAGTGCCTTGTGCATGCTGAGGAGGCTTATGGAAGCTTATATCCTAATGTATTTATCCTTCGTGCAAACCGCGATATTTACGCAGGATTTTCTCGCCAGGAACCCACTGCAAGCCTACTTTACACGCTGTGCTCAGCTATTTAAGAGATGATCCAGGTCTGCAGCTCTATTCGAAGGAACTTCTTGTTTAATAACAGCAGTGCAATACACAAAGGCCACCAAACACGGTGTGATTCCAAATCCTTTAGTAATAAAGTCGACAAGAAATGGTGTTCGCAACCCATGTTATTTCGCTAATGTGATGCATTTCTGAGTGAAACTGTATATTCAACAAGAAACATGGTTGGACCACTTTTTGACCAATGAACTTTCATGATTTTCCAGTCGTGATTACTTGATTAGGTTTTTTACAAATATTGTTACAGAGCCTCAAGCTACGTGTAGCCAATTCAATACTTTAGAGTTAAGCATAAGTACAAAATGGAATATTCAAATGTAGTAGACACATTTCTATGACTATTAAAGGTTTTCATTTCCATTAAAAATAGGCAAGGAGTTGAATGGGCATGGAAAACTTAACATTATATAAAAGACTGTCAAGTTACTCTTTTAAAAAGTAGTTAGCTGCGCGACAAGCTACTTACAAAAATTAGCTAACGTTGAAGATATTTAAAGTTCATAAAATTTTTGTATGAACTATATAACAAGCTAATGATATTGTGCAATTCTGGATTCAACAGCCATAGTTGCTTGGTTTTCGTAGGTTTAAAAAAATGCTTACTACAGTATTACTACAGCAAAGGTACATTTTCACAAGGGCTAAACAGATTGACAACACTGAATTGAACATAAATTTATACTTAATATACACTTATAAAACAATAAATTAAAAAAACATACAACTCAATCAAAATATTGTGATAAACAGCAGCAATTATCTAAATATTTCGCTTACGTTTTTTCGGCAAAGTCCTTTTTAAGGCTGCACTGGCCTCAAGGGAATCATTTATGTGAACTAGTTCATTTACATGAACCTTCCAAAAGAACCAACTCATTATAATGAATCTGAGATCTCATATTCTGTAGTTAAATATAAGGGAATTGTTTATTTCAACCAATTCATTTACCCATCCGAAAGAACCAATTCACTTATATAATTTGGTATTCCCAGTGCTACACAAGAGAGAGAAGGGTTTGCATTAATGAGTGTGTTTGTTTACTCCCTTGGCTCCATTGCCGTGTTCACAATACAATGGGAGAAAGACAGTGTTTTTTGAAGCCACAGCGCTACTACTTGGAAATTGTAGCTTGTTACTGGAAAAGCTGCACTTCTGTGAAAATAGCTTAATATTTTAAAGGAATATTTCACCCAAAAATGTAAGTTCTCTCATCATTTACTCACCCTCATGCCATTTCAGATGCGTATGACTGTCTTTCTTCAGCAGGACACAAATGAAGACCTTTAGAAGAATATCTCAGCTCTGTAGGTCCTTAAAATGCCAGATTTCTGAAGCTCCAAAAAGTAAATTTAGCCATCATAAAAGTAACCCATATGACTCCAGTGGATTAATTAAGCGAAGCACTGGGTTCACTTCCTGCCAACTCACTGATGAGGGTGGAGATGAAACTGCCTCTTATGTGGCGTAAGAGCATAAACCTACTCTGCATAGAAATGCATATGCTGATACCTTATTAGCAGCTGTTCCTATGGACTGTGATACTGTTTCCACACAAAAGCAGTTTATGTAGTGGTCTGCGCAAAGAGCTCGGTCTGAGGCATCTCCTCACTAACATTCAAACCGATTCAAACAGCTCTCCTTGTTGATTGTTTCAAGATGGCCATATATTTGACATATTCAAACCAGCTGAATGAGGTATCTATGTATGAATAGCTATGCTCCTCTGCTGTAAACAACACTGAGCTTGCATATTTTTCGTATTTCATATGTCAGTTCTCTCATGAAATTGCCAACGCGAAAGGCTGCATGACCTCAACCCTCGGGATGTTTTTGTAAAAATATTTTGTAAAATTTTTAAAACATTTTAAATATTGATTAATATCTTACACCTAGAATTTTTCTTCAGAAGATATTAATTAATCCACTGGAGTCATATGTATTACTTTTATGATGGCTATATGTGCTTTCTGGAGCTTAAAGAATTTGGCACCCATTCACTTGCATTTTAAGGACCTTCAGAGCTGAAATATTCTTCCAAAAATCTTATTTTGTGTACTGCTGAAGAAAGACAGCCATACACATCTGGGATGGCATGAGGGGGAGTAAATGATGATAGAATTAAACAATTTTGGGTGAAATTTTCACTGCATTGACCAAGCATTTGCATCTGCATACTTGCATAGAGTATGTTAGCCTAAAGCTAATTTACAAATAAAATGATCAAAATGACAAGCTTGAGTATTCGACCAGAAGGAAATTTGGAGAATATGGGACACAAACGTGGACAAATGGGCACAAAGGGGACAAGAAGGTTGGGAGCTGAAGCTGGGGGAAGTCGATTGTTGCCGTGCCCTGTGCTATTTGTACCAAGCTGATGCAAACAAAAGGACAAATTATTATTGGCAGTGATGCGTCAATAAAAGGCCTTATCTACACTCTGAAGGAGGCCAGCTGCAGTCTGCACAGCTGTGCATGCTTCATAATGAACATACAATACTGCGCTGCAAGTCAGAAGAACCTATTGTCCTTCACCAATGGCCAGATTTCCACTATAAGAAGCTGACAGTGAAATCCATATGCGCATAGTTTCCTAAACTCTGGGCACTTTTGGCCCTGTGGACTTTAAGAATGTTCAAAACTGGATCTTCAAACATCACAGACACATTTTTTTGTCATGAAAAAAATGTCATTTACAAAACTTCTCAAAATGTGTTTATTTGTTTATTTGAATAAAATGGCTAAATGACTACTATTCATAATTTTTCTTCTTTTTCAAACATCGTGTCGCATATTGCATCTTAATCATGTTCTTCAATCATAGTGTTGTCTCTTTGGTAACCAAGTGCACTAACTTAATTAGCGTAAAATTGTCGTAAAAGAGTCATAATTTGTCTAAAAATGGACAAAGACCAACGCAATTGTGTCATATGCAGTGAATCAAGGACGTGAGCGGTCCCTACCAAGCTCGTTTGGTGCGTTTTTGTTCATCACAATTCTCTGATTGGTGGACTTTCTCCCTCAGGATCATGGGTAGTGTAGTTCTTTACCAGGAATTCAATGAAAAAAATTAAATAAAGTTGAAATAACAGGGACTAATGGATTCAACAGAAGAATATACCAATCCCTGAGCTCACGGTAGGTCTGTATTTAAAGGGATAGTTCACCCGCAATTGAAAATTATCTCATCATTTACTCACCCTCATGCCATCCCAGATGTGTATGACTTACTTTCTTCTGCAGAACACAAATGGAGATTTTTAGAAGAATATTTCAGCTCTGAAGATCCATAAAGTGTAAGTGAATGGTGGCCAGAACCAGATGGTCCAAAAGCATATAACGGCAGCATAAAAGTAATGCATACGACTCCAGTGCTAAATCCATATCTTTAGAAGTGATACAATAGATGTGGGTGAGAAATAGATACATGTTTATTTATTTAAAATTTTTTTTTTTTTTTACCATAAATCTCCACTTTCCCTATCACTTCCACATTCCTCTTCTTTTGTTTTTGGCTACACGTATTCATTGTGCATATCGGGCAGAGAAGATAATATTGTGTAAAAAAGGACTTAAATATTGATCTGTTTTTCATCCACACCTATCATATCACTGAAGATATGTATTTATTCACTGGAGTCAAATGGATTACTTTTATGCTGCCCTTATATGCTTTTTGGACCTTCAAAGTTCTGGTCACCATTCACTTGCATTGTATGGACCTACAGAGCTGAGATATTCTTCTAAAAATCGTTTGTGTTCAGCAGAAGAAAGAAAGTCATACATATCTGGGATGGCATGAGGGTGAGTAGATGATGAGAGAATTTTCATTTTTGGGTGAACTATCCCTTTAAAAATAAATTTGCCTATGTAGACAATTAATGTGACTTTTACTTCTAGAACCAGACTGTTGTACTCTTTTTGTTCACATGTCTGTTCTGATAGGGTCACAGAAAACAGGAGAGAAAAAAACAAATCAATGCTAACTACAAATATTAAAATGCAACTAACATAATCCTTCATATTTAAGATAGCAAAATAAATATGAAATATCAGTTTTCAAAATGAATCAAAAAGCACTTCCCATTTCTTTTGTTGTTGGCCTCAAAGGTTGTGCATCCCATTGAACTGTATTTTGGTGCAAAGTAATCGGTCACTTGGTATGACCTATCCAAATTAGGCTGATGCCAACATAAACAGGTTGTGTGACTTTCCCTCATCCTCAAAAACCATGAACAAGACTATGCAAGGTAATTCAGATTTTTTTGATGTCCAGATCAGGGTCCTGAACCAAAACCATTCAAGAAGCAACAAAAATCATTAATATTTTTTATGATGAAGAAAAAAGAAAAGACATGGCAAAATAACTTCCAACACAGTTTTAACGTAACCTTAAAACACCAAAAATAAATTTGTTTTAAAGAAAAATCACTCCCTTAGACACAAAAGTGCCTCTAATTGAAGAAACACCCAGAGCAAGTGCAGAGGAAGAGTTACTATGGTAAAGCATGTGGCTGTTTGTGGTGTAGGAGGAAAACAGCATGAAGACGGTCCATCGCCGGCACCAAAAACACCCTCACAATATTGATTCGGCCAAAAAACGGAGCAGACAGGATATGAAGCAGCCAGGTGTCCTCGCGTGATGTTATTACCACAGAAGAATAGGCTGCAGGAGTGGATTGTGATATGAGTGTGGGATGGGCCGTGTGATATGGATGGATGTGTTGCTTTGAGATCGCTGTGAGCAAAAAAGCCCATGTGTGCCCAGCTGTGAGGGAGTGACTGGCGAATTGAGTTCCTTCGCAAACACACATACCGATAAATGGATGCATTACGTCAATGGCACACTTGATAATTATGACCTATGAGATGTAGCAAATGAGTCATGCTGCCATTAGATCCACCTACAAACAAGTAAACTATATTAAAACCTACTGAAAAGCTATTAAGAGATGAATAGGTTTTTTCCCATGGCTAAGCGTGTGATTTTCAATTGAGTTTTGGTTGCTGGTTTGATAGTCAGACAATGCTACCAATAAATCTGGCATCCCAGGCATTTTTCCTTCCCTCCATTGGGAGAATTATAATTACACCACATGACAATTTAAAGATTTATTTTTGTATTTATTTATTTTTGTAGAAAATACTATAAAGGTTTTTTAAAAATGTATAAAAACCAACATGACAATTAAAAGATTTCTAATTTTAACACCTTAGACAAACTTATTTGTCAACAGTGTTGGGTAACGGTACTTTTAAAAGTAACTTGTTAGAATATTGCGTTAGTTAAAAAGTAACTTAATTATTTAAAAAGTAACTTATTATGTAAAGTGTTACGTTACTTTTGAGTTATTTTTGCATTACTTTTATCTCACCGCCACTCTCTCTTCTGCTATGATATGCATTCCATACAAATAAGCCATGCATTGCATACAGGAGACATTACAGGCCATGCTAGCTACTGTACAACACTCTCGTCAAAACAACATACTAAACAAACATATATTTAGAAAGTCAGTAGGTCTTCACATCATATTTATAATAAAGACTCAATTTCAGGAATATGCCTGATTTTCTTTTCCATCAATATGGCAGCCAACATGAATATTGAAGAATAACCATAGTCTTACCAAATGCAACAAATTTCACCATCTGAACCTGCATCATGTTAACATACACGGTGCCCATCGACAATGCCAGAATCAACTTGTTTTTCAGAAGTCAGGATAAAATTCAGTGGTGAATGCCCACCTAAGATGTTCAAGGAATAAGTCACTACAATTTAGGACCCCATAGATAACTTTAATTTCTGCGCAGAGGCACTGCTGTTTCTCTCGGGAGAGACTTGACCAATATGAATGTCCAACGTGACCGCTCGCGCCCCACTCAAGGAGGATGAGTGAACCCAACGTGAGGCTACACAACAGGTCTGATCCAAAACCTTGCAGGCTTTCTACAAAGGCAGCTACCTTCCAAGGCATTATGCTAACCGAGATGACTGATTTGGAACGATCGACCTAGGCATGAATTCTGTTCAGCACAGAATTAGTGCTTTGTAAGGCTAACTCGACTCACAATTGAGTTATATTTACACTAGTGTGATACTAAGCTAAAAATTAGGTTGTCAAAATGAGAAGCACATTTATGTGGTCTGGGCAATACCCTACTAAGCAGACATAGTACATCCAAAAAATACATTGCACAGACAAATATTAAGGGGTAAAATAGTCAATAATTAGGTTGAACAATATTCTGAATTCATTTTAGTTATATTTACAATCAACATTTCTCTCGTCCGCCATCTTGACTTTAGTTTTTCACTTCTGGGATTGCCTTCTCTGTGACGAAGAAGTAGCTACAATGTTTTATTGTAAAAAATTAAAAAAAAACATATAAAATGCAACTAACCCTGTAATTGAGTTGGGATAGCAAAATAAATAAGCATATCAACTTTTAAAAGGGAGGAGAGAACATTTCTCATATCTTTTGCTGTTGACGCCAATGGCCGTGTGTGACAAGGAGAAGGGCGTGAATGGGCCGAGAGGATGCACGCCAGGCGCTGAGTTGCACAATCAACGGGAGAGGGATAAAGGAGGAGATTGGGAGGCGAAAGGAGAGACACAGCCGCTCTGTGAGTGTGTCGTCATGTTTCAGTTTTATGTTGGTGTCTGTAACAGGGCGGAGGGTGGGACCGGGTAGTGATTTTACACACCCGGTTACTTATCAGGCTAATTAAGAGGGATAAAGGCTGACTGCGGATGGTGGTGCGCGAGAGAGAGAGATCATTTGCGGTCAGCTGACCTCCGTGTGTGTTTGTGTCTTTTGTTTAAGTTCCTCATTAAACTATTATTTATATAGTCAAGCCGGTTCTCGCCTCCTCCTTGCCCTTCTATATCCCTTTACACTAGTACCGAAACCCGGGAAGGAGGAGGGATACACCGTAGTAGAGTTCTCGCCACTACCATCCACGCCAACGGAGCAGCTGCGGCCATCTGCAGGGGGACGGAGGAGACCGGCCACCTGGAAGCAGAGGTATGGCCACCGACTGCAAGAGGAGATGGGGCTCCTAAACGACCACCTGGAGCGGTCGCCGCTACCAGGGGCAGAGGAGTCCCCTACCAGCCACTGAAACGTGGAGGGGTCTGAGACCATGAGCGGGGAGGGGCTCGCTGCCGACCGCCTGGAGCAGGAGAACCCCTGCCAGGGGCGGGGGAGACCCCTTCTGTTCCCCGAGAACACAGCGGGGTGTTTCATCTGCCAGGGGCTGGAGGACTGCCTCCGATCCGCCTGGGGAGGCGTGGCTGTCGTCCGTTAGAGGGTGGAGGTGTGGCCGAGGACCAAGCTACGGTGTATTGTAGAACTGCCGAGCAAGTGTTTTTTTTTTTCATCTCTCTGTCCTCTCTCTCTCTCTCACTGCCGCTCCGCATTGACCTTTTCCCTCTCTTTTAAATTTTACAGTGTTTTTTTGGGTGGGACTATACTATTAAAGGAAGTACCCCCCCCCCCCCCCCCATTTTAATTATTTCTGTTTCCCTCCCCTTGTCCCCTCCCTCATCCAGGTAGATGGGTATGACCTGCCGGCAGATGGGGCGGAAGGCGCACCCCTCCCCAGGGTAAGGGGGGGGGGGGGGGTGGTGTACGTCATGCTGGGGGCTCCCCAGCCTGAGAGAACGAGGGAGGAATGTGACAGGGCGGAGGGCGGGGCCGGGTCGTGATTTTACATACCCGGTCCCTTATCAGGGGGGGCCTAATTAACCTCCAAGAGGGATAAGGGCCGACTGCGGAAGGTGGTGCGACGAGAGAGAGAATGTTTACGTCATGTGTGTGTTTGTGTCTTTTGTTTAAGTTTCTCATTAAACTATTATTTATATTGTCAAGCCGGTTCTCGCCTCCTCCTTGCCCATCTGAACCCCTTTACAGTGTCTCATTAAAATCTTGTTGAATGTGGTCACATCCAACTTTTACGGAACTTTGATGCAAATTCATCTGTATCAGCTAGTCAAATTACACAAATGCCAACATGGACAAGTTGTGTAACCTGCCCTTATATTTCAAAAACATAATCAAAACTAACTTCAAGTTAAAAGAAAATATGACCCAGGCTACATTAATTAGCTAAGTGATTTATTGCTGTATGATGAATTATAAATCATTGGCTGCTTATAAACAATTTTGGCATCCTGAAGCATTCTGTCTCTGGAGGAAATCCTGCAGAAGCATGACTTTAAAAACCATATTCACAAAGTTTTTTATTTATTTGTTTTAATAGACATTGACAGTATTCTCTAAAGTTCATCTCCTCTCAAGGGCTGTTTGTGTTGAGTCAAATCAATAATTCTGTCTTTTATCAGCTCTGCATGAGGCGACTGGGCTTGAAAGTATATTAAATGATAAATGTGGATATTATAAAATATCCACAAGTAATAGATCCAGTAACTTTTCTCTCGCTGTGTTTTTTTAGAAACTCCACATTTTCATAAAATCAATGTTCCTGTCCCATTTATAGAAATGCAGAATTTCCATTTTCAAATACTAATATCTGTTTATCACCCAACAGATAGGATGTTTCCTACAAAAAATAAGCTTAAAGTCTTGGGTGACATAATTTAGTGCTGAACTATACAAAGAAAACCAAAAAAATCTAAACTAAAGTTGTAATTTGTTCTGCTATATTGTATATATATATATATATATATATATATTACTTGATATTTAATGATTGTATTTGTTCTGAAATGGCTAAAAAGCACGTTTAATTTTCAATCAGGGGTAACATCATAATCAAACAGCTTTTGTAGACAACACAATGTTTAGTGCAAGGACTAAAATAGTAAAATTACAGATAAATGAATGGCAATTAATGTAGATAAAACAATCAAGGCATGTTTTTATTCATAATGGAAATAGTTATGAATTATATTTATTCATTGTCATTTATATTCACCAATTCATAGGTGATGGGGAAATTAATGGCCAAATAAAACATATATTGTAATATCATTGAAATGTTATATCGTATAAAGGGCTGTTGATTTAATATGTAAATTTAGTGCAATTATTTACATGAAAAATAACGTGTTAAAAAATACAATGAATCTTGTTCCAGATCTATAATTCAAGCTTGAAGTACCACTGGTTTTCTCCAGGGGGCAGTATGCGAAATTCCAGCTGTATAGGCATTGCACAGCTTATACAGAGAACAAACCGCACTCACTGACAGCAGACAGCACAAGGTAAGAACGTGTTTTTGCTTTCAAATACAGCTAGATGGAGTGCAAATCCGAATACAGGGATCTCAAGATTTGTTTTTCTAAGTTTAAACTTAGAAAGTTTATATCTATATTAAACTTGGTACAGCGACCTTATAAATGGTATGTTTATGATGCAATGTAGCAGAGATGCTCCAAAAGCATACATCTGACGCAGGTGTACATTGATGCATCCATAGCAGGCCTTATAATAAATCTATTTCAGAAAGATTGAAGAATTAAAATGCAAAATTTTAGACTTTTTGGTAACACTTTACAATGAGGTTCCATTCATTAACATTAGATAATGTATTAGGTATTATGAATAAACAATATATTTTTATAGTATTTATTCATCTTTGTTAATGTTAGTTACAAAAAATTTAATTGTTCATTGTTTGTTCATTGAGCATTAACTAAGTTTTGTTAAAATGGTTAAATGGCCAATACATATTATAATATATTTGCATTGATTTTGGGGCAGTTGAATGAAGCAACATTGATATAATTTTAATATGCATTTTATTTAGCCATTGAGTTTCTTTCGCTGTGTTATTTTTTAATTTTTATTGTTATTATTATTGGTAAATTGGGCAATATATTTAGAATATGAAAAATATATTTGTGCTAAATTTGCTGGAAATATACAATGAAGCTATATTTCAATGATTTTAATAAGTGTTTTATTTGGCTGATAAGTTTCCTTTAGCTAAGTTAGGCAATATTTTGAATATATTTAGGATAAGGGCTGCCAATCAATTAAAACAAATAATCAAATTAATTGCATGTTATGCCGATTAATTAATCACAATTAATTGCATGTATAAATAATTGCCAAAAAATTTAAATAGCAAAGACAGACATGACAGTCAGCTGACCGTAAACGATCTCTCTCTCCTCATTGTGTTTGTTTACATTAGTTAAAGGAAACCCAAAATCCAAATAAAATTCGTAATAAAATAATTTCAGTGTTGCTTCATTTCATATTGCCAGCAAAATCAGTGCAAATATATCATGAATATTCAATATTTTGCCTTATTTGACAAAACTTAGTGAAAGGAAAACCCAACGGCCAAATTAAATGCATATTGAATTCATTGCAATGTAGCTTTATTTTATATTGCCAGGAAAATCATTGCATAAACAGTATATTGTAAATATTCACTATATTGCCCAGCCCTAGGCCATGTTATGAAAAATCAACGATTTCCTTTAGTGTCATTTGTTTGGCTAGTGTCATGCATGAATGCTTACTGAAACATTAACGTTATGTGTCATCTCTGACATATCATTTCGCCAACAGTGCAAATTTTGGTTAATTAACCTCGCTCCTTAATTAATCGTTAATGTTCATATCAGTGACATGCATTCAAATCATTAACGCTGATGAATGTTTCGTGAAAAGGAAAAGCTTGAGTAAGACATGCACATTTGATCAATGTTCAGTTCATTCTATGTATCTTCCTCCCACTAATATAAAAGATAGCCAGCGTAGTTCAAGCTAATTTAGATTAAGCAGCAAGACTGATATTTTGTCAGGCTATTCGCTAATGGACAACGCAGGGTGTGGTCGTCATTGACAGGCTCTTCAACAGTGTGTCATTCATTAAAAGAGTCTCAGCTTCAGACAGCATGCCCACAGTCCCTTTACTGACTCTCTGATGTGTAATGTACACCAAAAAACGATATGAGGGATGCAGAGGTAGTAAACATGCCTTCTTTGAACTTGTTCTGCTGTGAGTTTGGCCACAAATAGCTATTTGGACTTCTGCGGGGCTCTAAAGCTGCGTTCACACTGCCAACGGCGACCATTGGTGACCGGATGTGACCGTGTCCAGCGGCGTGACAAAGTTTAACTAAATGTTTAACTTTATGCAAATAAAGAGCGATTTTTGGGAGCGACAGCCAATATGAGAGAAGATGGTAGAGCTCACGAGATCCTAATATTTTAATAATAATATTAACTGTAAAGAAACAGTGCTGTTTAGACTCTCCACACACACCACTAGCGACCTAACCGCCAGCCACTGGCGACATACAGCGAGAAAGTAGCTGGCAGTGTGAATGCAGTTTAAGGGATGGCAACAGATTGAGATTAATTAACCTTGAATCTGTCACTCGCACAGTGACGGCACCTTGTTATCCTTCGCCTCAGACCGACAGTCCCATCGTGCAGATATCATCCACTGAAAGGTCAACACAAGTGTAGCAAAAATAAAATCTGCCAATATAATGCATGACACATTCTCCTGGACAGACAGATCCTGTTTTGATGCCTGTCTATCTGTCTCTCTCTTCACTTCCTATCAACACAGATGCAGTAATAAAGCGCAATAGTGCCTGTCCACTTTTTCAGTTGTCTGGGAATTTCCCGTAAGTATTTTCCCCATTCATTTCTTCCATAGACTTTTTATAAAATCCTTCATAAGAGTTGAAAAGTCATGAACCAAACCAACCTTCTCAGAGGAAAATCACATCACAAACTTTGTTTTGAGGCAATAAAGTACTTGAAAATCGGACCAAGACAAAGGTACATGACTGTGTACTTACCCATGAAGCATTGCAAATTATGTCAATGAATAAAAATCTATGGGGATATTTAAAATGATTGAATTTAGTGGTTTTAGAGCGAAGTGAGACCGACTCGATTACGTCATTAACAGTGCGTCATGATAGTTTGCGGTCGCTCTGAGGGACGTTTCAAGGGTTCCGCTGGCCACCTGATTGGTTGATCTTTCTCTGCTGGACCATGGGTAATGTAGTTGTTTATGATGAATTCCGCTATCAAACACGATTTTTAAACAATCAAGTTGAAATAAAGTGGTAAAATTTTTTCAAATGATGCAAAAAGTGACAAATGTGTGTATTTAGGATGCATAAAAAGTTTGCAATGAAACTAGCCTTAGCAAGACAAAGGAGTCCATCGTTTTATTTCAAAAACATAAAAAAAAAAACATTTCCATCAGTGCCATTTTCACCACTGAATTCTATTAAACACAACACAGAATTTGACATGTGCTGGAAATGACACTGTAGTGGGAATTTTCATGACTTTCAGAAAAAATGACAAAAATTACACAAATATCCTGTGATGCATGTGCATACTGTAAATTGCTGGACATTGTTAGTACACAAACTAAAAAAAATACATAAAAAAATTTGTGAAAGTGTGAAAAATGTTGGAGTCTTCATTTTCTTGAACTCCCTGTATAAACAATTTGTAGGAAATAGCAGTTTGATACTTCTATTTTTGTGTTTCACAGCCAAAAGAATGTTATACAGGATTCAAACGACATCTGGGTGAGTAAATTATGACAGAATTTTCATTTTTGGTTTAACAATATGAAAAGATGCCCAAAAAACTCAAAGAATTAATAACTCTTTCAAAGTTTCTATGCTACATCAAATATGAATCAAATTATAAATTAATCAATATTATACGTTTTTTGAGCATGACATCTCAACCCGCATTCATGCATTTTTAAAAATGATGTTTTAAAAATAAAATAATGAGTTACAGCCTAATGTAAATGGAACAATTTGTGTTTGATCATATATTTAGTCAAACAGAACATATTGAGTCAAAACTGTCACTTTATACTCTGAAGAAGATTTAACTATCATAGTTACACACACACACACACACACGGCAACAATGACATCGTTATGGTTTCTCAATTTCTCATTTTCGCTTCTCAATGTCTGCTGTACTTTTCAAACCAATTTATAAGAGATCCACTTGCATTTATTCTGAATCTATTTTCCCTAAGATGAAATTAACATAAATTATCTCCTCTGACCTTATTGTCCCCAAAAGGAACAAAAACTCTCTTAGGAATATTAATTGAAACCATATAATAGACTAATTAAAACAAAACTACTGAATTTAATGTAGGTCAGTAGAAAATGTTTCGATAAATACAAATTATATGAAGATTAATGTGTTTTTATGCCACTTTCTCAGCACGTTTCATGCCGTGATGAACCATTAATTGCAGCAGAGGCGAAAAAATTATACACTATTATTTTCATAATCATTGAAGTTGTTCTGCTATAAAGAGAAGCTGATAAAATAAACAAAATAAAAAATACAAAAAAACATAAAAAGTGGTTAGAACAATGGAATCTGAATAGGCTCTGACAATGGAAATTATTCAGAAGATATGTGTATTTGCATTGAAAATTGTTAAATTACGGTGCAAATATATTTTGCTTGGAGATTTCAAGTTTATCAACTCAGTTGAAGTGTAAACACATATTTGTCTTCAAAAGTGTTGATATAAAATTCAGTACATTCAATTCAAAACAGTGTTTCGATATTTTCCAGTGACTTTAATGAGATAGTTCACCCTGACAATTCTGATGTCATTTACCATATATATATATATATATATATATATATATATTGGAGCTGTTAATTGATTATAATTTTTAATCAAATTAATTACATGGTGTCCTGAATTGATGAATCGCGATTAATTGCATTTAATCGCATATACAAATATTTATATTCAAATATAAGCCCCTAATATAACAATAATTAAATATATAATGATGAAATTATACTACATAGTTATCTTTAAATATATATATAAAAAAAAATGATATATATAAAATAGAAAATAGTCAGATAATGAAAATGCATTACATTCCTGTAGCAGAAGAGTTAATCACTGATAAGAAAAAAATCGAGTGGGAGTTATGCTAATTGGCTAAGAAAAAATACTATTGTTTTCCCTTTGATTTAAGTTTTTTTATTTTTTACCCAATTTCATTGTTACATTTCTCAAAAAAACAAAAAAAAAACAAAAAAAAAAACAAGACAAAATATCATATATTTTGCTTCTCAAGTAAATTTACCTTGTTTTAAGAAAGTTTAGATATTTTACTGGAAAATAAGGCAAAAATACTCAGTAAGAAAATAATTTTTGCTCTTAAAAGTAGCCCAGACGACTAATGTGCTATATTTCAAGTGTGTTGAAGTGATCTGATAGCTTTGTATGATTAACAGACTGAAATGTAAGTTTTGCTAAAAAACAATCTTCATACTAACCTTTTGTGATACTTTTGCGGTGCTTTTTGTTATTCTGGAGTTTGACAGCACCAGTCCTCATTACATATCATTATATGCAAAATAGCATTATGGAATGATACAAAAAAAGAAATCACCTTTTGTGTTCCATGGAAAGCAGAAAGGCAAGCGGGTTTGGAACAACATGAGCAAAAACATGACTTTTTGTCATACATCAGTGTGGTGATTACCAACACAATGGTGGCACTTCAAACAAAAGCACAGCTGAAACTTCATTATGCTTCTGCGGGTGCCAGACAACACTGTGCAAATACATCACAGTTCGACACACAAGCTCAGACAAACAGAAGGGCAGTCAAGACAAAAGTGACAAGACGCCAGATCATTTTCAATTAATAATTTGCTTGGACAGCCATGCGGTACCCTCCACGGAGTTCAAAACCACAGCTTACATAACAGAGATAGCGGAGGGGGACAAGGTCACAAATCAAAGTGTATTAAAGGAGAACAGCGGGAGATAATTGGCAGGGGAGTGCGGTCAAAGTGACAGCTTCCTGAAGACTTAGATTAAGCTTTTTGCCTCTGTCATACCAGAGAGACAACTGTTTTGTTGCACATCCCCGAGATGAATATCTATAAGGTGCTTTGTCAAAGATTAGCAAAATAATATAGGAACTTTCAAGTCTGTAGTTGACCTGGAGTGCCGGTGCAGTAATATCAGCGGCGGACATGGACCTTATGGGTCCCGAGTTCCTGCAGTTACTACACAAAGCTCAGGTTTGGCATTTTCAGCCGGGTCCATTTCTGACAGCACGCTGCGGGAGGAAGGGTCAGTCTATGCTTCTGTCATTATTCTGCCTGGAGAATGATGAACCTTTCACTTGAGATGAATACAAATGGACTGCTGGTCTCCTACTTACAATGGAAGTGAATTGGGCCCATCCGTAAACATTAAAATACTCACTGTTTCTTATCCGTTTTCATACCTGTGGTAAGTTGTATGTAATATAATTTTTTTTTGGTTGGATGACACAATGGCAAATGGTAAATGATTTGCACTTTTATTAACCTTAGAGGTTACTAAAGCACTTTACACTGTGTCCCATTCACACACACATTCACACTCATCCACCAATGGCGACTAAGCTGCCATGCAAGGTGCTAAGCTGCCATTGGGAGCAACTTGGGGTTCAGTGTCTCGCCCAAGGACACTTCAGCATGTGGAGTCGCGTGGGCCGGGAATCAAACTGCCAACCCTACGATTAGCAGCCAACCCTCTCCACCACCTGAGGCACAGCCAACCCACAATGCCAGTAAACCGATTAATCTGGTAAACGCCTTAATGCCTCTAAATCTCTGAATTTTCACACTAAAATCATGTTAACCATTTGTTTATCTCTTGTCAGGTACTGTATGCAAGCCATTTGTAGGTTAATTTCCTGGAAAAATTTAAACATTGTGAGGTTGTGGCAATTTATATCTTCCAACCAGTCTGTCACAGCTAACACTGGCTAAACCAGCGGCATCAGTTTGGGACAGGACAAAATGTTGGACATTGTTAGTAGAATAGTTAAATAAAGTAACATTTTACTTCCTAGGAATTGACAGGGATGAAAGTGCCCAAAGTTGAAGAATTAGGTATTGGAATGTTGTGGAAGGAGCTGTTGACATAGACTTGCCACATTGTAAATCACATTTTAAAATGCAATATCCAATTGCCAATTTAGTAACTGTCGTATATATATCATCTAGGTTACTTATGTAACCTCCATTCCCTGATGGAGAGAACAAGTCTCTCTTGAGCGCCGAATATGCCTCTGATCTATGAAAAAAGGCCAATGAGAAGTTGGCAGACAGTATTTGCATACCCCACCCCCGGACATACGGGTATAAAGGTGGGGAAATAGGTCTAGTTCATTCAGGATTTTTCTGAGGAGCCGGAAATGGTCCGGCCACAACAGTGGTTCGGCTCAGCGACGTGGCCGGGAGGACACAACGTCTCATTCCCTCCATCAGGGAACGGAGGTTACATACGTATCGTCACTTCGACGTTGTGTCGAAGAAGCAACACTAGGGGGTCCAATTTAAATCACGTCATGCGCTGAGCCAGGTACGTGTACTGCTGACACATGAGCGGGCAGGTATTTTACGTGCAAAGCTGTGTCAGACTGCACGTACCCTTCCCCAATGCCCCATAAAAGTCGTCGGAATCCTTCTGTTTACCCTAAACAGGGGAACAAGGTGACTCTTGCCAACCTGGGAATGGGCCGAGTCTAGCTGGGCCTCTTTTCTCTCTATGTTTCTCGCATAGAGCCAAACGGCTGGGGCCCTTACACGCATCGTGGGAAGGGGGTCTTACCCAGTTTACTATTGTTTCAGGGGGAAAAGACCCTGCGGAGACCACACCTGCCCAGGAAGGGGGAGGTAAAAGTGGCAAAATACATCACATGGGCCTCTTTGGTCACATGTGGGAAAATGGCGCAGTGGTAGATCCAGCCTCAAGGAGGGGGGAGTTGATACAACACAGCTGGAACTGCCTAATGGAGACACAGGTCCACTCGTAAGGGGACTATACCATGGAAAATACAGACAGGAGGTCCACGCAGGAGTCCTGACCTGTGGAGCACCTATTCCAGTGCAGGGTAGATTTGAGTACCCGCCGTGGATTGGGTCGGCAAATTCCTCCACTGAATTGTGGACAGACAGGACTAGTGAGGAGTCATCCAGGGAGCCGAGTTAGTGGGATCTCCTGGGAGATAAAAGCACAGCGAGGGCCAGCTGTGTGCCAGTGCGTCTGCCCCGAGGGGAGCCTCTGTTCAGCATACCAGAGCGGGCAGCTCTGCCATGCTTGGTTCGCAGAGGCAGACCTGAAGGACTCGTACTTCCACGTCTCAATCTTGCCTCGACGTCGACCCTCTCTACGGCTTGCGTTCGACGGCCAGGCATATCACATGATTTTCCCGGCGAAACGGAACCCGTCATTATCCCCAATTCACCTTCAACGCCCATGGCGCCTGCCCCTATCCCGTAAATTAGGTGCGGGGGGCGGCTGAAGTGGCTTTCTCTCATGACAAAAGAAATTCGCGACCGCAATGCTGCCACGGCTATGTTCTCGAACTGAGAACATGAACCATTGGAGAGAAATCACTCATCCCGAGCTCGGACGGAAGCAAGCAAGCGTGACGGGGAGGCGGGTGGTTCGAGGGGATTTACCCAGCGAACGGAGCCCGTCATTATCCCCAAATCGCCTTCATCGTCCGCGGCGCTTGCCCCAATCCCGTAGGAAGGAGGCGAGGCACGGGGGGCGGCTGAAGCGACTTTCTCTCATGACAAAAGAAAGCCGTGACCGCTATGCTGCCATGGCTATGTTCTCGCACTGAGAACATGAACCATTCACAAAACGCTGACTGCATGTGATCGCAGCCCAGGCACGCAAGGCAGCTTTTATGACCGTCAGAGGTGGGGAGAAATCAACCGCATCCAGAAACTACACAGAGGCGGAAAGACGTCTTTAAAAAGACGCGTCCTGAAAAGGACGTTCAATGCCAGCTGTGTATTTGCTCTTTTAGAAAAACTAACTATTTTAGAGAAAATATCTCTTAACTGCACTGTCGAAGCGCCCAGTGGCAAACTGCACTGCCGTGCAGAGAAGGAAAAAGGAAAAGGGAAGTGCGCCGTAGATCCAACAGCAGAATCAGCTCAGAGGAAGAGGAACAGGTGTGTGACTCGCAGCTCACTGCATACACGACTATCAGCTCCGAGGAAAATTTCTATACGAACTATACGTATTTCCCCGCCTTTATACCCGTATGTCCGGGGGCGGGGTATGCAAATACTGTCTGACAACTTCTCATTGGCCTTTTTTCATAGATCAGAGGCATATTTGGCATTCAAGAGAGACCCCTAGTGTTGCTTCTTCGACACAACGTCGAAGTGAGCGACAGATGGGGAAATATATATATCAATACGAGAAAGCATAGCATGAGTGATCGTATGATATAACAGAACTGAAAGGCAGAGTGAAATATCCTACTCTAATCCATTACTTCAGCTACATGACCCTCCAATGATATGAAGGTCAGCTAGTATTATAAAATCCTCCATCAGTAAAATGGATGGTTCACATGTCAGTGTGGTATGGCTTTAGCTGAGAAGATAAAAGCACCATGGGTCTTTGCTGTATTACAGTTCGCAATGCTGCCCATTTCAGTAAACATCTTCTTTTTTTTTTTTTTCAATAGTTGTGGAAAACATTTACTGTGTGTAAGGATTTTGGTGAAATATGATATTCATGTCAGGTACTGCTGAGGTACACGTTTGCAGATGTAGCCTGGGGTAAAGGAAGAACAATACCATGGCCTTTGAAAATGCGATGTGGAGAGCAATATCTACAGCAGCATTAATGCAAACCATTCTCCAAACCCAACACCAGCTATCCAGTGGAGGCTTTGTGTGTTTGCAGCCTTAGATTTCAAATCAAATTATATGTGTTAAATCTAATACGTGCAGTTTATGGGCCAATGTGTAATGCCTAGTAGCAATGCGTAAAGGTTCTAAGCCACACTGTCAGAAACATGCAATCGTTTCATGATATTATGAACTTTAACACTGATAAAACACACACCTGTTTTTCCAAAAGGGTCCTATCCTTCTTTTTCATTGGGAAAATAATACTTGCATACGTGTACAGTAGATTAGCAAATTGTAACTCAGGTCTTTTGTAGAGATTTAGCCTCTTCAACTCTGGGGCATTTTTGCGCTGCTGCCTACAATTTTTCACACCAAAAAGTGCAAAAAGTCTAATTTTTTTCAGACCCTCCTCCTCCCATTTAAAAAAAAGACTCCAATAATTTATAAATAATATTTTACATGCTAATAATCTTATGATTAATATAATTTATCTATTTTGTTGTCCTAAATTTGTAAGCATATATTTCTGGTTCTGTTCATGCCAGCTGCCTCCAAAAATACGTATTTTCTCGTGACCATGACTAAATTTTCTCGTGATCTCGGCATTACAAATGTTGTTTTGTCGTGATCATGACTTAATTTTTTTCGTGATCTTGACATAACAAAAAGTTGTTTTCAATAAGGCTACCTGGAGGCAACAGCTAAACGCACCATTGCATAAAGGATGACCGAATGCGTCATTACTTTGATCAAGGACTCACTCAAGCTGAAATAGCTGTATGTCTCTCAGTCATTGACAACTTCCAGATTAGTGTCAGACACCTTAGAATGTGACCCTGAATGTTTGGTCAATTTCACTGCCAGCCAACTAGAGGTACCGGGACATCTGCATGACTCCGGTCAAGCCAGCCGCGATTTAGATCCGAGTGCGCGCATATTGCAGTAATAACGGTACTTTGAGGAAAGCACAGAAAGACTTGCTTCTCCTGTTGAGTGCAGAGAAAGCGAGGATAGTATAGTAATTTCATCAATTACTATATTGATGAAAAAGCATTTATTAAGTGTTTGTGACATGCTGGTGTTTATTAATATGTTTGATTTAGCCTATGTGAAAGGTGACTGGTTATAAAATATTCACCTGCCCTATCCAAGAGTCTTCTAAACCAAAGTGTACTGAATTAACATAACTTTACATTTACATATTACATATAATACATTTTACTTTTCTGCCAAGGATCTCTCATAGTCCTTCATACCTTGTAATAAACTTTGAATTGTAAATCCTGTAGGTCAATTTAAACTGTATAGTTTTTTTTTTGAGAAAATTAAAGGCAAAAACGACTTTGTTATGTCGAGATCACGAAAAAACGAGACAGAAAAATAATAATAACGCAAGTCCTCTTTGAGCTTCCGTATATACTTAAGTATTAAAAAAGTTAAAAGTTATTTTTTTCCTAGTTAGGATTAAATCGAGAGAGGATGTTGTTCAATTTGTTTGTTTTGAAAGTCCCCTTTTATATAACGACTGTCATATTTCGATTTTTATGTGGCCTGTTGAACGTAACACGGCAGTATCCTGGTAGAATGAACACTAGAGGCGCTAAAACAACAATGACTTTTATCCCCTTTCACACAAGTAAAATGGCAGATTATCAGTTCATAAACACATAATTTTCACTCTGTTCCTCACACAATGTTATTTTATGACATATAAACACTCACTATAGTGCATGACTCATGACTTTAACGTTTGCGTTAATCAAATTGCACGGTAGCTCAACTAATAAGGACTGGGGTACAAGTCCTGAAGAGCACACGGGTCGACACATGAGCCAAAAGTGTCATAGAAGCACCACAAAATGACTTTTTGACGGAAATTGTGTTTTTCATCTCACATTTGCTTTTTCTGACACTATCGGTTAGTTTAAAGGTTTAGGTTAGGGTGGTCAGTTCTGTTCATTTAAATCTCGATAGGACATTAACCTTAAAAACCTTATCTCTTCGGAAGAACATTTCACTCGCTTTTAGCAAATTGCCCTGAGACCTGCATTTTTACATTTACATTTATGCATTTGGCAGATGCTTTTATCCAAAGCGACTTGCAGTGCACTTATTACAGGGACAATCCCCCCCGGAGCAACCTGGAGTTAAGTGCCTTGCTCAAGGACACAATGGTGGTGGGTGTGGGGATCAAACCAGCAACCTTCCGATTACCAGTTATGTGCTTTAGCCCACTACGCCACCACCACTCTTACGTGCAATGAACCAGATAATTTTTTCAACAATGTTTGTTGCATGGGAGAAGGCACTCGAGAATTGTGATATCAGAGCAATCAGCCCCTTGAGACAGAGAAAAAGATAAAAAAAAATTAAATAAATAAGCTTTGAAGAAAGTTAGTAATGTTGTGGGTTTTGTGAATTGTTTTCTGAGGTTTGCTATCAAAACTTGCTGTTGAGCAGATGGATGTATTCAATAAAATTCATAATTAATATTTACTCACATTTCATTATTTTTATTATCATTGCTGGTTTTATAGTTATTATTATAATTAATTGTTGCCTAACAACAACAACAGCAATAATTATAATTCAGCAAATAGAAAGTAAAAATTCATAGATATGATATATATATGAAGGCAAGTGTAGAAATAAAGGAAATGCACAGATTTAATTAACAAAACCCTTTTGTTATATATATATATATATATATATATATATATATATATATATATATATATATATATGCAATGTGAATGATCATTTCTGACTTCATAACTGTCCAATCTGTAGAAGTAGCAGGTGTTTAGAATAAAGTTTAGGACAAAAACTGTCAGTGTTTCTCACATCGTGCTCATAATTTTGAATGAATAAATCACATTCAGTCTGGTGATCACATACGGTCTAGTCACACAAATATTTCAACGCATCTGAAGCTCAAATCAGATTCAAAATTCTTCCTCTGCAGATGGTCAGAATTCCACACAGCCGCCATGTGACACTGTTTTGTTTGATTGTTTTGTTTTTGCAAAAAATATAGTGAGTACTTTTCCAGTTTATAAATAAAATTGTAAGGAGTAAAAATTAGTATTTCTCTTTGAAAATTAAATTAATTAAAAGTACAAGTATTCCATTTAAATTGCACTCAAGTAAAGTACAAATCCCCCCCAAAATAATACTTAAGTATTTTTACTCAATTACTTTACACCCCTGTTAATTTATTTGGTAAGTAGCCATGAAATAAGTGGGGTAATGTCATAATTTCAAAATAAACCCCTTTAAGGTGATACAAGACCTTAAAATTATATTTAAATAATAATTTTTAAAATAGAACAAAGATGACATCATAAAATGGCAAAAAAACATCTTACAATTTAAAAACTAGAGCATTTTCTTGTTGTGTACAAGCTAAAATTCTGTTAATGATGCAAAACTGCCTCCCATTCCAAAGCTACTTCTGCATACTATTTGCCCCCCTAATTAAAATTATTCTCTAAATTAATTTCACAGTTGGGAAAGCAGACACTTTCTTGGATTTGTACTGTATTTCCAGATGTTCAAACCAAGAAACATTCACTGTTACATCATGAAATGCGCAAAACAAAAATCCACCTACTGAAGACCACACACCCACTTCACTTCAGCAAGGATTTGCCCAGGGCCAGCAGTCTACTAAGAGGTGTAATCAGTTAAGTTAGTGCGCTGCTGCGAATGCTGCAGCACATTTGACTTGACAGCGCTTGCGAACAGTCATAAATCAAACCCTTCTTTGCCCAAAGCTCAAGCGACTCTGAATTTTGCATGTATACATCAACCTGCATTATGGTGTTCAGAGTGTGATACCCCAGAGAACCTCGGCTAGAACTTCTCGTTATATATCAGGAGCTAAAAGCTGCTACGCCCTAAATTCAGACATTCAGACATTTGGCCCTCAAGCACTACAATGACATTCAGTGATTGTGACTGTCAGGGACCCCAAAGCAGCAACAGTTTATGAGTTTTTATAGCCTTTGCCACAACACCGCTAATATTCATAACTGACTACTGAATTGCCATTTGTTGAGTGCTTTTGTGATGCATTTTGCTGTTATATTTGCGGTGTTTGCTAAGGCAAGCATCATACTTGGGGCCGTTACTTTTCATAGTGATTGAACTAACGATTTTGACCTGGTGGATGATAAAAATAGCAAAGAAATCCCACAAATTTGCATTAAAGGAGGGATGTAAGCCATATCAAGACACCACATTGTAAAAAAAAAAATGTATTTTATTTTGTCTTGTCTAAACATTCTTTAAACAGCATACATTGACTTGAGAAACAAAATGACGCGTTAACGCATACTATTATGTATAACATTTGAATATGTTAATTTTTCTTAATTGTGATGAACGCATTTACCGTTATTAAAGCATAAACACTGGTTTGAAGGTTGGAACCTTTGCAATGCAAACAACAGTGTCAGAGCCCTTCTACCAAATGAGCCCACAATGAGCTTAGCATTAAACACAAAACACGGCAGTCCCAACGCTAGTTGACAGTTACGCTCTCTCCTATGATAGAGCCGTGGAGGTTGTTATCTCTATAAAAAAAATATTTGTGACAGCGCTTCCTTGTCAGTAATAAAATGATGGAGAAAGGAGCTCTTAGCACTATTTGATGTACAAAATAAGCCCAGATGGGACTTGTGAAAGACATCAAGTTTTTTTCAGCCTATGTAAGCACTGACAGCACTAAAAATTACATGTGAAATTTGTCTTGTTTTCAGAGAAATTGAACAACATGTAGTTATGTTTATGCTTATAATAAATAAAAAAAAATGTAATAAAGAAAGAAAGAAACTAAAATCAAGTTTATTTTATTTTTATGCCATTGGCAAATAGCATTATCTTATTTTAAGCATAAAACACACCAAATTTCTCAGAAAACAAGTCTTAATATCTTCTCAAGGAAGGTTTTTTTCTGTTTGTTTGTTGGTTTTAAAAATGTTTAGATATTACTACCAAAAAATAACAAAAATGATCAGTAAGGAAATGTTATTTTTTTGCAGTGCAGAATAACAGAGACTTGGCGGTGGGCTCTATTAACTTTGAAAGTAAGTGATCACTTGGCAATGCTCTAGCAACCACTCAGAACACCACTGCAACCACCTAACAAGAAACCACTCAAAACAATTTGGCAATGCATAGCAGCACCCTGGCAACCACACACAACACCCTAGCATTGTGGCAATGAGTTCTGTTTGGGCATGCACTCGCATTTTCTTCTTCATCTTCTTAAGAAAAAAATATTTAAAATGTTATTTATTTACTACTTTTTACACTCAAATACATATTTAAGCCTAACTGTAAGATTTACACATTTTAGTTCCATTACAAATTTCCATTAAATTGAAGTGAGAATTCCTTAAATATGATCCATAAATTGAAGTTTGAATTTGTAATTAATAAAGAACTACATTTAGATAAAATGTTTCATAAACTGAAATGGTCCATTTTTATTTTTTTAGGATTTTTTATGTGATTTGTATTCAAACATTTTTAAAATTAAAATGTGTAAACTTTAACACCATTATGCAAAATATCTCAATATATATATTTCTCTCTCTCTCTCTCTCTCTCTCTCTCTCTCTCTCTCTCTCTCTCTCTCTCTCTCTCTCTCTCTCTCTCTCACTCTCTCTCTCTGTATGTATATATATATATCTTTATTTATTTATTTATTGGAAACGTGTCATAATTTGTATTTTTAGAATGGATTGTCATTGTGTAGTATTGAAAGTCTGGTCTGGGCCAAGGCTAAAACAATAAAATGTGATTGCCTGAGATGAAAAAAAAAAAAAATCTAATTCAGTTTTAATGTGACCTTCATCTAACAAAAAGACAAAAGTAAAAATGTGTTAGTTTAAATAAAAACAATGGGCATTTCAAATCCCCATACCTGAGTTAAAACTCTATGCAGTCATGCATTTTAGTGTAGAATATGTCCTTTGGCATAAAATGATGAGAGTGTAAGGACAGTTGTTTGGAGACAGAGAGACAGACAGACAGAGAGAGAGAGAGAGAGAGAGAGAGAGAGAGAGAGAGAGAGAGAGAGAGAGAGAGAGAGAGAGAGGTACTGGTGGTGAGAATCGGTATGTGGAAATCAAAGTTCTCCCTAATGAATTCATAATTTTCTAAAGAATAAATTATTCATAAATTGTGATTGAAACAATTACATTCAAATCTGATGCTGCCATAGTGGAATTACACTGTCTGAAATGGAATTTAAGAGGGATTTGGGGGGAGGAAGAAGAGATTTTTATGTAAGATATTACGCAAGATGACATCAGAGGAGGACATGACTGAAAGTAGGAAAATTGTCAGACAGAAGGTAAAGGGAAGATCACATTGATGCTGATTTGATATGAACTCTTAATAGTGACTATTTTGAAGATTAGATCAACAAATTGAGCCATCATATAAAAAAAATGGCCATTTATTTGACCGATTATTTTCCATTAGTCTTTTAATTGCTCGTGATTAGGCCTACTAGATAAAGAATCAAAATAAATAAATCATTCTATATAGATTGCTGATTTGTATGTCAGGTAACGATCTTTTGAATTGCTGTTTGAGATTTAAATGAGTATACTTATTAGTGTACTAATGTCTCCAATAAAACCCTTGACAGTATAGAGGGTTCGTTTAGCTGGTAGCGCATGGTGCTATTAATGCTGAGGTCATGGGTTCAATTCCAAAGCAATGCAGAGTAAAATGTACACCTTAAATGTATTTTAGATTCAGATAAAAGCAAATGCCAAATAAATAAATGTAAATGACAACAAACAGGCTGATTTTATCACTCTGCCTTGCGAGAAGTTTAACTCTACAAAAAACAGCCACAAAGACCAATATCTAGCTCATTACAATAGTTTTTTTGTTTATTTTTATTTTTTTTTTACAGATCAAAATTAGAAAAAAAAAATATATATATATACATTTCCACTTTTTAAGGCTTTAAATGTTTCCATACCCATTTGGCTGCTCTGTAAAATGAATCTGTGAAATGAATAAAATCAATAAATAAATGAAAACGAATGAATGAATGTGGACCTTCCTTCCGTAAGAAGCGTTTAGAATCTACTATTTTCGTACATTTATTTCATAAAAGTACTAAAATACAAGTACAAAGTACTTTGGTATAGCCATGACGTTATTAGAAATGTATTATAAGAACATTAGAACATTTTTTCAAAATGGCCCATTGCAACTTACGACTTGTTTTGATGGAGTGCATCACATATATGCACAATATATAGTGTGTGTGTGTGTGTATATATATATATATATATATATATATATATATATATATATATAAATTAAAATGCATTACATTCTTGTGGCAGAAGAGTTAATCACCGATAAGACGATACAAAAAGTGGCTTTAGAATACAATGTATTGTTTACTACCATATTATTGATCATAAGTCAATCATTGACACACAGTTCACAGCAATCCATTTCACAAGTGAATTTGTCAATCAGTTGGAGATTTATTTTAAGGTCCCGTCAATGTACACCTGCGTCAGACATGCTTGTGTAGCGTCTCGGGGTGTTGCGTCATAAACAAAAATTTTAGGTCACTGTGTCACGTTAAATATAGTTTAATAATTAGAAAATATCTTGAGATCTCTTAGTTCAGATTTGCGCTCCTTCAAGTTTTTTGAACGCAAGAACGTAACGCATGTTTGTGTTGTGCTGTCTGCTGGATGGTTGTTTTGTTCACTGTATAAACTGTGCATTGCCACACAGCTGAAATTTCACTTATTGCCCTCTGGAGTAAACAGGTGGTACTACAAGCTTTAATTTCTCAGGAATCTTCCTTATTATGGTCCGTGGGCATTGCGATTAATTGTGTAAATTTTTTAACTGCGTTATTTTTTGTAAAATTAATCACACTGAATGAATGCGTTAAAACGACAGCCCTAATATATATATATACATACATTTATACAACAGTTAGTTCCAGTCCTTGAATTTGATTGGATGAGAGGCATTCCAAGATTGCTAATAGCTCGCACCATCAGCACTCGGACTCGTTACTGTTTGTATCACTCCGTATGTGTTTGTGGCATTCCAAACTAACGTGTAAGAATAATGCATATGTAAAAGCCGCTAGATGAGCAGATTTTTATTCATCCCTGTGACATAAACATTTGTCTTGTGTGTGCTATGTGCGAGTTGAGCTGACGTTAACAATCCGTGTGTTATCAGTCTGTGCGCAAATTTCTTTGAAGACATACGGAATTGCCTTTCACTTCATGATCGCTCGGATTACTATTACACTATAGCTGCAAAATAGAGTTAATCTAACAGCTTCTGCATTCTTGTCGATCACAGCTGAGAGTCAAGACAGACGAAGTAATTTAACATGCTCAGGTTGCCTATCTAATACAATTTCCTTTGAACTGTAAATATCACACGCATTCATGCTGTATTGTCCATCCATCAGCAAGGCTGTGTTTGCTTGCAGCCACTTGCCTATGGCCGAATCCCAGCCATGCTTATAGCAGGACATACAGCATGCGTGCTTGTGTGATATTGCTATATATATACACTACCGTTCAAAAGTTTGGGGTCACTTACTCATTCTTTATTTATTTATTTATTTCACATTTTAGAATAATAGTAGTCAGCAAAACTATGGAATAATAGAAATGGAAATATGGGAATTATTTTGTGACCAAAAAATCCAAAATAAATCCAAAACTATGTAATATTTTAGCATCTTCAAAGTAGTCACCCTTTGCCTAGATTTTGCAGACATGTACTCGTGACATTTTCTCAACCAACTTCTTGAGGAATCACCCCGGGATGCTTTTTAAACAGTATTGAAGGAGTTCCCATCTATGTTGGGCACTTATTGGCTTCTTTTCTTCATATTTTGATCCAAGTCATCCATTTCAAAAACTTTTTTTTTTTTTAGGAAATTTTAGATTTGTAATTAAATAAATGTATATGTTTTGGCAGAATAATATTTTGTCTACAAAGTTAATTTCAAACTTTTAAGCATACACCTTCAGATCAAAAGATTTTTAAGATCATGAGAAACATTTCAGACAAGTGACCCCAAACTTTTGAACGGTAGTGTATATATATATATATATATATTTTATTTTTTTTATTTTTGCTAGTTAGATTGCTAGTGCCAATTTAAAAGTGTTGGTTTGTTTGTTTGCATGGTAAATTTACAGTACCATGGTAATTCACTCCTTTTTGTTTCAGAAGTTTAGGATGGGCCGCTTTTAGCTGTGTCATTCTCAGACTGTTTTCCTTGCTTATGTATGACTTTGCACTAAATGAGATTTTCATTGGCTGGCGTAATTTGAGAATTCTCCATGGAGAACGACTTTGCTGTTCTTTGCTGCCAGTTATCTTCCTCGATCACACCGAGCTCTGCAAAAGCCGAGATGAAAGATTTGCCTTTGTACCTGGCTGTAGGCTAACTCCCTACTAGCTCAACAACATTTTCTGCAAATATCCATGGGAACAGGAGGCTGTAGTTTTTTCTGAATTGTCTAAAGGTTGTCTCGTAGTCGCTTTACCATCTCTCAAAATATGAGCCCCACAGAATCCTTTTTTGATCTTAATGGGAAAAGGTGAGTCAGCCTAGAAAATACAGTAGTGGTAAATATTGTCTCTCAGCTGCCGCACAATCTAGCATTAAAGAGGTCCGTACACTACTATATGGAGACAAAGTTCCCCATATAAAATTGTATTGCTCAGAAGTAGCTTTTTCATAGCTCAGGAGTCTTAACTGTTCTAAATTAAGTTTTATTTAATTATGAACTTTTATCTACCTATGAACTACCTAATGTTTTATTTACCTACAATCTCTTTGGAGAATTTGATGTATAGATTTATTGAAAATAAGGTTGTCCAAAGTGATAAAAATTAGGAATCTTTTAAAAGAGTCAGGAATTTTAAGACGTTTTATTAAGGTTAATACATTTGACCTGAACAAAATGTGCCTCTTTCATAAAAATGGTAATATATCTGATATTTGTTATCTGGCATGAGGGACTAAAGGGGTCATCTCTGTTTAATGTTTTCTTTTTTCTTATTTTTTATCACATGACATCAGAATAGCTACATGCATGTTGGTTACACCACCTAACTTTATTAATAATATTTTAAAACAAAATTGTTTCACTTCTTTTATTTTAAAGAAATAATAAGTAAAGATTATTGCAGTTTTTTCTGACATTTTTTTTCAAGATGTTCAGCTTTTAGTTTCTCCATACAATGAAAGTTAATGGGTGCCATGATGCTGCTGGCAGTTTCATGATCCAAAAGGCATATTTAGGCAACATAAAAGTAATCCACACGACTCCAGTCAATCAATGAATGTCTTCTGAAGCAAACTGTTAGGTTTGTGTAAGTAACAAATCATTAATCATCCATCCATCCATCTGAATATTTGCAATAAACAGTACTTTAAATATATAGATTTTATATTTATAATCAATGACTTAAATTCAATTGTTGTGTATTTTTACATTGTTTTTATTTCCATTACGTCATTTGCGATGCTTCATGGGATTGTAAATCCTTCCCTCATAAAAGACGTTAAATGCAAAGTCTTGTACCTTTGTCTTTGTATCTGATTTTCAAATACTTTCAAAAAATACTTTTTTTCCTTCAAAAGTTTGTAATGTTGTGATTCACCTCATGGCAGTTTCATGGCATAAAACTCCCTTTTATTAAGGATTTTATGTAATTCCTATTGAAAACATTAATGGGAAAAATACTTCAAGAAAAAAGAAGGTGGAAAAAGTGGGTGGGCACGGTTGCACTCCATATAGTGCAAACGTTGCATGGACCAGTACACTGTAAAAAAATGTTAACCTAAAAATTAGCTTTATGTGGTAACATCTAAATATCCTGGTTTTATTCAACTAAAAAATATTCTATCTGGAGCAAAACCTAGAGTTGAGAACCACTTGTATGGACTACTGTTATGATACTTTTATAGTCCTTGACAGTATACAGTAAATCACCATCCACTTTCATTGAATGGAAAAAAAATGATCTTGGCTAATCTGCAAAAAATCTCCATTTTCTTTCCACATAAGAGAGAAAGTGTGTCAGTTGATGTTAGCATCTAGAGAGACATTGTCAATAAACAGCTTGCTCCTTTGAAGAAATATTATGTAATATTTCTACCTCTCTATGTGTTTGAATGTGTGTTTCACTTTAATTAATTACATGGCTCAACATTTCTCCTTTCTATACTTACGTTGCCGTGCAGTATTTGTTTCATACTTGTTTTCCCCATTCCCCCACATGCTGTTTTCCAAGCAAGAGCTGTTTACATTTCAACCTTAAATATTTCAGCCTAAAACCTGAATCATAAATTAAGTTTTGTAAGCTTTGTAAATCACTCCAGAATGACACAGACTGAACCCCGGCGATCTCTAATTGTGCGCCTTCATCCTAACCAATAAAGACAAATCTCACGGAATAATTTTTTCCATGTCGAAAAGTGCTGATTATGCATCTTTCCACCAGTTTTCACCATCGCTGTGTGTTTTAAGTTTTAGAAGATTAATGCGCAATTCGAAAACTTAAAATGAGTTTTTGGAGTGAGATTATGGCTCCATAATAAAGGGTTAACAGTGAAGTAAAGTATGACGGCAGTTTGATTACATGGAATTGGGATTTGATAGAGTGTCTACGCGGCTGGAAACCTGATTTATCAGACATAAAGACATTTATTAGATAAAAGAGGCAAACAACTGTAAACGTGTGGTATTGTGAACTGTCATTATCTCCATTGCATGGTTTGATTAGCACTTAATGACACTCCACGAAGCTGAGCAAAGATTACACAGACCGTTTAGCTCATAGCAGATGTCTAATGAATGATTTTTGAACGACTGTTGAGTTGCATACACATAAAATATAACTGTGCCTTTAATAATCTTAAGACTTGATGGGAAAAGAGCATCAGAATAATCAATGACTCTTTCCCTTTGCCAAAACAAATTACCCTGCGCTGTTTCTTTGGCTGATTAAACACCATCCCAAACGTCATCTTTCCTCGTTAGCACTCTATCTAGTGGCCATAAATAGCATTTATATGATATTTCTCCATCGGACGAAGACGACAAGAGCCCACCACATGTTTCCAGGCCTTGTAAATGTGTCGACAAACGCTCAACTCTAGAAGTAACAACACTCAATGTCATTAAGACTCAACATCTGAGGGTGCACAACAAACATAAAACATGAGTTAGAGAGGATATTGGATCTTTAATCATATCTTAAACAAATTTCAGTGTGGGATTTATGTAGTGGAGAGCTTTATGGGGTTTTAAATTCATTTTAAGAGGACACATGTGAATTTGTAAAAAGGGATTTGTCAAGGGCTTTACAAACTCGTAAAAAAAAGCTTAAATTTGGTAAATTTTGAACTTTTAACAACCCAGTGCCTCTGAGGATAGTCGCTTTAAAGACCTCTTTTGAATTTAAATGAGATTTTATAATGTCTCTATCAGCGTATTAAGTTTTAGCAGGATTCTTGAGATTAGTTTACATGACAACAGGATTACAATGTTTAACACAAACATGAGAACATTCTGGAACAATCAAAAAAA